>QMIH01000421.1:436299-455042 GCA_003987875.1 Clarias batrachus | reverse complement strand
TATATGAACTGTATCTGAACATTCATTGGTTTTAGTATCGATCTGTCGAATAATGCTGTCCACAATGTTGTTCTGTTCCCCCGCATGGGTTTCTTGTATAATCCTTTCATTTATCCATTCATTCATTCACTGCCTGTTGTGTGTAACTGTATGTAGAACAACAAGAAGGAACATTCATTCTTTTAGTCCAGCTTCAGTACCATTCCCCAGGTATACGTCAAGGTTATGTTTTTTTTTTCTCCACAGTTTCCTCTCTACTTGCTCTTAACGCTACCTCTTTGTTCTGGTGCCCAGTGAGAAGCAGACCATAAGTTGTCATTTTCTCTTCTAAAGACTGACCCATCCGTCTCCATGCCTTTTCATGATGGCAGGGTCCATATTCTTTTGTTTGCACCAGAGAAGTAGTTGTTGGTCCGAGATGGGATTGGGGTAGACGATTAGCAGTCTTTTTATGAGGTGCCTCATGTTCAAGGTTGATTGGCCTATTTAGAAGACATCTTGGGTCCAGTCAAGGCCTGGTATTGATGCTACCTCCACACATTGTTCAGGAGTAGCCGTTTTACTGACGGGTCTGCTACAAGATGCTAAGGTGAGATTTTTCCACCCTGCATGCGCCAGTCAGTGCGGGAGACCAATTTAAAGCCATGTATAATCAAGATCTTCAAGTTTTGACTAAAGGATCCGTATGCTTCAACGTCATTAACAGTGTTGTAGAGCAGTGCTGACATCATGCTTTCCTGCCTCACTCCGAATGTGACATTGAAAGATGGACTTGTTCCACCCCATCAGTTTAAAAGACCAGTTTGAGCCGTTCTGTTCTTAATTGTATAATCTAATTAGTTCCTCTTTTTTTTAAGATTTCTGCCAATCATAGCATGGACGTGTCTACATGACCTGACCTCCAAGTTTTGAATGTAGATGAAAATAAGCTTCAGTACATACAATGCATGGCTGAAATGGAGTCTGCATGCTAATTCCAAGTTTGTTTTTGCATCACCCGCTTCTGGGGTTTGAAAAAGAAAAAAACACACACACACTTTCTAATCTCAGCTCTCTTTCACCGAGATATAGTGTAGCATACGCATTAACGTAGATTTTAGCATTCAGCACAGCATGTAGTATTCTCATAATAGCACTCCAATTAAACACATGCGTGCTCTCTCATACACTCAGTTCTGTTGTAAAGACCGACACAGACATGGCTAAGAGGCTGAGGAAGGTCTACAAATAAAGCTGGCTACACACCGAGACCAAACTATATAGGTAGTCATCCGCGTCTCATGGTTATAGATTTGAGTTGCGGAGGAAGAATTGAATAACAATATAAAGCGGAGAGGTTTTTGAAACACACAAAAATTATCATTAGACAGCGAGCAAAGAGTCTGTATTTATTACATCAGCTCTCTAGCCAAATATAACGACTGATGGTTTTCTTGGTCAGTGACCTAAAAAAAAAAAGAATAATCCTTTATCATGTATACTTTACAGCACAATAACCAGCACAGGGTTAGTCATGATACAGTGCTCCTGAAGGGCCCGAACATGGCAGCTTGACAGTGTTCAGACTTGTCCTCCAAGTGCAAAAAAATTTAAGGTTTGAGGAAAAATTTTCAGCCTGAGCGCATCTCAAAAACTAAACAATGTCCCTGTGGTATTTCTATTATATAGACCATTTCAACTGCAGATTCAAATCCCCTTTTCCTATTCTAGTCTTTGCAGTAAACCTTACAAATATTAGAGATGGTTCTTCTTACACTTGGGTGGATTCCATATTGATTATTTGATATAAAGCAAGATCTTGATGGTGAAGAGTGTTTTGTGTAGTGCATATGTCAATTTCCTGTGCAACCTTTTCATTAACTGGCCTGGTTTCCGCTTTTCTCCCAGATTATGGGGCAGCATCAATCTCGCCCCAGTGGACCAGTAATAGCACTTGCAGTTTTGATTAGATTTTTTTTTCTCCTTTTTTCTTTTCATCTCTAGGTTCCTTAACAACTGTGTGGTGCTAAAATACACAGCATCAAAGCTGTGCCAGAAAATGGAACAAATGGAGGGAACGTCACATTTAGTCATATAGCAAGTGTTTTGTTATATGACTAACTTTTATATCAAGTTATGGACCAGAGTAGCTGCTACTGTAGGTAGTGGATGAGCTGAACTGTGCAAAAGTGTGCTCGTTTTCTTTTTTTTTTATTATTATTCTCGTCTTTGAATTTTCATATTTACCCTTGGCGTGTCAGAGCGGGCATTTAAAACATTAATTTACCAGTTATAGAACAACAAGATCCATCTTCTGAGAGAAAGGAGGAGGAAAAAAGAAAAAAAAAGAACAAGGCATTCAGTGACAGATGGTGTAGCCTCTACAGAGTCCCAGACTTAGCATCATGGAGGCTGTCTGGGATTCCTTGAAGAAATGAAAACAAGCAAAGCCAAAGTCTGCAGAGAAAATATGGCAACTTCTTCAATATGCTACTAACAACCGGCTCGGCCATTATCTGCAAAGTATCTAAAAGAATTTATTTCAAAGCAAAGGCATATTGACTGGGTTTACAAGGTTGCAACACAATTCTTTTAAACTGAAAATCATATGTTTTGGGTACGTGTTGATATTGACATGTCGATATTCAAATGTACTTTTTATTTTGCCCTATTTATGTTTACGTAGTTAACATAGAGGCCATGAAATGTGCTACTTACAGTAGGTCTCTAGATTATTTTTTTTCAATGTTTAAAAAAAAAAAAAGTTAGTTATGTTACTTTAGATCGACTAAGGTTATGTACAGATGTAAATGAAGTACATTTTATTGTGTTGGAGTTAATCAAAAACAATATAATGTATTTTTTGGTCACTTATACTGTGTACTTGTACTACAGTGAAATATGTCTGGATATGTTAAGAGTACAGTTTGCAGTACCGATACAATATTGATGCCACTGTACAGGCTGGGTGAAAAGTAACTAGGCATTTACAAATTGTACATCTAGTTTATTGGATAGGACAACGAAGGCAAATCTTCGGCACAGGTGGCATCAGCTAGTTTCTGAAGGAAGTTGTTTGAGGTATTGCTGAGAATCTTCTGAATCCTCCAGTGTGCAAGGTTGTGTCCTGTGCATCTCCACGTTTGCGTACCCCCAAAGAAAAAAATTATTGGAGGCCATTCATTCAGTTTAATTATATTTGTATGGTGCTTTTAACAATGGTCACTGTCGCAAAGCAGCTTTACACAATTAAAGGAAAGTTATGGAAATGTGAGAATGTGTACGAATCAAAATGATCAGATTGTCCCTGATGAACAAGCCGAGGGCGACGATGGCGAGGAAAAACTCCCTGAGATGGAAATAGAAAGAAACCTTGAGAGAAACCAGATCCAAAAGGGAACCCGTCCTCATTTGGGTGATAATGGATAGCAGAGATTGATCTGCAGTCAGATTGTGTGTTGGGCAGCTATAAGTTCAAGTCAAGTAGTCAAGTCAAGGCAAGGCTTTTATTGTCATTCCAACCATATACAGTTAGTACACAGTGAAACGAAACAACGTTCCTCCAGGACCAGGGTGCTACATACATGCAACAACATAAAAATGTAAAAATTTGTGTTGTAAATTTAAGTTAATCTAAAAGAACTATCAAATTTCTATACAAAAATACACGATGGACAAAGTGCATGTGCAAATGTGCAAACAAAGAGGTACATGACAGACACAACAATGTAACACATAACATTCTTTTTTTTTTGATGAAGTATAACATATAACATATAAGTATAACATAGTATAAGTTTAGTATAACAGATGTCTTTTAAGTTAATATGTAGTTCAGTTCGTTTTTGTAGGCTCAGGTAGAGTGTTGGAAATTATAATCCTGAACTATTGAACGACTGCAGTCACAAGTCCTCAGAGAACAGCTGTCAGCAACTAGAACTGTCACCACGCGCATCCCAAGCAGACCACACGGGACCTGCATGTGACAAGATAACCAACCAGAAGCGAAACACCAGGATGAGTCAGGCAGGTCCAGAGGGCGGAGGGGGTCTGGATCACTGGCAGCTCAGGAGCGACATGTGCAGCTCGACAGAGAGAAAGAGAAAAGAAAAGTAAACAGTTGGGTATGGTCGCAGTCACATAATGTATAAGGTGAATGCATGAGTGTAAGCAGGAACTCCTACAGGATCAACTATGACAGCATAACTAAAAGAAAGAGTCAGAAGGAGACAGACATGAGGGCTCCCTGAGATGTAAAGCAACCAATCACTTCATCAACAAACCTGAGTGATCAATGATCGTGGGGAGGACAGCATCTAAACATACCAGTTCACCAGAATACTCTACGTCCATAAGTCCCCCAGATCTGCTCTTTTACCCAAGGCCAGTCTATTCAGAGAAATGCTTGGCTAAGTAGATAGGTTTTCAGCCTAGACTTAAACACTGAGACTGTGTCTGATTCTCGAACATTAATTAGAAGACTTCCATAATTTTGGTGCTTTCTAAGAAAAAAATCATTTTTGCCCCCAGCAGTAGTTTTCATAGTGCTTGGTACTGACAAGCAGCCTGCATCATTTGATCGAAGTAGACGTGGCGGATCGTAATAAACTAGTAGTTCATTCAGGTGCTGCAGTGCAACACCTTTTAAATGCTTTATAGGTCAAGAGAAGTATGTAAAATCAGTGCGGAAATTACTCTGGGAGCCACTGCGGTGTGGATAAGATAGGGGTGATGTGCTCAAATCTTCTGGTTCTACTGAGGACTCTCGCTGCTGCATTCTGGACTAACTGAAACTTTTTATGCATCTGTTTGAACATCCAGAATAGTCCAACCTAGAGGTGATAAAAGCATTAACAATTTTTTTTTTTTGCATCGTTTAGTGACCATATAATTCATGAGGTCTGCGTCATCCCAGCCAACATCCTGGAAAATGCTGATCTAACCACACACACACACACGCACATGCACGCACAGTAAGAGCAAAGTGGGATGTTGCACCATGGTGTGCTGCTCCAGTCATATTACCAATTTTATAGCCATTAGATATTGTCTAGTTAATTTTCAACCCACCCTGTAGTGTTGCTTAGTGTTGAAAACTCGTACCAACTTGCTGCAGTCCCACATATATATATGCTCTAAGCTTTTTCAGCTTTCGTGGGAGATGGTAAAGCATGGGTGGTTTATGTAACCATGTTTGACGAGTTTTTCTGGTATGAGCATTGTATGACATGAGCTAGAAAAATCTCCACTGTGCCCAGAACATCTTGTTTAAAATGAATTTGAAAATGTAGTGCAATGCAGTCAAAGGAGCACTTGCGTCAGACCATTAAAAAGAATTTGTACTTCAGCACCACAGAATTAGCCTGACATTCTGCCTCAAGGCCTCTCTATTCATTATTGAACAGATGACTATTATGGAATGTATGAATCCCGATGATAATTTTTGCAATTAAACACCCTTGCCTGACATAATACCTTTTTGTATGAAGCAAAGTTTCTGAATCCTGGTCTTCTAAATGCTTATCTGGCTGCTATGAAATTTACAGACAGAGTCCAGGGAATTCTTGCATTTTGTTCCACCTGTTCAGCCCATGAGCCAGAGTTTGCCAATGAATGCTCTTAGTCAGAACCCATTATCAGATGGGCTGCTGCTCTCCTTCCTGAATGTGCTGCTTTATCAGAGCCAGTCAGTGCTGATCTTGGTCCCCTGCTCCCCTTCTTCCTGCTTCCTGCTTTCCATTTTATCTGGCAGCGCTGCCACCAAAGCATTCAGAGATTGAATAGAAACAAGGTATAAGCATTAGCTTGTTTAATTTTCACACATGTCTTAACTAATACATGATTTAAGTATTTTTACTTGTAATCTTTTGTATACAATAAGTATTTACTAACTAAGCACATCTTGATTTGCAATTTTTATTCAGGCAAAAAAATTTGATATCAAATTTCAAGTGGACCTACAGGTTTTTGATAGGATTTAGAACTAGGCTGTTCCAAAACCTTCATCTTTATCTAAAGCTGTTACTTTCTTGATTTTCAAGCTGTGTTTTGGGTTTTCAAGCTGGAAGGTGAAAATTTTCTTTCTTCATCATCAGCTGTCTAACAGAAATCAGCAGGGTTAGTGGCAGAATAATGCCAACTAAGTCTTGGGCGGTTTTTCCTTTCCATTTTTCTAACATGCAGAGAGCGACCCAGTGTTTGCCAGGTTTTTCTGCAGGTCCTTTAATGGTGCTGTCGGTCTCTTGGCAGCCTCCGTGCTGCGTTTTTAATTTTTGTCCTTTGGTCAGTTTCGGAAGAACGTCCTGTTCTTTGGTAGTATCACTGTGGTGCCCCATTTTCTGCAGTTGTTGTTGTTTTTGTTTGGTCCAAAATATACCCAACATTTTGCAAATTATTTAGTTTTCATTTCCAGATTCCAGTCTTTTGACATGAGATCCCAAACATGTTTGGTATGCGATTGTCATCCATTGCGTCCACAGTCAGATGAAACTAAGGAAGATCTTTTTAGCCGTTCTGCAACTCAGACCAATCTTGCCATTTTCCTCGGTGTAAAGTGGATGGTTTGTGTTTTGCTTTGATTACAGGCGTGGCATCATTTTCGATAAGCTTGTGTAATTATTACTTATAATAACTGTAATAATTATTCCATCCGGAGTCACATTAATTTCTCTCGTGGATCTTGTATTGATGATTGGAGAGTTAAACAGCTGTATAAAGGCTTCTCCAGCACATCCCTACGATTGTCAATGGGGTTACGGTCTGGACTCCATGTGTGGTGTAAGGTGGTGGGCAAATTCCATTTCATCTGATCAACTGAAGTAAGCCAGATCATACCACTGCTAGGGTTGGGTATCGTTTTTTTTTTTTTCCGATACCGGTGCCAAATCAATACTTTTAAACCGGTACTGGCGTCTGAACCGATACTTTGCAAAAGCCACAAAATGATGGTGAATGACTCAAGAATACATTTTTATTGAACAAAAAAATGTAATGCTTAAAATTGAACAATATATTAAAAGRWTAAGTYCTAGCTGGAAAGCCATAATTATAAACAGAATCCATGTTACATTAGTGTTTTATAAATCGTTTGACCATTTTTTAGCATGAATGCAAGGTTTGCATTTTACAGTTAACATTACATTAGCCTACTGCTAACCTGCGGAAAAGCTGCTGACGTCATTGTAATCCTTTTTGCTACGGTTTTTCTATGACTGGGGCTGAGGTCATCCACACCGATAGTGCCAGCTGTTGTGTGGAAGCTGTCAAACACGGTGCAGCCTTCTGCTTTTAACTTTATTCCGTGTGCCCTCGAATGTTTCATTAGATTTGACGCGTTTCCCCCTTTACATGCAACTGCTGTAAAACATTTACTGCACGTCGCGGTGTCAGAATCCTTTCTTGTGAAATACAGCCGCACTTTCGACCGTTTAGTTTTAGGCATTTTAACAAAAGTTAATTTAGCAAGTTAAGATAGCGGTAGATCACCTGCTGACATCAGAGCGAGTGTAACGTTGGTGGATGGTCTCATTTCCCGATGATTTGTGCTTTTATTATTAATTTTAATCTAAAACTTTTAATCTAGAAAAATAAAATGTACAGTAGCATTACTGCAACAATGTTTTGGATTTGTCTTATCAAAGCTTTCCGAAGTCCTCAAGATTTTTCTAATTAAGAAAATAATTAATTTTTCTGATCTTCTGACACCCCATGAATGCAGAATTAAAATTTCACTAGCGTTCATGTGTGTTGATGAATCTAATGCTTATTACAACTGTGTCATCATAATAGCCCCAGAGAACAAATATATTAATCCACAGTTCAGGCATTTAAGTGGCACTGAAACTCGCGTTCTGTTTCGGTCCGGTACATACCGGTTATATTGGCACCGGTTTTTCGGTACCCAACCCTAACCACTGGCTTGTACAGTAGGCACTAGGCATGATGGGTACATTGTCATCCACCTGTCGTTTTTATTCTGATGTACGCATTACTCTGGAACAGGATAAATCTGCACTCATCAGACCACATGACCAGTGTTTGACATGATTGAGGCAGTCCGATATTTGCTCCGTATTGAGCAACTAGGATACAGTTGAAGTATCCCAGTGCATTAGTGTAGCAGAGGATTACAGAGAGAGATAAAGGTAGTCTTTTACTGTCATAATTCTGTTCTTTTATTCTGCACAATCAAAAGGCCTCGTTTGACTTTAATGCCCCTCATAGGTTGAAGAATAGATTTGTATTCTGTCGTTTTGACTAGCCTCGTTTTGATTAATAATCTCCTACTAACAGCTTCTGTCAAGAGCAGGCAGTGGTGATATTTATTCTTCAGAAAACAAACTTCGCAATATGAGTCCAGCTAAGCAATACATAATCAAATATGAGCTATAATGTCTCTTCATTTATTTTTATTTCCCCACTCTCTTTTATTCTGGCCCTTTCACAATCAAATTAGCCATGGTTTGATTTAGATAATAAAAAATGTTAGCTTGACTTATAAGTGCCTCTGGGGTGCATGCAAAAAAAGAAAGAGGCAAAAAAAAAGAAAGCAGTCAGCCATATTTGAAATGCAAGCACTGCATAAATGTCATCACATTGCTTACTCGTTTATTCCAGTAAGTGCATGTGTACATCCCCACAATTTCAAAACCCAAGACAAACTAAATTAGAATATCTTTTGCTTTTCTGATTATCCAGTAGAAAATGCATGTGTAAATGATTGGGCTCAGGGGAAGGTATGGCTCAAGGTTGATGGTACGAAATGTTTGGATTGCACATGAAGCCCCAGCAGGATGTTGGCTTGGTCGTCTGGGGCCTTCAGGCCATCGTAAAGCTTATCGGAGTTTCACAGGGTCTGCAAGAGCAAGCAGCATGACATCTAGTGAGAAAAATCTCTCCTAAGCCCGCAGGGAAATATATATATTTTTTCACTTTGTGTTTCTCAAAACTTCTTAAATACCGCAGGAAAGTTGTTGACATTGTTATTGAACCAGTTTGTAACAAAGCGCAAAGCTTTTCTCTAATTTGGCCTCTTTTCAGCGTGTGCTTTACAATTATTCAGTATCAATTTTAATGATTCATTGGATTTAAAAAATGAAACGTTTGCAACACTTTTATACTGTAGTTTAAACAAGCCAAAACAATAAGCTGAAATATTTTTTTCTCCTT
Organism: Clarias batrachus; assembly: GCA_003987875.1. NCBI lineage: Eukaryota > Metazoa > Chordata > Actinopteri > Siluriformes > Clariidae > Clarias > Clarias batrachus. Next base: position 445,895 of record QMIH01000421.1, on the reverse strand, counting down.
CCTCAGAAGCATGCTTATGAAAAATAGAAAGTCCACTCCCTTCATGCAAGGCCAAGATTTAGTTTCATAATGTGTTTTTCTGCAATGAAACTTGGACTGAAAACAAATCCAAGAGGAATTAATACTGTCTGTCAGGCAACGGTGCCCAAAGAGTGATGATGCTTTGTAGTCATCTCGTCGTCATACGGGTTTCCATGTTCTCTGGGTAAAAGATGGATAAAAAAAAGGGAAAAGTCCACATGCTGGGCGCATGCTATTATTTTTTTTTATCCACCTTTATCCTCGACTTGTGCCTCCACTCATAATTCTTAGATCAGGATGGATATTGGACCTCAGAGGCTCAGTCTTGCCTGAAGGCTGAAACAAATTCTCGTATTTGTTACTTTTCGTGAAACAGTCCTAAGCTCTGATATCGACTTGCAGAATGAGGAGAGAGAATTTGGGCTCAGTTTTTGGTCAGTGATGCCATCTTAAGGACATGACCGTTCTATATGACCTCACAAACTTACTTAATCCAATGATCATGAATTCTGTGCTCTGTGGCACTAGGAGACCTGGATTTTAACCTTTTGCTAGAGTGTATGCTGCTTCTGCTGCATTAGGCTCCAGCTTCATGTGCTGTTTAGATTTGCATCTTCAAATGATGGCGGGAATTTTATCATTAGTAGGGTGTCTAGATGGAAGCAATGATGGTGCTGTGCAATAATGAAACGCACATTTTAATTAATACGAGAGCGATTGCACCAAATTGAACGAAGGCTAATGAACTCTACTACTGCTACTACGAGACTAGGCTGTAGGCACATTCACAAGGAGCTTCATAAGTCAGTGTGCCAAAATACATCGCCTGTGTACATCGGGAGCTGGGCAACTGGTACTGTTCTGACGACTTCTGCTATTTCATCATGGACAGCAAGTTGGAACAAAGAGCACAAGAAAGTTTACGATGGGTCGTTTGAGGCGTTTTGAGTGGCACGAGTACTTCAAGAGTGGAGGAACATCATTGGAAGATGATGAGAGATCAGGAACACCTACAAAGAGCTTGACCCCTCCCCACCCCATTTGCTTGCTCATCATTTTCGCCATTCACGGCATTGTGTATCAAGAATTCATCCCCAGCGGCCAGACCATCAAGAGCGAATTCTACTGGCAGGTTTTAAGGCGCCTGAGGGAGGACGCACAGTGATGGTGACTGGGCCCGCAAATCTTAACTTTTTGATACCACCTTTTAATACATGGAGCAAAATCATGGAGATAAAATTTTCCCCCACTGTTTAATTCCAACACTACCAGAAACTCCTTACTCCTGATCTATACAATCTCTTTTAAACACGTTTCCCCTTTCCTTCACGTTAAAATATCAAATTTGCTCACCCTTGATGTTTTTGCACTCATTTAGGAGAACATCCAAATGCATCCTCTGCTAGTTCCAGGCCAGCTGATGTCCATTTTCTCTTATTAGCAAGTCACAGGCCCCATATCAGGACTGGTTTCTCCTTTTGTCCAGCTGCCACTCACAGGAACGGGGCGGCACTAATAGAGTTCTGGCTCACTGGTCCCGGACCGTGAGGCTCAACAGGAGGTTCCGGTCACTGGTGGTTGCACATCCGCAATCCACAAAAACTAATTTCACGAAACGCTGCCTCTCCCCCTATTGCAAATGAGAGATATTATCATGCCACTAATTAAAACGTCAAGAGGGCAAATGCTTTGCATCGATTTGCTATTCATTGGACACATCCTCCATTTGACAGGGGGCAAAAAGTCAAAGTCTATTAATTATACTCCTCTGGTTATATGGTTTATACAGTTAGGTTCACAATTATTAGCACTCTCGGTAAAGCGTTTGCTACCTTTCTAGCGTGGTCTCGTTTACTTTTATCGAGCTCCAGCTTTCCAGCACTAGCTAGAGGGCCAGAGCATACAAACAAATTTAGATTGCCCCCGACTTTTTAAAAATCTCATGGAGCTCAGACAGGCATTTCTACTACGGTAGGTAAAATTTCCTCCTTATGCTCTCAAGCCCCAGGCTAAATGTGCTGCCCTATTTCATGCTTCTATAGACTACTTTGAACTTTTATTATGTATCTCCAAACTTCAGAAGCTTTCCATGTTGCATCAGGATTTTAGGAACGCTTTTTTGCTCACCACTTGTGTAAAAAGTAGTTGAGTTACCAAAGCCTTCCTGGTAGCTCAGGAATCTTTCTAGCACAGAAATTGTTAAAGCAAATCTGATGCACTTTTGCAATTATGGATTTGTATTGTCTCCATTTAGACTTCTTGTTTCACGACCTTAAAGCATCATACGGTTTGCGCATCTTGGCCGTTTTCAATATCACGCTCCTGTCCTGTCCTATTCAGAAAAAACATGAATAGCAGCTCAGTCTATAATGGTTCCGACAGTTATCAGATGAAATTAATTATTTTTTGTTGCCTCGACGGCATTCTCAGCGCAGTGGTCTTTGTAGAGTCAAGATTTGAAGAAGGATTTTTCTTTTTCTATAAAGTTTTACAGATTTTTCAGTGTATTGAAGTTTTGTATGATCTTGTGCAAGTTATCCTGTTCATCTTGGTGACCTTCAAAATTTTATTTATTTTTGTTGGTTTTTTTTTTTTTTTACCAGAAAGTCTTTCTTCTTGGTCTTTTATCTCTGGTTGTCCTGTAGATCTTGCCACATAAGTTTGTTATACTTTCAGTTTACAAAAGTTTACTTTGAAATATACTTTGAGTAAGAGTACACTAATACTCTTAGTACACCAAGAGTACTTAATTTTGTCTACAAAATAACTAGTGTGAAGTATACTGTAGGTGAACTGATGGGTACTAGTAATATCCTTCCAAATTAGCAGTTTTTTACTGCAAGTTTAATTGTAAAGTTTTCTTGAGTAAACTTCACATTATACTTCTTGTTTGCTACTTATTTTATTTTTATTCTTTAAAGTAGAGTGGTACCTTGGCATACACTCACCCCGCCTAGGTATAAAGACAAACCATGGGAGTAAAAATTTTTGTATATCTTTTTTTTTTGGGGGGGGGGGGGCATTTTGTGCAAGATTCAGTGAAGACATAGCACCTTGGGGTTCAAGAATGTTAGGACGGTGGCAAAGTGAAAAGAAAAGTGAGCCACTTTCATTTTGGTTTTTAGCAGCCAGTGCTCAGAGGTGGAAAGAGTAATAATTTTGTACTCGGGTACAAGTACTGTTACTTCAGTGAAATTTTACTGAAGTACAAGTAAAGGTACCAGTATAAAATCTACTCAGAGTAAAACTTTTTTTTAAACAGTGGGGGTGAGATGGGGCATTCTAGTGTAGTTCAAAAAATGATAAGCGGATACAAGTCTCAAACTAGTTGTTTTTATTTGAAGTAACACTTTTTGTATAATAAAACTGTTGCCTTTCTTGTACTTGAAAATCAAAGTGGTTGCTAAATATTGTGTTACATCCCAGTCTAGGGTCGGGCCGTACAGCAAAAGAATGATTCAGGGTTCTATTTTAAACTGTATGGAAATGGTGGTATATGGCAGAAAGAACTAGATCCAGTCATTAACTGATGTAATAGTGAGGTTTGGACTGTTTTACAACAAAAAAAAAAACACACACGCCAGGATCAACTTCACAAAAACAAAAGGGTATCTGTATTTTACTAGCTAGATTACTTGCAAAAAAAAAACACAATGAAATGCTTTCCCTGACTCTGTAAATCAACAACGGTGAATAAAGTCCCTCTTCCCAAAATAAATGGCAGCCACACCCCTACTACTGGTGAGCGCACAAACATACAGTGAAATTTTCTACAAATATATACAAAGAGCCAAGCAACCAAACCAAAGGGGCAAAGCAATAATCAAAGTCAATACGTAGGAGGCAAAAGGAAGGAGGCAAGAACCAGAATACACAACCAAATATCAAAACGCGAAAATCACAATCCAAAAATAATCTCTTTCCAACACCTCGCCTACAGGCCTCATTCCCGCGCCCCTCTTCAGTTTATATCCAGTATGGTCAAGCTGGTTGGTCACTCTCAGGGCGGAAGCGACTGCGTGGAAGGGAACAGTCAGAAAACCGGGAGTGGAGTCTAGAGCGGTGCACGATCAGGACACAATACACACACGCGAGCGCAACAAAGCATAATATTTTCATAAATTTTTACTTAGTAGTGAATATGATTTAAAATGTAGCAAAGTAGAATACTTCAAACAAAACATACTCAAGTAAAAGTAAAATTACAGATTTTAAAAACTACTTTGAAAAGTGGACGTTTTACTCAATTACAGTAACACGAGTAAATGTAATTCGTTACTTTCCACCTCTGCCAGAGCTAAGAGGAATCATAAATTAAGGTAAGATAAGTAAAAATTTTTACTTCATTGATGTCTTTTTTAAATGTTTTGATTGTTTTTATATGCAAAATATGATAATATTTTTGTAAATTGGTCAAATTGGTGATATGTTTGTGTGGCTTGAATGGATTTTCTGCATTTACATTACTTCCCATGAGAGAATGTGTTTCGCAATACGAGATTTTGCTTTAAGAACTCGTCTCCGGGACGGATTAAATGCTGTATATTACTAGGTTTTTATTTCGATATAACTTCTTATACATGCTTGAAATATACCTTTAACGATACTCAGGATTAGAACTGGAATTAACTGACCTGAACATTACCAGTCGACTACAGTTGTACAGCACCAACAAAAAAAGATGTGCACAGGATTTGTAATACATTTATTTTCTTTTTAAATAATTTTTTTTAACAAATACTATACTAACACTAAATTTCAAACAAAACACAACAAGCGCACAATATGGAACACCGTCATCATTTGGGAAGGTTACGATTAGAATTTGTGTCATGCAGCTACAAAATCACTCCCCGGCAAATAATTGAGGCAGAGGAAACTTAAATCCAACCAACTGTTCAACTAAATGAAAAAACAAATGATCTTTTCACGCGGTCTTATTTGCAGTGGTTTCAAACATCACTGCTGTGAGGAAATGCACGACACCATGGTTCTCCCTTTACTGATGGGCGTAATCTTCTTACTGCACATACCACACTTTAACATCATCAAACTGTTCAAACGCATGAAAACACACATGCTGTAGAAACCAAATATAAATATGCACGATTAAACAAACACAATTAAACATACCTCGCTGAATGCACACACCCAAGAGTCCACTTGAAAATATATAAAACATGATGTATACTTAATGAACAATGTAACAACATATTTAAACCTGTCTCACTCATTCAGCAGTGTATAAACATCATCAAAGCAAATCAACATTCATGGAAATAAACAAAAACAAAAAATGTTACAAAACATATAAAGGGATGAAATATTATATCTGGCAGTAATAATAATGTTTATGCCACCCCTCATCCATTAACTAAGATACAAACTCGTGAACAAGCCCATTGATCTGTGCATTATTACACTCGGTCGGGAGGAAGCAGCATTCAAGCAGCATAACACTGGAGCACTGAAAAAATCGACAAAATCAAATGACAGTCATTACATACTGTACGCATGAGCGTGTGTGTGCCCCCTGTTCCCTTCTTAGGTATGATTAAGGATTGTGCACACCTTTTGGAGGAATGGTCAGTGATATGTTTCTGTTTCTGTGTGGTTCAATATCGCTGTGTATATAAAAGATCAGTTTCAGTACCACCCATGTGCTACTGTATCTACTTTAAATTATTCCACCACTCCAAACCACTAGAAAGTAGACTCGAACTTTTTTGTATGGGAAGAATACAAAAGTAAACTAAAATCATACTTGCTTATTTTTTATTTAAAAGAAGTATCCTAATAGCACAGGAATAAAGGTTTTTTTTTTTTTTTTTGCTAAGGGCTTGCAGGTGATAATGGCTGATAATTTGTGCATGGAGTTCCCATTTAAGTACCCAAAAGTGTTTTTGAGAAAAGGCAGGGCATTAAGGTGTCGCACATTTCCATGAGCATGGCTGGTTTGCAGCAGGTTGGAGGTTTGGGTGATGGAGATGGTTGCTGAGTTGTTCCAGCTGGGTAATGGGCCCTGCCAAGCCGATGGCAGCAGCTGCTATCAACTCTGACATTTTAGCACCTGCTGTCTGTCACTATACAGCCATCTGCCAGACCTGAGAGCAAAGTGTAAGATTTTTTTTTAACACGACCTTTTCGTTATATATACCTCCAATTTACACTTCAGCTTCCTACAAAAGAATTTTCCTAACCTTCCTAACTGCATTGCCCAATTTTTCTTCTTTCTGTGAATCTGATTCATGAAGCATCCTTCTGCTTTGACTAGAAGCCCTGGCTATACATCCGTCATAGTCTGCCACTGGCTGTTGCTATTAGGACGACTCAATGAGTTTTTTTTTGGATGGAATTGTATAATATGTTGTGGCTCATGATGGCGGAGTCTGGTCCCTGTGAACAAACCTGGGCAGAACGAATGTCTGGACCTGTCCTCTGGCTCAGAAACTAATTCACACACACACAGGACATGGCTGGACTCTTTCTTTCTCCAAGACAGGCCTTCTCAAAATTTTTGCTGGCTAGGCAACACGTTAACAGGAGAAAAAAAAAGGACAGAAGTTTTATCATTTCCACCATTATAACTAAACAAACGATGTACTGTACAAACCCTCCTTGCTAGGCTTTCACAGACCCCACTTTGAGAACCATGACTTTTGGAAACAAAATAGCTTTGTGGGTCAGATTAGTCACATTTTTTAGATTCCCGAATTTGATCCCAAACCAGTATGATCTCAAGATCGAAGAAGATTGAAGGGCCGTAATCGAGTATTGTACGAAAAATTAATTATAGATTAATTGAGTAATCGGATAAAATGTACTTTTGCTTAATTAGACAGCAACGTAAAATATATAAGAGAAACAATGATTGATTGTTTTTCTTTTTAGAAAAATCTACTTTTATTTTTTAAATGCATACAGCATTTTATAAAAAATAAACATTGTCATTATTCACAATACACGGAAGAGATTAAAGTTGACTGAGATGAATTAAGTGCATTACAGTGCCATACATTAAACTTTATTTTAAAGCCTTTTCTCAGATGCAAAAACAAAAAAAAAGGCATTTCAAATGACTTTAAGTATCAAAAAAACTAAGGCACACATTAAAATAAATTATAATATATTTTTTATCGCTCCCTTCCATTTTGCAGCCTGCAACAGAACGCTCCCTCAAATCAATACACAGCTAACTGTTTGCGTCTCCTTCCGCTTTGTGGGTGACGTAAGCGCTTCTTCTTTGTCTGTGTTTACAGGCGGCTTGCATCCGGAAGCGCGCTGTATCACGGCAAACGAATAATTGCGCGAAAACATAACGCAAGCTTTTAAAATTAACTAAAAGAAGCTTCGAGGCAGAAGATTTTACCTCGATCGTTTTTTTGTAATCGAATTACTCGAGATATTTGAGGAGTTGTTTCAGCCCTATTTGTAATACACTTTGTCCATCGGTCAACATGCCTTCATGTTCTCATGCATTCGTTTCATGCATTAATTTCTCATTAAAAATGTTTTAAGCTGAGCTACGAGTCATGCATGCCCCGTTGAATTCACTTCAGTAGCGAATCACCAAATACAATCTCTAATCCACAAATATCCAAATGCTTCTGTTTATGCTCTTCCGTGAGTTGTTTCGGCACCAGGAACACCTACAGATCACAGAAAACTGATTGCACACGTAAGGCATCCATTTTTGCTGGCAATGCAGTTACAAATAAACCGATGTAACATGTTCACACCTGCATGATGGTGACCGTAACCAAGAAGGAAAGCACTGAAAGTGGGCCAACAGAAGATTTCATATAACTGGAGTGCGAATAATATTCGCCTCTCTCTCATAGTATTCCCTCATAAATACTACACTGTATATGATGACATTTATTACAGAAGCATGTGGCAGGTTCATAGCTGTAGTTACAGAAATCCAAAACACTGGAAGGTGAGAATTGTAGCAGGTCTTGACGGTTCATAACAAATCATGTGAAATAGTGCAGGAGCTTTGTTGCTAAATAGTGTAAGATTGTAGGCATCAGGTTCTCTCCTTTTGTTAAACCAGCTGAATAACAATGATATATTTTGCCCAAAGACATTCCAGTTCACTGTCCTTTGTTCTGTTTAGTACTTTCAATATTTTCCCTCCAACCTTTAGGTGTGGAAGCGTTCTGGAGCCTGGTTCTACAAGGCACTGCCGAAGTACATTCACCCTGAGAAGGACTCGTTCATGGATAGGAGGCCTGTGATGGAGAGAGAGGAGCAGCCAATGGCCAGGAGTGTGCCAGTCACCTACACATGGGCTCACAGGAAAGGTGAAATTTATATCCTATCCCATCCTATTCTATTCCGTTTTGTCCTAATCTAGGAAAAGATGGAATTGGGTAGGATGAGATGCAGTGGAATGGGATAGGAGAGCATGTCCCATTCCATCCAATCCCATCCTATCCTACCCCATACCATCTTATCCTATCCTACGCTGTCCAGTCATATCCCGTCCTGTCCTAACCCATCCTGTTCTTCCCCATCCTGTCCCCTCCCGCTATATTGTAATTCATTCTGTACGTTGCAAAAGTACGAATCTTTTTGCTTGTGCTGGTTTTCCATTCTGGTATTCCATTCTGTCCCATGAAATTATTTTCATTTTTATCTTATTTTATTCCTTTCTATAAGATCAACTGATCTTCAACATGTCCCATACTAAAATTACTCTTAAAAATGATAAAACCGAAAGCTAGAAATTGCCATTGTGTCCATTTCAAATTTATCGCCAGGCAAGAGGCACGTGTCAACATAGGAAAAACAAACAAGATAGATAATTACCAAGAGAGCTCGATTAAGTCACAGATTTAACACTGCTCAGTAGAAACATAAAACACAATTCATGAACAAGTCACACACTATTATCCAAATGGTTTCAGTTCTTTCAAGGTTTTTTTTCTGTTCAATGGAGGTCTATATCTATTGATTACAAAAGCCTCTATAAATAACATGATATCTCACTGGGATTTAAACTTCTTGAGGGAAGCTTAGAGGCTTAAATGCCTTGCAACATGTTGAGTGTTTTTACATAATGCAGCCGCACACTTGAAACGATAATGTAAACTTCTTTTTGAAGGTTTTAGGCGTAGGAACATTTTGTTTTGAATGTTTTCTAAATATGTGGTGATATATATTTTGTGTAAATATGGTATTAGCTGCAACATGCAAGTGGATAATGTAGTATTTTATTCAGTGTTTTACCAGCAATTTAAACAAAAAATGTGTGGACAGTGTGTGTACAGTACGTGTGTCTGTGCACAGTACGTGTGTCTGTGCACAGTACGTGTGTCTGTGCACAGTACGTGTGTGTCTGTGCACAGTACGTGTGTGTCTGTGCACAGTACGTGTGTGTCTGTGCAGTACGAGTGTGTCTGTGCAGTACGTGTGTGTGTGTGCAGTACGTGTGTGTGTGTGCGCAGTACGTGTGTGTGTGTGCGCAGTACGTGTGTGTGTGTGCACAGTACGTGTGTGTGTGTGCACAGTACGTGTGTGTGTGTGCACAGTACGTGTGTGTGTGTGCACAGTACGTGTGTGTGTGTGTG
>QMIH01000421.1:412458-435960 GCA_003987875.1 Clarias batrachus | reverse complement strand
GTGTGTGTGTGTGTGCACAGTACGTGTGTGTGTGTGTGCACAGTACGTGTGTGTGTGTGTGCACAGTACGTGTGTGTGTGTGTGCACAGTACGTGTGTGTGTGTGTGCACAGTGTGTGTGTGCACAGTGTGTACAGTGTGTACAGTGTGTACAGTGTGTACAGTGTGTACAGTGTGTACAGTGTGTACAGTATATGTATATGCGTGTGTACAGTGTGTGTGTACAGTGTGTCTGTGTGTGCGCGTACAGTGTGTCTGTGTGTGCGCGTACAGTGTGTGCGTACAGTGTGTGTATATGCGTGTGTGTATATGCCTGTGTATATGCGTGTGTATATGCCTGTGTACAGTGTGTATTTGTATGCGTGTGTGTGTTTGTATGCTTGTGTGTGTGTTTGTATGCGTGTGTTACCAGCCACTTTGCCACCCTTTTGGTCCTGAAGTACTGTAGCTTGCTCCAGATGCCTGTACTTACACAAAGGATGGAGAGAAAAAAAAGGAAAATAACTCGGCCATGACAGCAATACAATAGCTTTTTATAATTGGAAAACATTTCCTGTCAGAAGGAATGTGAATCGAACAAGATTTAATACTGTGGTGTTTAACACATTTCTTAAGAATAATTAGTTAGTGTTTTTATAATTTATTTCCTTTTTTTTACTTCCTGACCTCAACCCAACATCATCCGGCTTTGCCAAGCTGTAAGTCTAGAAATGCCTGTAGGTGATATGAAGACGGATACGGCTCGTCGTCATACATGCCCACACACATATGCTGGTGGTTCTGTTCGAATGACAAAGACGCTTGTGTTATTTTCACGCTGCATGTGCTTAACGTGTAGCATATGGGTGTCACGATTGCATTTTTAAATGATGCAGTATAAGATGTTAGCTGAGTGGTATTGTGGGCTGTGGTGCTTGAAACGCTGATAATCCAGATTAAACATGTCCGAAACAAAAACACACACACTTTATATACTAGTTACAAGAATGTATACAGTATGAAGGATGACACTCCTAGCCTGTAACAATTTGAAACACATTTAAATTTATTATTTTATTTTGTATTTGCCAGCCTATGATTGATTCTACTAAATTTTTCTTTAACGACGAGGTTTGGATAGGGAAAACGGTGTCTTGCGCTTTCTTGACAAACCCCGAAGGCAGCATTTTACTTTGTTTTTAGCTAGAGCATTGTGTTATGAGTTTTGAATTCATTGAGGTGTCTGAAGACAGTCACCCAGGGGGGGTATGAAAAGTGTCCTGAAGTCAATATTTCACTGCAATAACAAAACAATGATGGTGCTCTTTTAGACAACAATAAAAGCAAGAATGTGTCATGATGTAAAGCCACTGAGGCATGATGTGCATGATCTCATTTCAAATACAAGTTTCACAAAGAGCTTTACACTGTGCTTTTAACTTTTGTTATAGGTAAATGAATGTACATTGTTAAAAATATCACTCAAATTCAGGATCTTATGCAGAGACTTGTATAGTACAGAACCCGTTTATTTGTTCATTATTAATGAACATACAGTACACTATTAGGGCTGCAATTAACGATCCTGTGAATGAGGGCTGCATGATTTATAAAAAAAAAAAAAAATGAAATAAAAAAATAATAATACATTTTTGGCTCATACTTGCATGCGATCCTGTTTTTGAACGTTGGAGATTTATTCACATGTACATTACTGTCCAAAAGTCTTAGGCCCCATAGTATCTTTAGTACAAATCATGCTTATATACAAATATAAAAAAAAAATAAAGGGAACACTTAAACAACACAATGTAACTCCAAGTCAATCACGCTTCTGTGAAATCAAACTGCCCACTTAGGAAGCAACACTGATTGACAATCAATTTCACATACTGTTGTGCAAATGGAATAGACAACAGGTGGAAATTATAGGCAATTAGCAAGACACCCCCAAGCAAGGAGTGGTTCTGCAGGTGGTGACCACAGACCACTTCTCAGTTCCTACTGTATGCTTTCTGGCTGATGTTCTGGTCACTTTTGAATGCTGGCGGTGCTTTCACTATAGTGAAACCCACACAAGTGACTCAGGTAGTGCAGCACATCCAGGATGGCACATCAATGCGAGCTGTGGCAGGAAGGGTTGCAGTGTCTGTCAGCGTAGTGTCCAGAGCATGGAGGAGTTACCAGGAGACAGGCCAGTGCATCAGGAGACGTGGAGGAGGCCGTAGGAGGGCAACAACCCAGCACCAGGACCGCTACCTCTGCCTTTGTGCAAGGAGGAACAGGAGGAGCACTGTCAGAGCCCTGCAAAATGACTTCCAGCAGCCCACAAATGTTCAAGTGTCTGCTCAAATGGTCAGAAACGGTCTCCATGAGGGTGGTATGAGGGCCCGACGTCCACAGGTGGGGGGTTGTGCTTACAGCCCAACACCCTGCAGGATTTTTGGCATTTGCCAGAGAACACCAAGATTGTCAAATTCTCCACTGGCGCCCTGTGCTCTTCTCAGATGAAAGCAGGTTCACACTGAGCACATGTGACAGACGTGACGGAGGCTGGAGACACCCTGGAGAACATTCTGCTGCCTGCAACATCCTCCAGCATGACCGGTTTGGCAGTGGGTCAGTAATGGTGTGGGATGGCATTTCTTTGGAGGGCCGCACAGTCCTCCATGTGCTCTCCAGAGGTAGCTAGCCAGAGGACTGCCATTAGGTACCGAGATGAGATCCTCAGATCCCTTGTGAGACCATATGCTGGTGCGGATGGCCTTGTGTTCCTCCTAATGCAAGACCATGCTAGACCTCATGTGGCGAGAGTGTGTCAGCAGCTCCTGCAAGACAAAGGGATTGATGCTATGGACTGGCCCGCTCTTTCCCCAGACCTGAATCCAATTGAGCACTTCTGGGACGTCAAGTTTCGCCCCATCCACCAACGCCACGTTCCATCACAGACTATCCAGGAGTTGGCGGATGCTTTAGTCCAGGTCTGGGAGGAGATCCCTCAGGAGACCATCCGCCACCTCATCAGGAGGATGCCCAGGCGTTGTAGGAAGGTCATACAGGCACGTGGAGGCCACACACACTACTGAGCCACATTTTGACTTGTTTTAAGGACATTACATCAAAGTTGGATCAGCCTGTAGTGTGTCTTTCCACTTCACTTTTGAGTGTGACTCCACATCCAGACCTCCATGGGTTAATAAATTTGATTTCCATTTTTTGTGCGATTTTGTTGTCAGCACATTCAACTATGAAAACAAGGTATTTAATATGAATATTTCATGTGTTTAGTGTTCGCTTTATTTTTTTGAGCAGTGTACATATATAAAATAATTCACCATTTTTAAGCATACCTTAATGAAATAAATAACATTTATAGAGCAAAATTGGCATACCTGTTTAAAAAGACGGAGACGGAGGTTTCGGGGTTTTGCATAAAAATAGAAAGAAGAGAAGAATTTTTTTATTCTCCAGCACACTCCGTAAAATCTCCCAGCTGTTTTCCTTATACACATAGACGTCTGTATTCAACACTACTGATTATTTTCACATACAGTACAGACCAAARGTTTGGACACACCTTCTCATTCAAAGAGTTTGAATTTGTATTWTGKCAAGAAAAAAGCAGCTAAGTGAAGAAAAACGAGCGGCCATCATTACTTTAGGAAATGAAGGTCAGTCAGTCTGAAAAACTGGGAAAACTTTGAAAGTGTCCCCAAGTGCAGTCACAAAAACCATCAAGCTCTACAAGGCTCACATGCGGACCGTCCTAGGAAAGGAAGACCAATATGGAATAAAATCACTGTCAAAAATAATCGAGCGTAAAAAACAGATTCCAAAATCTACGGCCACAACTCTGAAATATAGGACTCTGACCGCTTACAGACACAAAACTCGTTTTTAAAACTCCTCTGTTACACGGACGAATTGCGAAATTACGCCTAAGGATGTAGTGTGTTAGACCTCTGTCAAAAATACGTCATCAAGGCTATGTCCACAGGCATTAATATCCGAGGGAAGAAGGATTGATTCGGTCTCCGCCGCCAAAATGGCATATCAGCAGCCGAGCGCGCTCTCGTCGTCTCGGGTAAGTTTTCTTTTTTTCCACAGATTCGTACATGTTTAAGAGACGTAAAATTACAGAGATGTTTTAACTATAGCAGGTAAGATTTTAGGAAAGAGTCACCTCTGCTGCGGAGGATCAGTTCATCCGAGTCACCAGCCTCAGAAATCGCAGGTTAACAGCAGCTCAGATCAGATCAGATCAGAGCAGCTGTGTGAATCAGGCCTTCATGCTAGAATATCTGCTAGGAAACCACTGCTAAGGACGGGCAACAAGCAGAAGAGACACGTTTGGGCTAAAGAACACAATAAAGAACACAATAAAGAAAACTCTTTGAATGAGAAGGGGTGTCCAAACTTTTGGTCTGTACTGTACATATTTATAGTAGTGACTGTGTTTACTCTTTAGTGCTTTTTAAAGAAGTTTCTTTTATGGAGAAATGTTTCCAAAGGTTTTTTTTTTTTCAACTTAAAATAACGTAATTTAAATCCTAACATTATTGCTGGTTGGCTAAAGCATGAAGCGGTCAGTCACTGAAAATAAGTCACACTCGCTTACCCATCCGGAGTAATATTAGTAGTTGTAGTGCTGATGCGAAATGCCAACTCTGCTTCATAGAATCTGCGTTTAACTTGTTTCATTGATTTATTTTCCAACCAATGCTCTCGTACTTTAGAAAGTTTTTCTATTCACTCTGATTTTCTCAAAAAAAAAATTTTTTCAATAAAGCTGATTGCAATCAGTAACATTTGCATTATGGCATTTGACAGACGCCTAAGAGCAACTTACATTTTTATTTCTTTATACATCTGAGCAGTTGAGGGTTAAGAGCCTTGCTCAAGGACCCAACGGTGGCATCTTGGTTGTTGTGGGGTTTGAACCTGAGACCTTCCAAAAGGTAGTCCTTAACCACTGAGCTCCCCCAGACCCCAGTCACGGCACACAATGGGAGCAATGTTGCCCATACCTGTAGTGCACTACAAATGAACAAGATGATTCTAATTACAAATAATTATGACATTTTGTAATACGACACATCAATGCTAAAATTGTTGATGAAATTTTTATAATCCGCTTCATCGATTATGCCGAATTATTGTTAATCGTTGCAGCCGTACTGTATAAGACATGGATATGAAGAAGCTTTCTGTCAAGGGAATTTTTTTTTTCCTTTAAAACTTTTTGGAAGAACTCCCCAGAATCAGCACTTCATAGATAAACCTATATTTTTTACCCCACTGATTGAGGCACTATGGCTTTTCAGTGACTTTACAAACTGTGTTGGGGGACAAAAGACAGGATGGTGACTCTGTCCTTTTATGATACAGAAAATTAAAATTATAAACGAATAAAGCGGTCATATTGTTCTCTAAAGGCTGCAATTTTGGGAAATTGCTGTGACATTAACTTTTCTAAAACCTTTCCCGAAATAATCAACCTCCAAGCGGTGACGGTTTTACACCATAATTGCTGGTTATTTTTTCTCTAACGTGATGTTTAATTGTTTTGTTCTTTAGTTATTACTCTAAATACGTCATTGCTTTACAGCCAAAATAACTTGAACATCGTCATTAACAGCATCTTGTGTAGCTTTGTTGGCAATGTGTCATATTCGTATGCGTATCATCGTTGTATGATGTAGAATTTAATTCGGAAATATCCGTAACTGGAGGCCCGAGTGCTGTATTTTCACAGCATTGAAAAATCAGTAAAAGCCGAAAATGTATTTAATTGTAAAATAAGTTTTGAACTCTGTTAAGCTGCCTGCTTTCATCACTTACAAAAAAAAACTAAAACTGATCCTGATGGGTCAAAAGGAACAACTCTCTTTGCATCCCAGTTATTGTTCGTTGCCTCTTCAATAGCTCTTAGCACCTGCTCTTTCTCCTGGCCCTTCATCTTGACTGGACTGGGCCTACGTATTCTCTTTTTGAGAGTCTGGTGAATTAATGCTGCTGGGTTAATCAGGTTAAATTTATGTAAATGTTTTAGAAGGGTCTCATCAGAATTGCATGAACACCTTGCATTTGGCAGCCATACCAGTTCTGTAATGGTAATGCGTTAACCTGATGGGCTCAGCATAGGGTAATGTGGGCTCGTTAGGCTGTTGATGAGACAGGAAGGTCGAGGAACTGTACAAATATTGCTCCATGCAGATAAGGCGCAGGTCCTTTTTTTTGTGGCTTTGGTGGTTTTATCAGAGAGGAGGTATGTCTGGTATTACTTGCAGCATGAGTTGCTCTAATGGCAATTAGGCCAAAGCTGTCGGCTTTGACTGCTTTCAGGCTGGAGCTCCAGGCGATGCTTAGTACTTGTGTTTCTTTCAGAGATTTCCTGCTCTCCACAGCAGCATCGCCTTGCGTCAAGCTTTTGAATAAGAGTGACTGCATACTGTGAGGGAAGTGTCTTGCCAAAGCCTTGATTTGCACATGCCATGGTTGGTTTATTACCTTTTTAAATTTTTTTTTACAAAATGTAGATTAGAGTAAATTGGTCACACCGTTAGCTTTGTTAAAATCCTAATATCAAATCCAACCAATGGTAGTTTTCTAGGTAACAGTCTATCATAGATTAATCGTTATAGATTAATCAGGTCCATTCCGCATGCGAAATATTTCTGAACTGGGCTCCAGCAAATCGGTCCAAACCGAGGAAGCAAAATTGTGTCCGTACAATCCAAGCAGCATCTGGAGAAGTGGCTGGAAAAGATTACACGAAAATGCTAATTAAAGCAGCATCTATTAAACATTCTTTCCACAACGTGACAACACGACATATAATTACTTCTTTTCGTGACGGTGTGACACGTAATTGCTTTCAGGAGTAAATCGAACGGTATCAAGCCGACTGCGTTCACCTAAAAGCTTTGTTGAAAATCTGTCAGTTTTGGTCGCTTGTCTGAGCCACGTGACATGTTTTTGATAGGTTTTTACCTGCGTGCGCGAGCTGCGTTTGCAAGGCAAGGATGGCATTTGTTTTGTTTGGGTTGAATGTCTGGGGGACACACAAAAAAAAGTTTATCATTAGTGTATAAAAATGGTCATTTATTTGAGTAGATCCAGCATTATTCTGTGTATATATTCTTACATACCGTACATTACATGCATATGCAAAAGGTATATTGAAAGGAAAAGCAGACATAAATGTATGATTTGGAAGGCTATGGATTTATTTACTTTTGAAAAGCCAACAGTTTCAATACGGGGGGAGAAAAAACAAGCATTTGTTGTCACTGATGTATTTCGTCTGCGTGCTTTCATTTAGAGACACAGTATGTGAAGCAGTAGTAATATAAAAGATTAATCATATCTTTTATGGCATCATGACAGGAGATGTAGCCAGTATTATAAGTGAGGTAAATTGTGTCCATAAAGAGATAGCGAAAAATATTTAGTGTATGTGGAAAATGTCCTTACCTAGAGTGCCCTACACTGTATCTCATTATAAAGCTGAGCAGGTGAGATTTAAGGGACTTGTCCGAGGACCCAGGGGTGGTGGTGCTAGGGTTTGAACCGGTAACCTTCTAATTTGTAGCCCACTGAGCTACACCTGTCCCGCACCAACCATCCACTGATATAATGAGACATTTGATTCCTATTAAGTTTTTTCTCCTCTGTGTGGGAAGAGAACTTTTCCCACGACATTACACTACTGTACCAACACCAGACTGAATTGTTGACTCATGGGTGGTCGATGAATGAAATTTCGGAAACGCCGATTAGCTTATATCGCACATCTTTTGGACAGACTATAGGGACCAGCAAGCATGGCACGTCTGCGCAGCGCAAAGAGCGGAGGTAGGATCCAGACCGCCAACGCTGGAGGTGTGACGCGACAGTCAGTACATTTATATGCACAGTTCATTTGAGGAGGAGTTGTACTTTATGTACTTTTGAACTACTGTCCTTGTGATAATGGAAATGTGTACGAATGCACAACAGTATTTGGCAGTATCCACCCTTTCAGCCTGTGTTAGTATTGTATTCCCAGGTGACCTACTGTATTACGTCCGAGCAAAACAATCGACAAACAACTTAGTGGAGCGGGAAGAACACGGATTGCATTGCTCTCTGTACAAATGAGAAGGGCGCTATCCATTGTGTTTATGTTGCTCTCTAAACGCGGATGCACTAGTCTGATTTTGAGAAGTTCGATTTAGTACGGTTTCATTTGGACCAAGGTGTTTTTATGCTTATTTTAAAAGTCCAAGAAGCCACTGTGCTGCCATGCAAACCATGCTTTCCATTAATCGCTTACGAAACTGATCTACATTACTTTAGCGCAGGGCTGGAGGGTCATTATCCAGCACCGTTTTTTATTCACCAGCACTTAAACACGCACTGAACCTGCCAATTAACAGATTAGTTGAATCGGCTGTGTTTAATAACCAGACCTGATTTACAGTAATGACAAGGCTCTGCACTTTTTTTTTCCCCCCTCTATGTCCTCCGGAACCGTGACATAAACAGTCATATCATGATTGTCGAGACCTTTAACTGTAAATCCGATAGACACATGGCATTTCAATTGGAGGAAAGTGTAATCAAATAGCCTGCAGCACTATTGAGTTTTTCTTTATTCTGCACCCTGGCCGCTGCTGTCATGACTGTAAAGGGACAGAAAAGGGACGGTAGAATGGAAAGAGATGAACACACCTCATCAGTTTTAGCAGGGTTGTTTTGTTTTGTATGCGTCAGGCTGATCATATTAAGATTAGCCGAAAAAAGCGTCGGGCGGAGAAACCTTTAAATCCCGACGGTGAATCGTTATTGTTGAGGTAATTAGGACGATGGAGTGTTTTTCTCCTTATTGTTCTCGTATAACTTTCCATATGAGAGCGTATACTGTTTGAAAGGACACATTTTACTGATTTGGAGCATCATTCACAGAGCCTTTGGCTGGAAAATAAATCAACATAATTTGCTCACTATTCAAGTGAATCCATTGTTGTCCAAAATGTAATTACCACTAACAAACGCAGGTTCAGTCAAAGTGGAGGGTTGAGAATTGGAACAACTTCCCCTTATCGATTCAGTTGTCAACTCCTTTTTTTTTTCGGTTTTCTAATCCAATTTGTAGTTCTGTATAATTGGGTCTGTGGGTTTCCTCACCACCATCACGGCATCTCCAAACAAACTGGTATGTGCAACTTTCAACACAAATCATTTGTTTCGTAATGTTGGTTTGGAGAAATCATTAAAGAGTGCGGGTTGTTCCTCCTCCTTCTCAGCTCTCTTTGTTTCTGTTTGTCATAAAGAGACAGGAATTTAATTAAGAACATTACTCGCAGGACACATGTTCCAGCTGAAAAGGCTTTGCCCTGATTTCCCAATGCCATAGCCATCCGTGGCTGAACAAAGTGGGTATATAATACCGCCCACTCCGGGTGGGAGTGATGATATATATACTCTCTGTCTCTTAAATCACAGCAACTCGAGCCAATCATGGGCGCCGATGAGGTCTGGTATGTAGAATAGGGCAGATAGAAGGATGCTTTCCTCCGAGTGCGTTGTGCTACACTGTAAAAAAAAAAAAAAAAAATCCCTGGTTGGTGATAGGACCAAATAAGTATATAAAGTGGCAGAAAGTGCTCCTTTTAGTTGCTCTGCTTTATTTCATGTTTTGATCGATTTGGTTATTTAAAAAGAGACATGATGAACCTCATCATGTCAGTTTGTGTGTGTGTGTCTGTTTGCAGAAGGGGTTACAGTGAGTCAGCAGTAAGCCAGAAGTCACTCTTGCTTTGGCTGAATCCATCAAGCCAGATTGGAGAGGCAGGTGGTATCTCACAGAGCATAAATGTGTGTGTGTGTGTGTGTTTGTGGGTATAACAGTGTGGTTGCGAAGGCAGGAGAAGCGTAAATCTCAGGCAGGCACACACACTGAAAGTCTCCCGTCTCCTCTGCTCTGATTGAACCACGGCAGATGGAGTGCAGAAAATCAGGCTGGTGTTCTCAGGCTTGCCTTCGTCATGCGCAAATTAAAATGTATATATATATGTATGTACATTTGAATTTTCAGCTTGGGCACAGGCCACTGAAGAGTGCAAGGCCTGTGCGGGTAGAACCGTACAACCGTCTCTTCCTGGCCCTCGGCATTTCTGCCGGGGAGACCTGGTGGGAATGAAATTAAGGGTTGACTGAGGCAATCACACTCACATTTTCTGCCTTTTTATGATGTTTTCTTTCTCTTTTTCATGCTGTCGCTTTCTCCCGCAGCAAATTACAGGCAGATGATGTGTTCCATTAGCATGCTTGGTGATGAAAACAAAATCCTGCGCAGAAAGCATTGATTTAAATTTTTTGTTTTTCAATTTAATGGAAATCTTTCAAATTAGCAGTGTGTGTGTGTGTTTTTTTTTCTTAGTCATATTTCTCCTTCTCTCTCCTGTTTTTCTGCCCTGTTTCATTTCATTTTTCATTCCCTTCCTCTAGTGTTCATTTCAATTAATTCCTTCCGGTTCATTTGAACTGTACTAATGATCCCTTCATTCAGTCTGGTGTGTTAATTTATTTTTTGGCTTTTAAATTTTTATTATTATTTTTTTATTTGGGAAAAGAGAGTAATCATGTCGTTAATATTGGGAGACTTTAGGAAAGTACGTTTTCTTGAAATATTGCTTTAATTAAAGCTCACATGTATTAACATGATTCAATGAGTTAAACATCAGTGCAATAAGTCTTAATGGTCTCTCGCATGTGTGTGTTTATGTTTCAGCTGAAATACAACTTGGGTCATACTACGTTTCCACTCATTTTTCAACTGTGGCATTTCAGTCGCTTTAAATGAACCACCCCTAAACACCTACTTTGAGAAAGTACGCTTACTAGAAACCGGAAACTGTGGGAGGGAAATTACCCCCCCCCCCCTTTTTTTTTTTACTCCATCCACATTCTGGACAATATAAGGAATTTTGGACCCTTTTTTTTGGGGGGGGGGATTTTCCAGTCTGCATTTCGGATGAACAAAACAAGCAGGAAAAAAAAATTCAATATGTGCATATACTGTAGAATAGCAATATACAGCAATATTCAGTAAGTCACTGACTTACGAACAAGTTCCATTCCAGGAGAATGTTTGTAAGTCGGGTTAATTCGTAAGTCCGACAAAGTGAGTCTTCTACACCTTTGACACAAATAAATAATGATAAGAAAAAAGCATATTGTAAATTAACTATTTTTACTTTTACAGTTGCTTTAATTAGGATACAGAAAAATAACTGCATTTTTTCACTTATGTTTCCATGGTTACTGCTTTGCGCTTCCTAGCAGCCCCTTCCACATCACCACTGCTTTTTCTTTTGCTTCCGGTAATTGAGCACTGTACAGTAAGCACACAGCAGCACGTGAGCAGCTTCTGCGATTTGTTCATCTACGAATGTTCGGAATGTGAGGTCCGTTCTTATCTGTGAACGCATCTTCAACTTGACCGTTCTTGTAGTATTTACTGTATAAAAGCTTAAATATAACAATAAGCTAAAAAAAAAACACATCATCTTTCATTCTTAAAAAAACAATGAATCAATGAATTGGCCTGAAAAGTTTCAGAACATTTCTCTGGTACTGTACATGATTATGCCTGATTATGCTTCGGCATGCAATACAAGCCTTCATTATTAACAGTATCCGCACAAAGTGCCTAAATTCAACAAACGAGCTCAACAAACACTTGGGTGTTTTTTTTTCCTAGTATTTTAACAAAATCAGCTCATAAGTTCAGTTATTGATAAAGCAATATCATCTGAACTGTTCAACACGCACACGTCATCCACCGTAAAGAAGCGATGGCTGGATAGTGGAGAAGCTGGTCCCCGAGCCAGAGCTCCTTTTTTTTTTCCCCTCAGGAGGAAAACATTGTAAATATCACAAATAGTAATGAATCTGAACAGTAGGCATGTTAAAGGGAATATATGCAATTTTACAGAATAAAATAGGGAAGGGGTTGTGTTTCCTTGTGTTTACATATGTACATACAAATCTATAGGAGAATATTGTTTAATTAAAACTTTACATACCATCCCAATTCATTCTATTGGGGTAGATTGCACTTGCATGACTTTGTTTATTAGAAATTATTACCTACTTGCAATTGATGAGACTTGTATGATTTGTTTCCTAACTTCCCAGCTGATTCTGACAGCCCTAGCAGACAACAAGGGAGCTTGCTAGCATCATATACCCTGCGCTCTGCTTCCCTGTGAAGAGTCAGTCAAATCTGCAACTTTTTCCTCCCTCCGTCACCCTTTTCCATCTGTCTGTCTCGACAGTTGACTCGAGTGAGAGTGATGGCAGCGACTCCGAGCTCAGTGATGCCAGCAGCGAAAGAAAAACCTTCAACCAAGAGAGCATCAAAAGACGACACTCGGGTAACGCTACAAGCCTACTCCAACACTCTTTGTGCTTTATTTTATATGCATATGTCTAACTACATGGAGACACGCTCCCTCCTTGATCCTGAACAGGACTGTCCGAGTCGAGCGGTAGTGTGGCCGTCACTCCCCTGCAGTCTATCCTGAGCAGCCCATCCCGAGCCAGCTTCCTGTCAGAGAGCCACTCCAGCCTAGGTAGCGAGCGCAGTAGTCTGGCCCCCGCCCCAGGGGATGAAGACACCGAGCAAGGCTGCACATCATTGTGTGAGTAATCTCACACAGGCACACACAAACACACACACAACTGCTTAACCCAGTTTATCTCTCTTCCACATAGCCTGAAGATCTTCCACTGTACTGTAAATTAGTGCTGTGGTGGACAGGGCAGGGTTCTTCTTCTAAATAACTACCCGAGCTCCAGAAACTTTTTTCCCCCAGTCTTTAGAATATTTTTTTATCGCTTTTCTTATTACTCCGATGCACCCATCACTGTGGACACATCACATGACCATTTTCTGTTGTTCCAAAGTCCAATCTTTATGCTCCTTAGTAAACAGAAGCCTTTTTTCTGATTTCAGAAAAATATTAACAAATTGTTTTCTTATGGCCACACAGCAGTTTAGTCCCAATCATGTGAGTTCTCAACACATTGTGTATATGGAATGCTTTTAGCTTCATTATTAAGAGCCATGTTTTTTACTGTTCATATTTTCTTTTTGGGGGGGGGGGGTTCTCCTCGATTTAGTTGTTTCCATCTTTTGAACCTTCATCTTTTTGCTCACTCACGTACCGCTTAACACACCAGGAGGACAGCGCTATCCGCTCCTTCCACTTGCGTGAGCTCACAGACGCCCCTGATTGGCTGTAGAGCCGTGATTAATGTGGGAGCACTAAGTACCTCTCATCCCTCCCCTCTGAGAGAGCTTGGCCAATCAGCTCTCTCTAGACCTCCAGCTGCGAGAGGTTACAGCATCACCCGGGAATCAAACTAACGATCTCCGGATGATGGGGCAAGCGCTTTACTACTGCGCCACTCAGAGGCACTGTTAATTTTTTACAGAGTGGTTAAGTGATCTCCATTCATGCATATTTGTGAATTGACCACATTTCTTCCACAAGGCTGACGGTACAGCCCTATCTTTCCAGGTTTTAATAATGTGTTGAAAGGTTCTTAACCCATTTCCTGTCATTTCAAATCAAAAATCTTTTTTTGTGGTTAGAGGAAACCACATCAATTTCCCTATGATCAAAACGTGTACTGTATATAATGATTATTGTTAATATTTCCATCCATCCATCCAACCTCTGTAGTCAAACTAGGGACTGTGGCCAGTGGTGACCACTGTTTATATTCCCCGTTTTACAACCTTGGTACACCCCGGTCAACATTCACACACACTTTCATTAGCCCAATTTGCATATGTTTGGACTGTGGGAGGAAACCAGAGTGCTTGAATGTGTGTAAGTCGGTGACTTGCTGTGTAAAAGCTAGAGCTGAAAAAGGCTAGGTTAGCTATGTATTGTACGTTTACTGTACATCATTCACTCTTAAGAAACAAAAGGACCCCTTTAATTGGCTTGAAAAGTTTCTCTGGTATATAATTATCTGTCAGAATTAGTATCCTGAAGTTTTATCCTGCTTCAGCATGCAATACAATCAATAATTATTAACAGTAGCCTCACAAAGTGCCTAAATTCAACTATCAAGCTTAACAAACACTATAGCTTTAGTATTTTCACAAAATCAGAATTTGCTCTTGCAGTGATGTCTTTGTTTCATACGCTGGAGGATCCGAAAACAGTCTCAGAGAATTTTGCTGAAGTTAAAACTGCACTTTAAATGAAATAAAAATTTTGAGTAAAAATGATATGTGCCCCCCCACACACACTTAATCACTATAAAAACATAATAATAAAAAAAAAACGGGCTGGACAGAATTTAATGCAACTTTTGCAGTACTTTGACATATGCCTAAAGTTTAACCTGCTCCAGAAGTCAAAATGTTAAAAGTTAAGTGCCTGGTTTAATCATCTACAGTGGAACCTTGGATTACGAGCATAATTCATTCCGGAAGCGGACTCGTATTCCAAAATACTCGTAAACCAAATTTAATTTTGCCATAAGAAATAATGAAAAATCCAATTATTCGTTCCACAGCCCAAAACAATAAATACATAAAAATAATTAATACAACATATAAAGTAAAAATAAAACAAATTAACTTGCAAAGTTAACATAAAAAAAGTAAAAATAAATCCAGACAGTTAAGTGTTTCCTTTTGTGCCCGCAGTGGATTTGTATGCGTGTGTGTGTAATTAGCCCCACGTCTCGTCTTAAACAGTAAAACACCTCCTCCCTCCCACACCTCGCTTTTTAAGTTTCACAACTAACACACACAATGTAAACACTGTTTTAACGGGGAAAAAAAGAAATCTCTCTAATGATACTGTCGTGATCATACTAACGGAATCACTGCTGTAAAGTAAAAAATTAAAAATAACAAATGAACCAGGACCTTACCTTTGAAAAGAATCGTGACAGAGCTGAGTTTTCTGTGTAAATAAAGCGCGTTTGTAAAGCGCCAGGGAGATCTGTGTGTGTGTGTGTGTGTGAGGGGGGTGTGTGTGAGGGGGGTGTGTGTGAGGGGGGTGTGTGTGTGTGTGTGTGTCGGTGTCAAATTAAGTAAGTGGGTTAACAAAATAAGTGTGTGTCGGTGTGTGTGGGGCACAGTGTCAAATTATGCGCGCGCAAACAGAAGAGAGAGGGAGATGTTGATTATAAGAGACGAGCACTAAGACGCAGCAGGGGAGAAGATTACCCATAATTCCCGCAGCGCTAGAAAGAGAAAAATCATTGGCTCAGTTGTGATCACTTGCCGCTCGGTGTCAAAATAAGAGCCGCATGCGTGATACATGATACTCGGCACTCGTAAACTAATACTTGCTCGGTTTCCGATTAAAAATTTATTAAAAATCTTTGCTCGGTTTTCGGAATGAGCTACGTGCCCAAAGTAAACGAACACCTGCACTAATAGATATTAATTAGTAAAGCTAAATTGGATCTTTTTTTACTGGGATTAGTTAATATAATTTCACAGCTGAAATAACAGCACGGAAGTGGTATAAGTGAATTTTAAAGCATTAGAGTCGTTTTTTCACTTCTACAAAACTTCTGTTTTTAAAAATCGTTTAAGTTATTATGTGGCT
Source organism: Clarias batrachus (assembly GCA_003987875.1). Lineage (NCBI taxonomy): Eukaryota > Metazoa > Chordata > Actinopteri > Siluriformes > Clariidae > Clarias > Clarias batrachus. The sequence continues at coordinate 420,347 of QMIH01000421.1, read as the reverse complement.
ATTTAAAAAAAAAAACACTCAGGCTGATTTTTAAAAAGGAACTTGTATAACACTTCTTTTTTTTAGCCTCTTGTTTTTGTCTTTCTGCAAAAAAAAATATTTTTTATTAGGAATTTCTTTGATGATTGAAATCCAGTTTTCAACAAATAAGTAAAAAAGAAATATATTAAGAAACACATTGTTGAAAATGTTTCCTCATGTGCAGAATTTGAAATGAATCAAATAAGGTTTAAAATGTGCTTGAAAACAGAACGATCTGTCTTTTTGTCATGTTGTAAATGTCTCACGTCTGCAGGGAGACGCACCGGAGAAGTACATCGTGATGTAAGATAAAGTTAATGATCTGTATCATTTTTGTGAAACCCTTATCCTTTGTACAGCAAACGTTTCGCGGAGAATCGAACGAACCGCTGTAGCCTTGATTTCGGTAGTTCTGTTGTAGTCATGGATCACCCATCTATTGTCCCAGGCTTTCGCATATGTGCGCTTGTATGACAGTCATTGTTCATACGTGCAAGCTATTCCTCTTGTATGTACAGTAAAAGAAGCACATTTTGCCTTTATTCTGCTTTCCCAATAAGCACTCTCCTCCTCTCCCATTGCTATTGAAAGGACGTTGCCAACCCACTCACTCACACGTGCCCAATTAGCTTTCATTTGCAGAGTAATGTGTGCCCGGCCTGCATCTCTCTGTCCAATTTGTACTGCTCACTTCTACAGCACCTTGTTTACTCTCTTCACACACGTTTCCTCAAAGCATCCTAACACACCTTGTTTAACACCATGTCAGATAGATTTACCAAGGAAATGATTGATTGCAGACAGTTTAGCGTTTTATTTATTACACTTCAGGTTGAAGGTGGGATGGGGTCCATTGCTTATTTCTGTCTATTTATCACCATTTAGACAGTGCTAATCATTTAGAATGAGCCGCAAGGATGCTATGCTTTCACTTCTATGGGTCCATATACTGTACTGTAGCATTGCCTTCTGACCAGTCAGGTAGTAATTAAGAAATGGTTCATCCGTTTCTAGCTGCTTGGGTATATTATACAGTATTATGTTGCAAGTTTGGAAATGTTTTCAAAGCAGCATGGTTTTGATTATAGAAGTAATAAAGTGACCTTCTGTCGATATTAACAGTAAAACAAAATACTGTTTGTTCTAAAGACGTCCCCAGGGTGAAAACCTGATGACTACAACTTTACCTCTGACTATTCTAAACCTTTGGTTTGCGTTGGAGTCAAACTATTGTGCTGATCAGAATCGAGACCCAAGCAGCACCCTCGAACATCTAAACACCAACTAATGAGCAACCAACCTAATGGCTAAGGCTTCGATTTTGAGTAGATGCTTGTAGAGCAAATTTTAGACCCGTCTCATCAGCTTTTAGTGTGCGTATTAAATATGGTGCAGTTTTACTGCAAGACCGGCAAACTTTAAACTTTTTCCACTTCATTTATATTTACTTGCTTTACGGCTTTGCCAAGCAAGCTATTCAGTTTTATGTTCTTTTAATATCCTTTTCATTTTTTTTCCCCCCGGTTTAGATTTAGTGCTGCCTTTCATTACATTGGCAGTGACGCAGACTGGAAGGAGAAAGAAGAAAGAAAAGAAAAGAAAAAAAAACATAAAAGCGCTCCCATTTTTAAGGGTATATAGTCCTCCTTTAACTTGGCTGATGGCCAGAAGCGAAATCGCCAGCGTGGGTCCGTCTGACTCCTGCACTCCTCCGTCATCTCCTCGTTCTCAAAACCTGGAGGCCATTCTTCACATGCGCGCACACCTCCCTCCCTCTTCCTTCATTTATTTAATCTACCTTGACATTTTCCGAGTTTGCGTCTTTTCATCTCGCACGCTTACATAACGGCGGTTCATCATTCTCTGCCATATCTGCGCTGCCGCGTGCGTTGGCAGCGGCCGCGTGGCGTGATGAATGATTTGTGGAATTCGAGCTGAACGAGAAGCATTCCGCTCTTCATGGTCAAACTGCGCGGAGCTTTTGTCTAAATTGGATGGCTAGTTATTGAAAGAAGCACGCTCCTGAGGTTTCTTGTCGGCTGTTTACGTACTGAAGTAGCATTTGTCTGTTTTCCATCCTGAAAAGATTTCATTGATGGTTGTCAATGTTCACGGTGCAAGTTCTTCTATGTTATTTCTGTTCCTTGTCAGATTAAGTCGTGAGCCCTGTAGATACCATGACTGAAACTTGTGCACATTTTAACTTACAGTAAGCATCAACTTTGAAATATATATTAATGTAAAGATGGTCTTTTCTTAAACCTTCTAGGGAATTCAAAAATAACCGTCCAGGTGGCATGTTTTTTATATATATATATAAAACATGCCACCTGGACGGTGTATATATATATATTTATTTATTTATTTATTCATATTTTCATGTAGATATCAGAGAAGTTGAGTGGCGATTCAGACCTGCAAATTCATCCTAGTCCCATCCACCTCGAAACCCTCTGGGAATTGAAATCGGAATTCCCCAAACCCTCAGAGCAAATATGGTCTCGCTTCAGACATGGCCAGTCGGCAGCGCTTCCATTTAAAGCCCAGTTAATCCAATGCTTGTCTGGGAGCTGCTCTTGAGTTTTATGTGTCACTGCCACTATCAGTCCCAAGTGGAACAAGGCAGAGCTTTCTGAACCAGAGTCAATTTGATTCTGCCGTCCCGCCATTAATTATTCTTTTTTTTTTTTTTTTACCAAGTCACTCAAAAAAACTCGCTCATATCAGCGCAATAGAGTTGAAAGGCCTGGATGTGAAAAGGCCATTATTGTGTCACTTACTGTATATCCTGCTTTTGTGCTTATATGCAGCTGCATAGCATTGCTGTGTTTTTAAAAATGTTGATTATTTTCTATAACAGCAGCTCTGATGGTAGAGCCCATTTAGTGGAGCTCTAACGATGCGTACCCTACTGTATGCGTTCATATTAGTCAGTGTTAGAAAATCTACATATATTTAATGAAACAATTGCTTTTCATTGTTGTACTAAACACTTTTTAAAACATTCAGTAACAGTCAAAAGTTTAGATAGAAGTTTGTATTTATTTTCTACAGGGGTAGGCAAGTTCGGTCCTACAGAGCCTCAGTCCTGCAGATTCCAGCTCCAAACCTGAAAAAAAAAAAAAAAGTACCTGCCTGTAGCCTTAATCCTGAAGACCAAGATTAGCTTGTTCGCGTGTTTTTATTAGAGTTGGAGCTGAACTCCGCAGGATTGCGTCTACCTACAGGTAGGACCGAACTTGCCACTGACAGAATACTGGATTATTTTTATTTTTTATTTAAACTATTAATTAACATACAGTATATTACATTAGGTGATTAACAACAGCAACAGTACCATGTTATTTTAAGACATGAATGTCTCGAATAAGGTTTTGCCAGAACAAAGTATTGTGCCAAGTGCATTTGCAAAACCCATGAAGCACCATGATGAAACTGTCTCTCATAAAGACCTTCCCTGGAAAGCAAGACCAAAAACTACCTCTGCTGCAGAGGAGAAGTTAATTTAGAGTCCCCAGCTTCAGAAATCACCAATTAACAAACAGCACCTCAGATTAGAGCCGTTATGAAGGATTTACAGAGCATAAGTAGCAGATATACATCTCAATATCAACTGTTCAAAGGAGATTATTGTATATTTTGGACGCCTTCTGCGTTGTTTTAAAACGTGGAAAGAAATAGTCATGAACGACCATGGACTCACAAGTTGTGTCCACACATTTGCCTGGTAGTGTACCTTTTTACTTGAATCCACATTGTCTTTAAGTGCTTAAACGTACACTGTGCTAATTGGTCTTAAGAATTGCTCATACGGGGCGAAACTCGTACTCTCGCACAAACACAATTCTTAAAGAAACAAAAATAATTTTTATATGCATTTAGCCTGTTTAGCGACGATAATGATTATTATTTATCATCAATAAAAAAAAGGAAATCTCATAAATATTTCATTTTACTCCTAAAGCCTTACAAATGTTTAAATGTCAGAAAACTTGGATTCTCACACAAGTTGGTATTCGGCGCAGTACAAATTTTGCTAGAGACTCTGTGCTAATTAAGTCAAAAGATTGCAAATATATCTCGCCTGTCTTGCGCTATAATGACCCACCATTTGCACCTGAACTGGAATACAAACAAAACCCAGAGAAAATCCAGCTGCGAGCATTGACGAGCAGCTAACCCCCGGCATTTTCTAAAAGGAGCCGTTGCGTGGTAGGGGATCGGATGGGAGTATCTTAACAGCCGTAATTAACACCGCTCCGCTCTCCTCTGATTAGGTACACACAGGGGCAACACGGGTGTATCGAGGGGAGATGGCTGCGGAAGATCCGGCGTCTGCTTTTCCTCTTCTCCGGGAGAGAGAGGAAGTGGAGCTCTAACGATGCGTAAACATGGCAGCCATGATGAGTCGCTAAACAGGCTAAATGCGTACCCTCATTAGGATCGAACAGATAAGCGATGGCAAGCGGCAACACCGCGAGAGCCTCATTTCACCTTTGGATAGAGCAAAGTTAAGGAAAGCAATGGATGAAGGGGAAAAAGTAAGGACGTGTCAAGTGACTAAAGATATACAGGAAAAAACAAGGTTGATGTGCTTTTTGATTTTCTTAGTTTATTTCAGGTTAATTTAATTCAATTAATTTTTTTATAGAACAGTAGATTTATATTTATGGAGTTTTGCATTACATTTCATACTCTGGAGTTGATGATTTTTTTAATGTAGTAGTAGTAAAAAAAAAACCCAGTTATGACCTGGGGTGATGTAGCTCAGAGTGAGGAGCCAGAATTCAGATGCAGGATTTCGACATCTGTGGTTTGTTCAGTCCTTTCCAAGGACAGAGTCAAAGTTAATCGAATTAAAGAATGATAAAGAGAACAAATATACTGTGTACCCTGCTCACCGCTCTCTTTTACTGACTGAACAGGACGTACTCAGTTTTCACCTTTCATTCCATTCCATTATTCTTGGATGCTGTAATTGCAAGTGTGACTTTGAGTGTCTGGTTCTGAGCAAATAAATCTTCCACGTAACACCTCACACAGAAAATAAATAAATAAATAAATGTAAAAAATTTAATAAAAAATAAAACCGCAACCACACACCACATGTAACACAATGCGAAGGAGCGTCATAAAAGTGTTTGTGGACTGGAGTGATTGCGTCCCCTTGATGAACGCGGTGGGGACGATGCATCAAGGGTGCGAGGGATTGTCCCCTGGTCCTGGCACTTTTTTTTCGTTAGCACTCTCCTTGATGATTAGGCCTTTGAATAGTTCTCTGTGCTGAATTTATCATGTCGGTGCTACCACGGATGGATTTATTTCAGTGGGGAGCTGGCAAATACCAATACTGCATGAACTATAACTGCAAATCCTTCAAGGCAGCGTTTGAACATTATCATTTTCCGAGTGTCGCTGAAACTAAAATTATAACCTACAGCACGGCTTCACGGTTAAGTAGTTCGAGCGCATCATGAGCATGCCGATATGTAGCTTCAAGAGAAGCCTGCCTGCTTGCTGTAGTTTAAATACTATTTAGAAAAATATATATATTATGTGCTTTCGGTTTTGGTTTCGAGCCAAACGTTGATCGAGGTTACGTTCAGGAAAATCTGTTAATTTTCGATGAGGCAGAATGGAAATTGCTTGGACTAGAGGCTAAAATCACCCTGGCTGAGGATTAATTTTTCACGTTCTGCAGCGAGTCCTATAAATCTTTTAGTCCCAACACATTTGAATGAGCTGCATGTTGGGACGCCCATAAATCTTACAGCTAGAATTCTTATTCCCGAGTTCAGAATTATTCCCACACCAAAGACCCATTTCTAAAGTTAATAAATCTTTACTTGAAAATGAAAGATGATTAATTAGCAGGAACTAAACAGATGTGGAATTCTCAAAGAGCGCAGTGGCATGTTCATATCCTTCTATCCATCATTCCCTCATATTGCTGGTCCATGCTTGGTCAGTTTCATATTTATGCAGGCTCTCGAGCACAAAGTGCTGTCTGCGTTCTGCTCCGATGACTGAGCTGTGTGTGTTCGGTCTGAGCGCGTGAATGGAGGCTGACTGACTGATGTGGTCATCATTTGCACCGCAGCCTGAAGCATTTTGACAGTAAATCAATCACTGCAGTGATATTGGACCTTAATATTTGTTGTGTGTGTGTGTGTGAGAGAGAGTCCTGCTGGCTGTTTTCTGCACAGAGGTTATGTTGCAAAATAATAAACTCCAAGTAAAGTTTATCTACTTTGCGCCATCTCGTGCAGGCCATCCCATCTCATGATATGTCTTTGGTTAAAACTAGATTATTCAATTAAATGTGCATTTGCGTATCTCATTCCCCGGAGGCAGTCCTGATCTAGAGTAGCTTGTTAGCACCAAAGATGATTGGTTTGAGTGTTTTTGTTTGTGCATCTTCCTGCATGCTCTGTCCTTGTAATCCGTAAGACTAACACCATCATTAAATGTTTTAGCCCGTTCTTGTATGTAGTCTGTCTAACTCTCGGTGTATTGTTTAGCTTTAAGGTTTTTGTTTTTTGGCTGTTCCTCTGGTGAAGCCCTCTAAACCCGCATTTCCTAAAGAAACCCCTGAAGCTCTAGTTTGCATTTATCGAATGCCCGAACACATTCCCGCTTCCCATTAACGCACCCGGAATAATCCGTTTCAACGTATTCCTCACTGTGTCTTCAAATGCCAGAATGCGATCGATAGATAAACAAAATTCAAATCAATACCAGTGTCTGGTTTTCAGTGATCTCGGGCAAGACAACACTTTACAGCTGAGCAATTAGTGCTTGAATGATTAGCGAGGAGCCGCGCTCGGCTTCCACTCCTCGAGTACGAGCTGCAAATATTGATTTAGTTCAGTTTCTGTTCCACCGTACTTATGTTTAGTATTCCTAGTTAAACTGTTATTAGAAATAAGAACCCTTTTTTTTTTTTTTTGGCTCAGTACATCAAATCGAGACACGGCTCACCCTGAGCTAGCAGATTTAGCATACTGATATTCCGCTCGGCCCATTTCATTGTTGCTTCTTTAAGCATTCACTGTCACCCCACAACGGTGAAGTCATTAGTTTTTGACAGCGATAACATCACCCTGGCCTGCCTACTGCGCGAGCATGTATTTGATCAGAGCTTCTCAGATCAGGAAATCTGATCCATGTTTGATACTGTCGCTCCTTTAAAGAAGGGGGGGGGAGGGGGGCTCTGGTTGCTTGGAGACTCATAATGGAGGTTTTGCTACAGGCTCAGCATGTTACCTGCCCCCCTCTCATGAACGTGACATTATGATACAAAACAGCAGAATTAATCAGCTCAGCCTGGGGAACTCGGATCCGTTTACGCTCGCCGATGACCCACCGAGGAAGAGCAGACCCCCTGCTTGAGCTTCGGGATCGTCGCAGTCATGCACCAGCCTATCCATTTCTGCTGATTTGAATCTGCGCCTTTCATTCTTTTGACACAATCGTGTTTTAGTATTAAGAAGACAAACACATCATTTACATTTTTTTTTTTATTAGATCAAACACCAGAATTATTATTATTATTATTATTATTATTGTTGTTGTTATTGAAGTAGACTCGCGTAACATCACCCATGAGCCTTGTACTGGCAAAATAAAATGCAAATGATGAACAATAATTGTTTTCCCTAATTTCCCTTTAATTAGTGTTTGTTGAAAATCAGCCCGATACTGCAATACCCTTCATGTTCACTCACACCTGCTATTCTTCCCCAGTTTTTGATGAATCATCTCCTAATGATTAATTATGTCCTGGAGGGCGTTTTGGCAAATCTGAAATCAGCATCAGACACATTCCCGGCGGTGGCTGCAGCATGTGTGTGTGTGTGTGTGTGTGT
>QMIH01000421.1:288668-403798 GCA_003987875.1 Clarias batrachus | reverse complement strand
TATTATATATATATATTATATAATATAACAGCAGAGCAACAGTCACTTTGAAAGAGTTGCTGGATGACCTGAAAGCAGTTTGACTTGCATCTAAAAGCACTTGGTGAACTCTGATCTCTGGAATGAAAAATTAATAAAATTTATTCATCTTTAGAGAGATTTCTTCATACGAAAGAATTGATGTATCCTGTGAGAAAAGAGATTACTGCTTTGCGATCGTCATCATTCTAGACAATACCTTCCTTAAGACATGCACACTTGATTAAACTGGAAGCAAACAAGACAGACCTTTTCATTAAACCTGTTAAAGTAAGCATAACACAAACTTAAACCTTCCTCTGCGTTGCATATTTGGGCTTTTTCAGGCTTTTCAGCTTCCTCAGTGGAATCAACGCATTCTGAAAGCATTCTGTGCTGATGTTCCACAGCTTTTCCACTCTGAACATTACTGACCCAAGAGGCAGCCGTCGTGCTTTCGGGGGCTTAAGGAATTGCAGCCTCTCAGGCACTCTGTGTATTCTGTTTTACACGGTCATTGACTGGATGTAAGAGCTGCTCATGAAAACGCGCAGAAGCCTTCAAAGTTTATCGTCCTTATTCAGAGAGCAAATTGAAATTTTATCGGAAAGCCTCTTCAATTAAGCTGCATTTCGACTCCGCGCACTGTACAATTCCCAAGGTTCTCAGAGCTGCAGTGTGAAATAATAGGGAGATGCTGCCCATTGTAATGCATGAAGACTTTTCATATGTACTCTGGAGGGAAGAAAACAGCTCTTGGACTGCTACGAAAGCCAATCAGGTGATGAACTGATGAAATCAGAATCCTTTGAAAAAGCCAAGCTGCTTTTTTTTTCCTTTTATTTAGTTTGAGAGAGAGAGAGAGAGAGAGAGATTGTCGGCAGGAAGGTGGAGGTCAGGTGTGGGCAGGAAGGCTTTATGTGCGATCGGCACATGTTAAAAGGCAGTGATGGACAAGGTCTGTGCAGGTATTTGTGCTCGCCTTTATTCTTCAATAGAAAAATCACTTGCACACTTGTTACCGTGCAGAAGTTCATTCCACCGCCTCTGTTTGCCTCGCTACCTTCAAGGTCAATAACAGTCATTTCGCTTGTCTACTCTGGCGAGAGTTTTGAAGTTTGTAGCCGGTTGCTCCGGATTGGAAAGTAAGATGTATTTAACTGGTCTTGCTCTGCACATTGGTTTTTAACAAGTGAACCCTTAAGAGCGAAATAAGGGGCTTGTGAGTGGCAGAAACATCTTTCATCAGCCACAGGAACACAAGAGCTCATCGTAGGTGTTAATGAGCTTATGCATGCATAAGAGAGTACTTTGTATCGTCCAGATTCCACATTCTTTTAAAATATCTATTTTAGGTTTTGCCTGGGACGCCTGACGAGATTTATACCGTCTTTAACAATGATGAAAATTTTGCACATTCAGTAATCCGAGTGAATACAGTCCAACTGTAACTAGTTCTGGTCGATTCCCCTTTCTTCATTTGTGATTAATGTGTTTTTCAAAACGTTTCTAATTGCTATAATTTTTTACATATACATCTGTTTTCACATACAGTACAGTATGAATAATATATATATATTATATATATTTTTTTTTCTTTTCAAAAAAATAAAATAAAAGAATGTTATTTAACAGTTGAAACAGGCACTAGGGGAAAGACGTCATTTTTAACCTACAGTGTGTGATGCTCCCAAACACTGCAGACTTGCATTTAAAAGGAAAAAACTGCAAGATAAACCGGCAGCCCTCGTGCTGAGGACTGAGATGCTCACAAAAGTTGTCACTTCAGAAATATTGAATGTGTCCTGGATTGAAAAGTCAGATAAACAAGTTTATTTAAATATAACGCTGCACTGAGCAGAATTAAGCCTTGTCCAACATCAGACAATCGACTGATTTAAGAGTGCAGAAACTGGATGCGCTCATTTTGTTAGCAACATGCTAGTCAGCTAACGCTGGTGAAAAAAAAAAAAAAAAGTTATTTCTCAAACAGGTTAGAGAATAGTATTTTTATTTATTTATTTAATTAAAAGAATACACCTGTATAGTGATTTACAGCTAAAGCTTGTACTTGTATACAGCATAAGCCCTTTAATGGTAAGACATTTTACTTTATTTCTGATGTTGTGTGCAGTGCAGGCATGTTGATGTCACTCTGGGAAGAAACTTCATGAGCACTTTATTTTGCAAGAGACGCACTCTCCATTTCCTCTTAAAAAGAAAAGAAAAGAAAAAGAATGACTTCAATAAGTTGTTTTAAAAAATGGTAACAGCGATGTTTCAAGTAAATAATGCTAGTAATGTTAAAAATATCTTCAAAAGATGCTTTATTTAAAAGAACCTTTGTTTGCGTTCTTTGCTATAAATTTGCTCTTTGCTATGGTGCTGTTGGTTTTCTTGCACAACTTGGAGAATCGAGACTTTCAAAGGAATAAAGTTATGAGCCTTAATTGTACAAGTTTAAGTGTTTACAAGTTAAATTTAAGTTTAAAGTTTAGTTCATTGAAATGTTCGGGTCTTTCTTTTTTTCAACTTGACTAACAAAAACGTATCAAACCGTGACTTCAGAACTGAGATACCTATTGAACTGTGGCTTCTGCAGACCTTTACACACCTACCATATACATTATCTTGCCAAAAATTTGTGAATACCTGACCGTCACACTCTTAAACATTTTCCAGCGTGAAAATACCCCTGAGCTAAGCATAATTTTCCTTTGCTGGAGAAGGAAGACTGACCGCAAGGCTAATGAACACCTTTACCCCAATCACTCTGGGCCACGTTTCTGCTACATCAACACAAAAAGTGGTTGATGCAGGAAGAACTTTAGAAGGATGTATTATGCATACTTATTGGCATAACCATCACCTCCTTGCCACATTGTAGAGGACCGTATGAAGCTCGTACAGCATGTTTACCGGTGTTGGGGGACGGTACTTTTTAAAGTAACTAATTACAAACAATTACTGTCTTCAAAAAGTAATCCTTTACATTACAGCGTTACTTTCTGATAAAAGTAACTAGTTGGAGTACTTTTCCATTGCAGAAAAGGAAAACTCCTTTGTGCTTCCTCATGCATGTTGTTTTAGTCAAGACCTTTATAAATATTCTACCTTCATCACTCAGCGAAATTTGGCCCATAATCTGTTAACTATTAATACTCCTATAGTCCGGTTTAGCGTAGTACGCTTCATCAAAAAGTAACTAATTGCCTCCGAGTGGCACAGTGGTTAAAGCGCTCGCCCTATCATCCGGAGATCGCCAGTTCGAATCCCGGGTGGTGCTGTAACCTCTCGCAGCCGGAGGTCTAGAGAGCGCTGATTGGCCGAGCTCTCTCAGAGGGGAGGGATGAGAAGTACATAGTGCTCCCACATTAATCACGGCTCTACAATCAGCCAGTCAGGGGCGTCTGTGAGCTCGCGCAACGGAGGAGGCGGATAGCGCTCCTAGTGTGTTACGCCGCCCCTAACGGTGCGTAAGCGAGCATTTCGAAAAGATGCGGTCGGCTGGCGTCGTTTGGTTCGGAGGAAACACATGATAGTCTTCGGCCCTCCCGGCTGAGTAGTAGCCTTAATGTGGCGCCCCCTAGTGACGGGGAGGAATTGGACATGACTAAAGTAGGGAGAATAATCGGGGAAAAAAAAAAGTAACTGAATACTTGAATGGCGGCCCTAATAATCCGAGTACTCTAACTCGAGTACAACACTGGTGCTTACCGTGTCCTTGCAGAATTTCTCATAGAGGAAAATGGATCAACACAAGGAAAATTTGTGATTGCTGGTAAATGTCTGTGGTACAAGAGAAATAAAACAGTTTGGGACGTACAGTACCACTGTGTAGTATGTTAATACCCGACGAACCTATTCAGTTAAGAACCTGGACAGTTGTTTCAGGAGATTCCTTATCATCCTTGACAACAACCTGCTTATGCTCTATCTACTTGTGTAGACGAGAGCTAAATCTTTTGAACAGTTACTGCACCTCTTATATTGGGAACTTGGCATTTAGAACATCCATAATCCAGTCAGGAAAGACTTGCGATCTGAATGGCCTTAAATGCTCTCTAAATAACATCTATGACATGGATGACTCATTTTACCTCCGCTTTAGCTTCATCTTGGACATTTTTGGGTCTCATTGCCCAGGGAAAGAACATGGTATAATGGTTTGAATGTGTGCTTGTACTTCTGAGTCATCCTAGCACCAAGCAAGGACATTGAAAAGAAATCTATTTTTACATCAAATAACAGATAAGAATAATGTGCTTAAAGAAAATCTCATTTCAGGACTTTTGCCTTATTTTTTCATGAGATGTTTTACATATAAATTGCTGATGTTGCTGTATTTTTTGTCACTTTTTTTTTTTTAAGTCGTCTTGGCTGTTTGAGGCAAAACTGTGATACTGTAGCTGCTGTAGATTTTACCAAAATCTCCAACCCATCAAAAACCATAAAATATATCAAACTAGCTCAACAATTCAGGCATTGATGATTCATTAAAAAACTTTTTTTTTTTTGAGACTTTGTGCGGGGAAACAAGGTCATTGTGGTGCACGCTCATTTTTGATATGTGGACCTTATACGAGCACTTCTTACATCGAAGTACATCTCATAATTTTTGGCTTTGTTTGTGAAAATCTGTTAGCTGTAATTCTGCTTATTGTCTATAGAAAAGCTCTTTGGTGGCTGCATGTTTTTTTTTTTTTTTTTTTTAAACAAGCCTAGTTTGGTGTAAAAAATATGCACCTGGCAACTCTGTGATTAACCTTCCTCTCCAGTGCTTCTCGACCACTGAAAATGTTCACTGAGCAAATATTAGGGGCGGCGTGGTTCCCACCCCAATGGGAATATTAGCAAGTGCAACACATCCTATTTTTGACCACTAGGTTCAAAATATAACTCTGTGGAGCTACAGGACATTGAATGATTGTTCCTGCTTTTGATTATATTCCACTTAGGAAACAGTGTCCATTTATCGAGGTTGCACATGACCTTTAACAGCGCACTCGTACTCATTCTGCCCTTATTCTGGGTTTGCATCCATCTACCGTTACAGTTGCTTTTGAAAAACCGAGCACACAACTTTGTCCTGTTTGATTCATGAAAGCATTGCTTCCCGTGTCCTCCTGTCCGTGCACGACTGGTTGAGGAATCCTACAGCGCGGACCTCCTGTCCTTCGCCTGTGTTTGCGCCTTTGATGTGCAGCTGTGGTGGCCGGAGATTAGATAAAGCACATTTGATGGAGGCTCTGATAAAAGTAATCACTTCGTTTGCAGTCTGTCTCTCACTAGCATGAGGCGGCTAGCGTTCCAAATGTAGCCATGGTAACGAGGCGAGGCGAGACGAGAGCCTGCGCACCCGTGTGCGTGTGTGCTACTGCAGGAATCCTGATCTGATTTGATGTTCACTAAAAATGAGTTTAATGCACCTTCATTTTCAAAAAAAAAAAAAAAAACGTCCTGCGATGGTCATTCTGTTTGAATAGTTAACTCCAGAATTATTGACACCCTTAAAGAAAAAAAACCCCAAAAGAATGTATGATACAGTAGTAAAGGAATGTATTTATGAGGTAATTTCAGGATTTTCAGCTAATCCTCTAGTTTAAATCTATCCACATGAAGGAAATCTCTTGTGAGCAGGAAGTGAATCATATCGATCGCTAACGATTTAGGCTCGCCTCATTAAGATGCAACTGTTAAAGGATGAGACGCAGCACGCCACCTCACTCCAATCATCAGTCTTTGTCTTCTGTAACCCCTGAGATTTGTGTGGCATTTTTTTGGCTGACGTCAAACCACAAATTCCCACAAGCACCTTAATTACAATTGATCTACACTGCGTCCTTCCACTCGGTGCCCGGGTTAATTTATCATTTAGTTCTACTCGGTTATCTCTTATATTTTTTAGGGAGTTCCACATGGCTTCACAAAGCACAAATCTCACTCATTTATCTTTGCCATCTCATTCTCATGCCTTTAGAGGAAATAGCGTACGAAGAAATGGACCGCTTTTCAAATGATCATTACAGAAGAAGGTCCTTTTACTTCTGCTCTCTTACTACGTACCGTAGGTGTTCTAAGACTTTTGCGAAGCGCTCCATCGGCTTTGTGATCTCGAGGTATTTTTCTGGCAGGAGATAGCAGGTGTTTATCTTTAAAACATGAGAAGGGGGGAAAGAACGGAAGAAATTAGATTTCCTTAATCGAGTCCCTGTAGCCGTTCCCCTAATTAGAATTCCTACTTGACCAAATTCCGCTTCAGTGGGATAAATCTAAAAGTATCTTCGTCATAATGGACCGCATAACTTGGGGAAGAAAAAATGCTTTCTATTATTTTGTCCATCATGCTGTCCCCTTGGGAAAGTTTCCTATTAAAATGTCACCACAAGAGAGGGAAGTCCAAAGTCGATGGAGCGTCTGCCGGCCCATGATTAATGGCCTCTTAATGATAGGCTGAAGAGCTGAGGGTGGTGGTTTTTTTTTTTCTTTCTTGCTTTTTTGGGAGGGGGTGTAAATATGCAGATGAATCGATGAGGGAGAAGAGAATCGAGTGAAGAGGATCCAAATGATCAGCATGACCTTTGCAAACTGTCATAGTGGCCAGGACTTTGACTGGTCAGTGACAACCAGCACATCTCTCTCATTGTTTAATATGCAGTACATTAACAGCATCATCGTTATCATTATTATATCAATTTATTTTTAATTTTTATTTATTTATTTATTTATTTATTATTAAGTGTAGTGTGACTCATCGCCTCAACCGAGTGCCTTTTTCATAGGGAAATTATTAGATAATCTCATAATCAGATTCTTTAACCTCTAATTCTAGTAATATATTGTCATGCTTTTCCTTTGATCATTAATTCATCAAAAAAAATGGAGGCTGTTAGAAATAACTGATTATTTGTGTTATTTAGGGTTAGATGTGCGATTTAAATTAAACTAGGGATGCACCGATACCGGTATCTGGTATCGGCCTCGATACCACATTTTCTAAAGTACTCGTACTGGTTAAAAGTCCCCCGATACCAGGGACCGATTACACGGTCAGAGAAATGTCTATGTTTGAGCGGTGTGTAAGGGTTTAATCACAAGCGCCGAGTGCCCGCCCCCAGACCCCGGATGCAGCTCAGAGCGGGGAGAAGGCGAGGCGAAACGAGACAAGTAATTTAATCAAGCATCTAAAATCCCAACACGACAAAGATAGCAAAGATGTTTATTAATGCCCCTTGTGTTGTCCAAAGCGGCAGAGTTTACAACAAACTGAAAAAAATACTTGAGTTGCACGGTCACTGTTTAATTTTTTTTCATAATTATTTATTCTGTAATATGTTGCATACAACATGCTTTTCATTTTAAATAAATGTTCTTAATTCCAAAATAATGCCTTTTTTTGTTTGTTTGTTAAATTATATGACCAAAGGTGTTACCTGTAAATTGAAATCATGTTTTTATTAAGTACTTGGTATCGGTATCGGCGAGTACTGAAATGCAAGTACTCATACTCGTACTCGTTTTCCAAAAAAGTGGTATCGGTGCATCCCTAAATTAAACTTAACGTGCTTAATTATGAACATTTTTCGGATCAGGAGGTTCAGTTTTTCTCCCGAAGTCCACCAGAGATTTCATCCCCCCTCCCATATACATTCACACTGCGCCGAGGTCATGCCTCCACACTCTGCCGCTTCTCCATCTTCCCTTGTGTGTTCGAGCCGAGCCGCCATTCTGCTGCACGGTCCTGCTGTTTAGTTTGACCCGGTGCTTCTCCTAGACGGCTGCTGTCAAAAAGCCTGACAGCTGGGGAGGGAGAGCGAGATGGTCCTGTGGTCCTGTTTGTGCTGCACCTCCATTTTTTTCCTCCTTACTAAACATACTGACAGGCGGAAACAGCCAACACGATGGACTGTAGTGAAAAGGAGGGTAGTTTTTTTTTGTGTAAAAAAATAATAATAAAACTGAATGCTACAACTACTACTAATAACAATAATAATAACGCTTCAGAGTCTTAACACGTCAGAGTCATAATGGAGCATGTTACTCGCCACAATGAACATTTGCACCACGGTTCGTATGTTGCACATTTCTTGTTCTTGTTTTATATATAAACTTGCACTTTTGAACATGGACAATACCCCTGCTGATACACACGCTATTTCATTCTATACCTTGTTTCGCTGTTGTCATATTCACACACACAATATTTCTATTCTTTTTTTTTTTCTTTTTTTTTATCAAAATCTTTTTTTATTGGAAAAATAAACAAGTTACATAATACATACATACATACATACATACATACATGCATACATGCATACATAGTACACATTTTTTTTTCTACCCATACCCCTCCCCTCACACCACAAAAAACAAAGAATACAACAAACGGGGAAAAAAACACAGCCAGTCAGCAAAAAAAGAAATAAGAGGAAAAATAAATAAATAAATTGCACATCAAAGAAAAAAAGGAAAAGAAGTATTAGAAGCAGAAACTAAAAAAAATTATCTTTTATTTCAGATTCAATTTATCTGCATCTATATTTTCAAAATGGTCCATAAATGGTTGCCAGATTTCATAAATTTCTGAATATTTCTAGTCAATTTTAACTTTTGTAAAACTTTTAAACTTGTATATTCCATCCCATATATAAATGTTTAATTTTTTAAATAAATCTTTAGTTTGTTGTATTCCAGTGCAAATTTCCTTTTATTATAATGAAATATATCCATTATATCCTATTTCTCCATTTTCTCGATTATTTTATGCGTTGCACTGCTGCCACATGACTGGCTCACTAGATAATTGCTTAATTGCACCCGAGTGAAATGGCAGCTGTGTCTTAATCGGTGTGGGCATTCATAAATCTAGCAACTGTAAGTATGTTGGATTAACATCAGTTGACATTGATTCAATTCCTTGGGGAAACTCTTTTGATGTGAACATTTTGTACAGTTCCGTAGCATTCCGTCTTCCTTCCGTTCCCCTTTTAGAGTTGTAGCGCATCGATTGCGCTATAGTAGGGGTCTGGCAGTTCATTCAGTAGCGCTCTGCCTATAGAGCACTGAATCACTCTGCCAATACAGTCACAAAGGCCCAGTGCTGATGTAGCTGGTATTTTTGTATGTGCCTGAAGGTGTGGATAGAACGTATGTGAAGTAAAGGTGTCCTTATCTTTTAAATAGATACCACAGATTTGCTATCATAGAGCTTGTATACAGAATGTCTTGTGCCTCATGTCCTACTCCTACAGCCTCCGTTCAGTCAGCTTTTGATCGCTTATTTTCCTTTGAATCCTTTTGTATTGAATGAACCGGCCTTAGTGTGTCGATCACCAACAGGCATCGATCACCCTCTCGTTAAACCCGTGCGCCTTCTGCTCTCCGTAGACCCACATCAGATCATTCAATACCATGACGTGACAAAAAAAACAACTCTGAGCCATCTCAATTTAAATCAAAACACATGGATAAATTTCAGCCTTGTGCATCGGGTGGAGGAAAAAAACAAAACAAAAAAACAGACACAGATTATTGATGCAGTTACAGCATAATTTCATTCTTGTGAATATCTGCTTGATGTGATGTTTTTGTTGGCGCACATTATCAGTGTGTCATGTCTCGGGAGGCTCAGACAGAAAACTACGTCTATTTTTCAAAACAATAATTACGGCGCAACAATATGCCTTCGTCGTCATCGTCCTGATGGCGGTGTGACAGTTCATCTCTCTGTGTTCGTATCAGTTTATGAGCTGCATGTGGACATAATCAATGGGCTATGAGTTCCAGGAAAATGGAAGGGGGAAAAAAAAAAATCATATTTGCTTTCTGGGTTTTGTGTATTTTCAATAGCATAAAAAAAATTTACAATTGTATACAAAAGTTCTGCTTCATGGTAGGAGAAACTGACTTTGCTTTCATAAGGATACATAAGCCAATGTGTATGCCTTTTTTAAAGTAATTACATCATAATTGGATTTGCATAGGGGTCTCAAAGTACTGTCGCTTTTTATTCCTTCTCGTATATACGAGTGCGCTCGGAAAGGACAAAGCGAGCAAAAAGAAACTAGGGGTTGCATAGTAGAGTCAATGGAATGGAGCTGCAGTGTCAACCATTCAGGCTAGTGTAAAGTCAGAACATGAGGCGATTAAAGAAACGAGCTAACATTAGCCTACTTTGTCATTATGAAAATATATTTCAGGTAAGATGATGGCAATCACCTGGGACCGGCCCATGCGATATCACGATACCTAATATAGACGCTGATTCAATTCGTATACAGTGGAACCTTGGATTGCGAGTAACGTGGTTTACGAGTGGTCCACAAACCGAGCAAAGATTTTTACTCAGAAACCGAGCAAGTATTAGTTTACGAGCACCGAGTATTATGTATCACGCATGCGACTCTTATTTTGACACCGAGTGTCCCATGGCTTCGCAAACGCACAGAAAATCTGGACAGAGTAGCTTGTTTTAAGCAAGTCTGAATAAAGCAAGCCTGAATTAAGTGAAGTACAATCACAATTCAGGTGTTAAAGGAGGGTTTTATATAATGATTGAATCAGGTAAACACGACAAACAGTGCGTGCCCAATTTCCAGATTTTCAGTCAGTCACAAAATCTGGAAAAATTAGAGATAATAAAATTAAAAAATCAATAAAACAAAATGATGGCAGGGAATGTCAAACATGGACATACGGCATCAGTAGTCAAAACCCACAAGCACAGCATCTTCCAGAAAATACAAGTATGGCCTTGATAGAATTGAATGAATTCAATCACTTCATCTCTATAAAACAATTTCAACCAAAACTATACATATACTATGCTAGGCTTCACAAAACTAAAATTCATGTCAGATGTGCCATTCAGAAGTATTTCATATCAAAGCCCAAAGAAGAACCAAACTTGGTTGAAAGACCTGAAAATCTGCTCCATTAATTCAGCGATCACCATATTGGCCAGATTTTTTGTTTGGAGGAAGCCAGGAAACCAGTGGATGCTCACAGTGCCAACTGTTAAGTATTATTAGATCCAATGTTTGCTTTGCGTGGTCGTGTAACAGGCAAGAAATATAAGGCAGTTTTACTGAAGCTGTTTTTCCTCATATTCCAGGGAGATAATGCCTTCATACTTCCTGCTAAATCTTTTCACGCACAGTTTGTTCAACACCAAATTTGAAGTGCCATCCACAGGTTCCTCACTCACCAGATGTAATTGTTTTTTTAACCTTTACGTGAAGTCGTTCAGCATAGCGAGTTCAAAGTAGAGTAGAACTCTTCATTCCTTCATTCGTAAACAGATTGCTGGATTGCTAATCTCATAATACGTGGTTAAATTAATTGCCTAATAATATTTTCACCAACACTAACGACATTTATTCAGGGCCCATGGAGATTTCGTAAAGGTGAGGATCGAAGAAACGCGGGCTGCGAGGGGTATGTAGATGGAGGCTGCCATGTTGAAAATCAGTCGCATGACAGATGGAAGGATTTAAATGTGAGTGGCAGAAAGAATCACATTTGTGGCACTTAATCTCCAGATTATATTCCCTCCCTCACACGTTTATCCTCTTACTTTTTCTGTGTCTGTCTGTCCGTCATCTCCAATTGTTCTGACAAGCACCCATTGCGCCTGTAGAACCAACAAGAAGCTGACGGGTTGTCTGAGAGCAGCGTTGTAAACTATAATAAAAGCTGCATTACTCTCTGGACAAAATGTCTCCATGTCCACAATGTTTCTTCAATAGTGATATATTTAACCCATTTTGGTATATTGCCACATGAGACATGCATATTTGCCTTTTCATTTCTTTTTCTTTGTGCTTTTTCCTTCACAGTGTAGCGATGCACATTTTAAAGGTTTAACGCCTCTTTCGTCTGGTTCGAACTGACAGGAAGGATATTGCAAATAAATACCCTTTACTGTATGTACCAACATTGTTAAGCAGGAAAGCGTTTCGGGGCGGGGGGGGGGGATAATAAATGAAAAATAAAAATAAAAAAAACTTAGGCGAGTGTGAGCACAGGATCGTGTAGGATCAAAACTTAGGAGGTTGCAGATTTAAAAACTGTCATGACCAAACTCTTATATCGATTTCATGGTAATACTTATAATATACTATACAGGGTGGGCCATTTATAT
Organism: Clarias batrachus; assembly: GCA_003987875.1. Lineage (NCBI taxonomy): Eukaryota > Metazoa > Chordata > Actinopteri > Siluriformes > Clariidae > Clarias > Clarias batrachus. The sequence continues at coordinate 391,638 of QMIH01000421.1, read as the reverse complement.
GGATACACCTTAATAAAATGGGAATGGTTGGTGATATTAACGTCCTGTTTGTGGCACATTAGTATATGTGAGGGGGCAAACTTTTCAAGATGGGTGGTGACCATGGTGGCCATCTTGGATCCTTGTGCTTGGAAACTTGTAAATAACTCATGAAAGAATAAAGTTATGTTAAAACCAAGCACACCATTGTTTTTCATGTGAAATTCCCAATAAGTTTGATGTCACATGACCCTCTTCCTATTGAAAAAACAAAAGTTGGATCCAAGATGACCGACTTTAAAATGGCCACCATGGTCACCAGCCATCTTGAAAAGTTTGCCCCCTCACATATACTAATGTGCCACAAACAGGACGTTAATATCACCAACCATTCCCATTTTATATCCACAATCTCTAAAATCCTATATCCTGTTATACCCTAGAGGTGGGAGGTAACCCCCCCCCCCCCCCCCCGAGGCAATGTCTTACTGTATGTACATATGTATCTGTACTTTCCTTGCGTAGTTTTTAGACCACTCTGCTCAAAGGTAAAGCTAATATCTGCACTTTTACTTTAATACATTTCTGCATGTCGTGAACAGTTGTGGTGTTTAATGTGTAGTTTAAAGCCATCTACTGACTATTATGCGTAATTGCGTGACTTGCCTTTCTTTCAAGACATGCTTAATAATGTAACAGGTGTTTGAAGGCAGAAGTGGACCTCGCTGCAGACAGCGACAAACAGCATGTTCACAATCATGAAGCAGAGAGAGAGAGAGCAAGAGAGAGAGAATTTTTTTTTTTTTTTAATACAATAAAAGTGGCTCCTGTGAGTTAATACAAGCTCTGTACTTTTGATACACGGGCACATTTTAAAGTGAGCACTTCTATACTTTTGCTCAAGTAAAACGAGGACGTCTACTTTTACTCAAGTACAGGATTTCTGGATTTTTTAACCCAACCACAAAAGGAAAATTTATCCAATCCAATTTTAATATTCTCCAATTTTTTACAAATTATTTATATCCCCTATGGTTGGAAATTTGGGAGATTCTGTATTATTACATAATTTATCTTCATTCCTCATCATCCATGTCCACGCCACTGTACAAACAAGGTTTAGACGGACTCCTACTGACATTAATGTTGTAGCTCTGATAGTCATTCTCCCGCAAACTCCTCTCTCTCTCTTTATGCCTCTCTTTAACACACACACATGCATTAAAAGTGCAGTCTGTCATTTCATAAAATATACAAGTATAATAAACTAAGAGCACTAACAGTCTAGACTCTTTCCATAAATGTTAAATAAGTCTCTTTGCAAAAAGCATCACCCACATCAGCAATCACAGCAATAACTTTTTTAAATAACACATTTTAAATGTTTTTTAACTTATTTATCGCATAAACAATAGCATACAAACAAAAGAATAAGCACCTTTTTTTTTCATGTTACAGCGAGAACTACCTGTGCGTATACAAAAAAATAATTTCACATCTAACCAATCAGATTCGAGCATTCCGTTGTGCTGTGTTACTGCAGTGTTCTTGGCTTCCGAACGAGAAAAGTCTGTCTGATTGATTAATTAAACACGGCTGCAACGTTCCACCTACTGTAGTATAGGGAAAACTACAGGTCCTTTAAAGAATCTCAATCTGTGTTTATTGAAGCAACTATTAATTTCCATAGCTTTATTGTAATTAATCTTCATTAATCTTAACGTCAGTCTTGATTTATGGTTTTGCCTGTAGCTTGAGTTGGTCTAAAAAAAAATTTTTAAATCCTGTGATTATCCCAGTTTGTGTAATGGCAAGAATTTGACAGTCGGGTATCAAGATAATGTAAAACCGCATGAGCTCAAGAATGATTAGCATTCCTCCGCATTTGGTCTTCGGGAATTAGCCGGAATGTTTAATGAAGCCTCATTACATCCTGTTCAGTTGAAATCCACTTGCCAGAGCAAAGACAAGCACGAGTGCTGAAGTAATCACTTCAGACAGGCTTAATACTGCAGATATGTGCGATGGATCCCTAAAGAAAAAGATATCAACAGGATGGGTTAAGATGACGGTGAACAATTGCAAATCTGCTTGTTTCCTTTTTTCTCCTTGTGAAAATTTGAAAGAAAGCAAAGCAAAAACCTCAACACATCAATTCCAGCCCTAACCATGGTTGCATATTTATAAACCTGTGACATGAGACCTTCATTTGCATTTTCCATTGTCTGGTTTTTCAAACCATTTGCTTTCAAAATGTCTTTTATATAACATGCCTCATTCATTTGACTTTCTTTACGGCGTGAGATGTGTTGATGCTCAGTCTCGATCGATAAACATCACTCTTGCCTTTATCATCAATTCTCACCTTCCAGATGACCCAGCTCCACTAATGAGTGCATTACTGGCATCACTGTATAATTAAAACATTGATGAACTGATCAATTGATGGTACGATTTTACAGAAGATAAAGCTTTGGGCTTGTGCTCTGGTCTGTGCCATGAGCATTTTTACAATGTGTTGAAATAACAGTGCATACAGTAGAAGGAAGGTCAGGATGCCAAGCTTTCGTCAAGCTTTCTGGTTGCCTTGGCAATATTTTTGTCCAGACGTAGTTTTTGGACGGGGACACTGGATTAAATGTGTTTCTAGCTGCAGGACTTGAAATCAGACTGAGCATGTCTGTGTGTGTGTGTGTGTGTGTGTGTGTGTGTGTGTGTGTGTGTGGCAAAACAGTCACACATTTCTGATGGATGGTCATTGTTTGTTTTTTGTGTTGTTTGGTTGCTTGTATTGTTTTTTGTACAGTGTCCTTGAGTATTATGAAAGGCGCTTATAAATAAAATGTAGTATTATTATTATTATTATTATTGTGCACTCCATAATCCTTCACTCATAAAACTTCACTCTTTTTATAATAGAAATGCTTCTGTACAGTTTGGGCACAGTATTTAGCCACAGACTTATTTTCAATTAAAAGCAAGTATTATTAAATTGGGGTATGGAACAGTGTGAGTCCTGCCTCAGTGGACATCTATTAGCAGTAGTAGCAGGTCACTTTTTATTTTTTTATTTTTTTTTAACGACAGGTGCAACACCCTGAAATGTGTGCAAGCCTGTGGAAGACCATGTCTTATATCTGAGAACCGGTATTCAGGAGCAGCTTGCCATTATTATATAATTGCTTCAGCAGGCGTATTTTGGCTCCGTCTTTTAATTGGAGACAGGTTTATTGTCGCTGTTTTGGTGGATAAACAGTAAAAAAAAAAAGAATAATAATTTCGATGGTTTCGTGATTACATTAATTGAGCATGTGCGCCAGGACAGATGGTAGGTGGATTAGAGAAGTGGCAGTTTTTTGTATAAGCAGGTAAAAATGAAACAGATTTGTATGGGGAATATAAAAGTTTTGATTAGCAATAACTTTAAAGCACTTTAAAAAAATGGTGGTGGTCCTTTTTTTTTGTTGTTGTTTTTTTTGGAGGCTTATCTAACAGCAAACACGACTTCCAGCCAGGATTTGTAGCGTTATAAAAGAAACAGCCTCCCTTAATCTTAATTCAGTCTTGCCTGTGCCATTATCAGAATGGTCTTTGGTGTGATTTAAGAAAGGGTTTATTTATTTATTTATTTATTTATTTATTTTTGTGCAGCATCGCTGTCAGATCATAGGCAAGCATGTGTCCTTAAGGCTATTTGATCACACCATTTCCCTTCTTTGGTTAAAGATGTTGATTGTCAAGCCTTGGGCTGTGTATTCTAAACAAAATCATTTCTGTATTGTTTTCCTCTGCCGCGTCGTCCTCCTTCCTTTGCAGACTCCTGAACTTCACTAGGAGCCGATAGGGTGAAATATGCTAGCAGCTGGAGGTCGTTGTAGAGTGTTATAATGCCAGGCAGCAGTGTGTGTGTGTGTGTGAGAGAGAAAGAAAGAGAGAGAAATCTCTCTATAATGAGCCATAGGCTGTCGAATTAAAAGCGCCCTTGGCAAGATGAGTGGGGGGGGGAGGAGAATTAAATTAGCTTTAAACACCGTCTTTAGTTCTTTCAAAGTGACATGTTTAAAATCAGACATTTGTATGAACAAAATATGGTCGAAACTTGTTCCCGTTTATACTTGTGTGTAAATATAAGAAGCGCTAAATTCCCTTATTATAGAACAGACAAATGCAATGAGACTAAATGTGTCATATGTCAGGTAATTATTATCCCTGGACAAAACGGCACTAAACGCCCACAGTGAGGCACTGCGATTAGGCAGGGAAACATCTCTCAAAGGATCACCGTTGGAAATTGACCAAGTTTCCAAATCTATTGTGAAGGCACAACAGATAAAAGCCTTGTATTGCATCCAACCACAATTGTAAGCACATGGAGTTCAATAGACGTCTGTCTAAAATCGGGTTCTGAGACAAAAATAGTTGTTGTTTTTTTCCTTTCTTTCTTTCTTTGCCTACAGTCGTGCATAGTTGGTATAAACAGAAGGATGGATGTACTAAAAAATAATCCCCTTTTTAAAGTATGGTGGCAGATCTGTGATCTTGTACAGAATCTGGCGTCATGGACACGTGGAAAAACTAACATATACATTTATACTGTTGAGTGGCAAGAAAAAGAATGTAAACTTTTTGGAATTTCATGGTTTTCTGCATTCATTTGTCATAAAATATAATCTGATCTTCAATCTGATCTACAGTAAGTCATGGTTATTGACCCATATAATGTGCCTAAAATAATAACACACAAAAAAATTGATTGACACTCATTCAACATTCAAAATGGTAGTGGAAAACGTAAGTGATCCTTGGAATTAATAATTGGTTGACGACACCCCCCCCCCCCCAAGAGGAATTTTAACCCATTGTTCCAGGCAGAACTGCGTAAGCTCGCTCAGATTTTTAAAAATGTTTCGTGTATGCCTCTCTTTAAGTCATTCCATAGCATGTAAATAGGGTTGAGGTCTGGGCTCTGACTTGGCCACTCCAAAAGGTGGATTTGGTTTTTCTGAAGCCATTCTGCTTGCTCCGGAGTTTTGGCTCATTGTCCTGTTGCATCACCCAACTTTTCAGCTGATGTACAGTACAGACATTTTCACTTCATGGTGAAGAATTTTGTGATGCGCTTGGGAATTTATCTCCCCCTCACAATGACTGCCAGCTGGCCACGCCCTGATGCAGCACAGCAGGCCCTAATCATGATTTTTCCTCCACCATATTTTACTAATGGGATGATGTTTCCATGATATGCAGTTCTTTTTTTTATGGCACATGTACTGCTGGGTGTCTTGATTTCATCAGTGCACAAAATGTTTTGGAGTGTCAATGTGCTCTTTTGCAAACTTTAAGCATGTTCTTTTTAGTAAGCGACGACTTCCTTTGTGGTGTTCTGCCATGGACAACCTGCTTGTATGAGGTTTTATATACTGTAGACTTGAAGAAAAATGACCCAGTTCCAATACTGCCTCTGCCATAAGGTTACAGTTTCTTCATGGTTAGATCTTCCAGCAAGCGTGCATCAATGTCCATTTAAAATCAAGATTTTTCCATGAGCAGCCCAGGACTACGCCTAAACCTCAGGGCAAATCTATGGGGGAAGATGAGAGTGATGGTATTAGCGCTCTCCTCAATCACTCATATCGGGCGTTGCAGGAGATTGTGTTACTTTGGGAAAGGGAACTGCCGATACTTCTGGAGATGGAGATTACAAATCCTCATTTATATTATCCCTGTTTTACTTTTTTTCTTTGACGCTCACGGCCGATGCTTATTTGCATTCTAATTGTATTTTTATGCGGTGTAACCGCGTTCAAATTACATTTGAATGATTGCGCTAGCTTATTATTTAACTTTTATTTTCCGAGAAAGCAACATACACCAATATGACTAGAAAGATAGCAAGCGAAATGACACCAGAACATCGATCAACGTGTGTTGCTGTAAATAGGCGTGAACGATGCCTGGAAAGTCACGCTGCAAATTTTTATTTGCCAGTGGACTAAGTAAAAAATGAGCGTTTGTACTGCAGGTGCACATAAAAACCTCCCCTACCGTGCCGGGTTATTATGGGCCCTGTATTGCACAGCAGGCTGTAGTAATGGCCCCACACTCTCCAGTGCCATCAACTGAAGTGCTTCTAGAGCCAGCATTACTTTCGCCACAGATTCACTTTCAGGCTGCAATTTAAATCGGACACATTGTCCAGGGCTGGGGTTTTTTCCCCTGTACATATTGCCCAGTGCTGTTTTTTGTTTGTTTGTCCAAAGCTGTTTAGTCAGCTGAGTGATGATCAACGATGAACCATGATGCCCTTTACATGACCTACTGTATATCGTTCCTGTTTGTTTTTGTGTTTTTTTTTTTTTTATCATGGAAACACAGATGAGCTCGTAGTAATCTCTAGCGGTGCAATATATGGTTTTAGGCCCCATGCTCTTACTCCAATCATATTTGCAACATTACCAGCAATTGCATCAGGGAGCACCAGCGAGCACGTGAGCTAGACACTAATGAAACACACAATATGGATTTGAATGCACAGACAGCCATGAGGTGCAAAATCACTACATTTTGTAATATTCTTTCTTTAATATTTTTAATTTTCTTTCAGAATTTTGGGTTTCCTTATCAGCATATATCAAAGAATTACATGTATGAAATTTTAGAATGAATAAATCTTCTTTAAGTTTTAATGCAGTAGGGGTCTCCGAGTGGCGCAGTGGTTAAAGCGCTCGCCCTATCATCCGGAGATCGCCAATTCGAATCCCGGGTGATGCTGTAACCTCTCGCAGCCGGAGGTCTAGAGAGAGCTGATTGGCCGAGCTCTCTCAGAGGGGAGGGATGAGAGGTCCTTAGTGCTCCCACATTAATCATGGCTCTACAGCCAATCAGGGGCGTCTGTGAGCTCGCGCAACGGAGGGAGCGGATAGCGCTGTCCTGACCCCCAACGGTGCGCGAGCGAGCAGTTCGAAAAGATGCGGTTGTCTGGCGTCTTGTGGTTCGGAGGAAACACGTGATGGTCTTCGCCCCTCCCGGCTGAGTAGCCTTAATGTGGGAGTCCCCTAGTGACGGGGAGGAATTGGACACGACTAAATTAGGAAGAAAAATCGGGGAAAAATAAAAAAAAAAGTTTTAAGTAGTGGACTTGATGATTAAATGGTCATGGTTACTTCTGTGAGTCTGGCTGTTAATTCTAGCTGTAAGAAGCCTTACTGGAGCCGAAAATAAATCAAAAATGTAAAAAAGAATAACCATTTTCAGATTAAATTGTATAGAGCTATGAGCCACTCAAAGATAAGTTTTATAATTGGAGAGACATGCCGAAGGCTTTCTATCCTTGAAGCTTGTTGTATTTCCTCTATACCTTTTAGTGCATCCTACTGATGCAAACATCAGTTCCTCATTACATTTTTTTTGTTGTTTTTGTTAAGGCTTTTAAGGTTTTTCTAATAAACAGTAGACACATGTTTAGTGAGGAGTGATGATGGTGGCATCGTGTTCTGAGTCATCATGCTTTTTTTCTTTCCAGCCAACGGGAGCATGAACAGCTTTAAATATCCAAAGTCAAGTAATTTTTATTTATATAGCGCTTTTAACAGTTGACATTGTCGCAAAGCAGCTTTACACAATAAAAAGAAGTAAGTTTGTATGCAATGTGCATGAATCAAAATGATAAGATTGTCCCTGATGAGCAAGCCGAGGGCGACGGTGGCAAGGAAAAACTCCTTGAGATGGTAATAGGAAGAAACCTTGAGAGGAACCAGACTCAACAGGGAACCCATCCTCATCTGGGTGATAACGGATAGCAGGGATTGATCTGCATAATAATGTGTACTGGAAGTTCAGAATAACAGGAGATGTGTTAAAATTAAAATTAAAAGGAGTCCAGTTTGTTCCTGGAGGCTCAGGTAGACTGTAGGGGATTCCGGTCCTGAACTATCGAACAACTGAAGTCACAGGTTCCCAGAGCATCAATCGATGATAGGACATCCAAACTATTCTGTTGGTTAGTGTCGGAAGGATAAAGAGGAAATGTGAAATGACTGATTGAATTCAATCAATTAACACGTCAGAAAAGGAAGATTTTAAAGAAGCCAGATTTCAATTCCATCTAAAACTTGTAGAATGACTTTTCTTACCAGGAAAGAGTGGGATACAATCCAGTCCTGGACTTTCCAGTCTGGGGTAAGTTGTAGTATTACTACTGTAATCATAAATGCAAAGCATATTTAAAAGACCAACCTGAAGATAATACTAAATAGTTGTTTATAACGCTTGTCAACCATTTTTCAATCTTATGTTGTTGAAGCCTAAATTTAGAAAAGGTAGTAAGTGCCTGAGACAACAAAGAGGTCGTAATCATTGTAGAGATGCATCAACAACAACAAAAGAAGAATCAGTATTTCCTTAAAATGAATGAGTTATTCTCCAACAAAATGTTGACTAGTTTTCCAATTCTTTACTAATTGTTGGTTTCGTCCATTTGAATGTCGCTCTTATTCTCGGCCAGCTCTGGGCTGAATTGGCATGCTTTCAGGGGCTCTCCAGACGAACAAAAAAAAAATCCACACAGATAACGTTCCTCGCATAATGACGTGTTGGCTAACAAGATATCAGTTGCTGGAATTGTACAGTATTTGAGCCATAATGGTGATAAATTTTCTGAATAGAGCCACTGACAGACATTTAATTAACCCTAAAACCTTTACAACATGCCTCCGGAGTTTAAAAAGAAAAAAAGATAATTTAGTCATTCCATGTCCGTGCCAGTGGTTATTGCTTTATGTGAGCGGCTTGACACATAGTCCATACATCACCAGCCTATCAAGGGCAAATAGACGGCCATCATTCTTACCTTGACTTGCCTGCCTCAGGCATGTGTTGGACTTCTGTATTTGAGCGTGTGACCTGCATTTAATGGGTTGAGGTTTTACATGTTTCTGACACATGCAGCATAGCCGGCGAGAGCTCCAGGATAATGGTGATTATAGATAATGATTCAGATTGCAGGGGGTTTGGTGTTCCCGTCATTAGATTTTCACTTAGTGCAGCTAGGTTTCCTTTGATTCTGCTCTCTCTGTAATAATTTATTAGGTGGTTTTGTTTTGCCCTCATTCCTGCAGAACTTGCAGGTTTGATGTTACACTTAATTAATGTCTCACGGTTGTTGTTTTTCTCCTTAGCAGTTCTTGATTTTCCCCCTCTGTCGGGGAGTAATGACATGGTGGAGCAACCTGATTACAATACCAAAAATATGCACACCCTTTGAAACTCTGTCACCGTTTTTTTAGGGAGAGAGACGGACATAAAACGATTCCCCTTCAGGCAGGATGTTATTGGGAAAGTGAAAACCTTTCTCTTTTTTTTTTTTCTTCTTCTTTTTTCCTTCCAAAGATGCATTTGAGCAGGGGAGTGTGTGGGCTAATAATGTTAGCATTTGCTAGCGAGTCCAGTATACGCAGTACAAGTTTTCAAGAACTGAATACTTTCACAGAACCAGGCAAAATGACTTGTACTGTATGCGAGATTGAGATCCAATTGCAGTCCACGTGGCAGCACATAGGATGTTAATCATCATCTTTCGAAAATGAACTCCACTCCAAGAAACCCCCTAATGGCATGGTATTCAAGAAACTTGTTGCACAAATGTACAGCCGGGGAGATTGGAATCTTCAAGATCCTGAAGCTCAAGTCGAGCCAGACAAGTCGAAATGAAAAAAAGTTAAAATGTCATTCAGAAGCAGGGGACATCCCTGAAGTATAGTCACTATGTCCAAAATACCAAGCATAGAAAGACCCGTGAATGTAGAGAGGTTGCCACAATGGCGGTGTCATGTGACCTATATAGCAAAAGTCGTTTAAATTCATTTAATTGATATTTTGTTGTTAATCACCATTTGGTTAGATCACTTGGTGAAGTGTTCAAACTCAGTATAGTTGTTTTACCAGGTTGTCATGATTTCCACTCTGTTTTCCCCCCATTTCCTCCAATGGTGGCATTTGTGATTTATTTAAAGCATCAGGTCCTTGTGTGTTTGCTGAGCTGCTCATGCAGGCTTACTGTTTGTTCAGTTGTCCTGTAAATCGTTTAATGATTCATTATGAACAATAAGAGCAATATTTAATAAAGCTTAAGCATATATTTGTCATTTTATCAGGAATCATCTTTTTTTTTCCTCTCATATTTTCTTTTTCAGGCTTACAGGCATTTAGATGTTTTTTTTTTTTTTTATTCAGAAAATGTTTATTTAATGTCTCTATTTTCAACCAGGCGAGGCAATTTACCCAGAAGGCAGATTCATCGTCTGGCCTTCTTCTGATCACTGATCCACTCAGGAGACCCCTGCGTAACTGACCTCGCTGTGAACTCTCAAATCCAACCTGATGTAAAAGCAGATATATGCAGAATTTTCCCTCCTGAAAGCTACACATTGCGCTGCCCAGTTCTTCTGCGTATATGGATGGAATTTAATTATCTTCGTTTATTTTGATAGAGTAACTTTATTTCGCACATCGGCATGACGGTCACGGTTTCTGAGAACCGGATCAAAGAGCATCTCCTCTCATCATCACTACCATCAGCTGGACAAACAGCGTGATATTTGTACTGCTCAGCTACTGCTATCATAAACATCCCATAATGTGGGAAAGTGATGGGATGACCTAACATTAGCTAATTGGGAAAAAAAATTGAGCTAGTTCAACTGTAGTCCAGAGAATTAACATGTAAAGCCTGATGTTTTTAGTTTTCTGCTTGTGCCATTTGATCATTGTTGGTAATTCATGGCTTAAATCATTACAAATACATGAAGCGAAACAGATAATAAAGATTAATGAACGAATGATTGGGTCATTTTTTTTTTTTTTTTTATTGCTCTGTCGTACATGTAACAGATGTTATTGGTTATTGCACAGCACTAGTTCGTTCTTGCTAGAGAAGCCGAACCTCATGCACGAGCTCGTGCTGTCATTTAACCTTTTCCAAATAACAGAGGGTCAGCTGGATATTTTATTGCTGTGCCGTTATTTGTAAAAGACCAGTTAAAAAAAATTAAATGACCATTAAATGACAAAAGAGTTAAATGACTGTTCCATGGTTAATGGCTGCTAATTGATCAACGCTCAAGTAGAATACTGAATTTTATTATTATTATTATTATTTATTTATTTTTTTAATGCAATCTCACACAGCCAGGATATGTCCTCCCCTCCAGCAAAATCTGGCCCACCTACCAATAAAACTGAACAGCCCTGGTGTACTCGCTACTCTCTCCCCTCCTTCCTCCTGCGGTTTTGGCTATTATCCGATGTTCTGCCGTGTTTTATAGTGTGGGTGGACCTGTTGTTCTCAGCAAGAGGACAATGTTGCAGTCAGATCAATATACACCCGTTGGGTTGCTTGATAGCTTTGTATCGTGTAGAGCACATCCTCAGACCTCAGATTAGCTCATCTGGATATACAGCGGGTTTGGAAGGAACTCGAAGTACTTTGCATACTTTATTAGGTTATATGTAATCACAATAATAAGCCCATAATCAAAAACTTTAGAAAAATAAGAATCCATTTATTCATTCTCTCTACTAAATGCTGGACCCTGGTCCAGACCTGGATGGAGAGACGGTCCTGTCTGGACCCTGATGCTTTTCTGATAAATGAGAATAACTAATATACAATTAATCTAGCACTTCTTTTCCATCAAAGGGGGCGTTGCTATGCTTGTTACTCAATAGAGCCAATCGAAGCCATGGTTTTTACCATGTATCGACAGTGTGCGGAAGAAACCGAACCAAGAGAGCGATAGAGCATGGCTTTCTCAAACAAACGACCTTTAGAAATAAATGGACAGATCAATACATGTTTATTCTTCTCGTGGGAAGTTTAAAACCAGTTAGTCTGAGATGTTTACCGAATCAGTGGCGCTTATTTAAAAAAAAAAGCAGTAATGTGAAGTGCCACTATGGGGGGGGTGGAGTCTGGAGGGCTAGGGTTGTCCTTTGAGCAAACATATCCACAGCGGCTTGAGACGAGGACATGTACAATACAAGGACTGTGAGCAATTTTTCACGTTTATTTGCAGCCCTGCAGCATGCAAATGAAGATTGATTTAAAGGAAATATACCATGTCATCAAAAATAAACCTATATGTTGAGGTAGTTACTGAAAACTAACAATAAATATTATCAAAATGCTAATAAAATTTATATTGCCATTTTTTTTATAGATATACAATGATGTACAATGGCATTCCATTGCAGATCCCACTTGCTCACCTTACTACAGGCAATTTGGAAACATCAGTTAGCCTAAACCAGGAAAAAAAACAGAGTACGCTGAAGAAACCCCCCCAGGCAAGGGGAGAGCATGCAAACCCCACTCGCACAGCCCTGAAGTTAGGGAGCAAACCCTTGACCCTGTAGGTGTGAGACCACAGTGCTAATCACCACACCACTGTGTGCTACCTAGATAAGAATTCAGTGCCTTTATTCAATACTTTAAGCACATTTGGCAGACATTTTCTCTAAATAACTCTAAATGACTTGCACCTTGCATGTGGATTTGGCCATGTTCTTCAATTCTTCCTTTGCAGATCATCTCAAGCTTCATCAGATAGAATGGTGAGCATCTGTAAACTAGCATTTCCAGGTCCCTCTGCAGATAATTCATGAGGTACAAGTCTGAAATTTAGCTATTCTGCTCAAGGACAATCGGACACTTGCCTCAAACCAGTGCCACGTTTGCTGAATTCAGCCTGTTTGCGATGTGAAATCTTGAGTATTTAGCTGCATTCAACCTCTTCTAAAGTCTGACCAGTCTCCTCGTACCTGCTGCTGATTAGTAACCCCATAGCAAAATACTTCCACCACCATGCTTCTTCCCCAGAGGCAATATATTCCCAGGTAATTAGCAGGACCTGATTGTCTCCACACATAATCCTTGGCATAAGTTTTATTTTCACAAGCAAGCAGAACCTTTAATTGGCAATGTTCAGATCTTTTAGAAATCACTTTGCACCTTTGCCAAGCTTTCTGTCTCAACGCAGTTTGATCTCGGCGTGTTTTTGAACTTCATGGTTTTCAATCTGACGAGCACTGTGAATTGTGGGAGCTTATACCCAAGTGCGTGTCTTTCCAAATCATGTCCAATCAGTTGCATTTGCCCCAAATGGACTCCAGAGAAGGTTTAGAGACATCTCAGGCATATTCATTGTGGATGAGGAGGATGCACCGGAGCTGAATTTGGAGTACCTTTGACAAGATTCTGAGTACTTGGCTGAATGAATGAGTGATTTCAGCAGTTTTAACAGACGAACAAAACAAATCAACCACATAAACCCTGAAACAGCAAATTAAATTTGCAACGCTAGAGGAAACGAGTAAGAAGAAGAAAATAAACACAGTCTGAGAGTAATATAATATATTGATAAATGATAAAATATGGGTTGCATGCAGTTGTATCATCTATATTCCATTAATATCCTAGTTAATCCTGTGTAAGATTAGCTCCTTTAACCTGATGAAAAAAGGTGTCCCCTGTTTTTCAGATTTTTAGAAGAGCCCTTTCATAAATCCCTCTTTTCTATTTTAAGAAAAAAGAAAAAAAATCTACTTGATTTCTAATTTAGCAAAATTAACTAGCGAGCAAACAGAGTAACAAAAGCTATAGAGTCCAAATGAATTGAAAGTGAAGGAGACCGCAAAAATAGCAATAAGTAGATTTGGTACAGTATATGATGACATAAGTGACCTTTGATGGAAAACAGAAAAGTGTCTATCCAATTGTTACACATGGATGAACATTGTTAGAACATGTGAATAAGATTTGCAGGGGCGTGTTTACATCTGTCACACATTTGCCATGAGTCAGAAATTATCCGCGCTCAGCTGATCAGCTCATCAGCGTTCTGATCCATTCCCTCTCCCCAGTCAGTGCTGTGCAGGTGTGAACATGTTGCATCAGTTCATTTGTATCTTTGGTACGAACAAAACCAAATTTGGACCGATATTCTAAGGGAGATGAAGGTTTCTTATCGTGCATCATTACTGATGACGAGACACGGATTCATGGCGATGAGCCTGAGAGTAAACGGCAGAGTATCGAACAGAAACATCCTCAATCACCAACTGAGAAAATTACAGTGAGACGTTTATTGAAGAGTTGAAGCCTAACATTTTCATTAAACGCAGAGGACTGCTCTCCGAGGGTGCATGGTAACGTACGTCCGCACACTGGTGACACACTGATAAAAAAATTAAAAAATTTAAAAAATCCCTATAGTCTCAATCTCGCTTAATCAGACTTTCACCTGTTTGGTCCTCTGGAAGCAGCCCTACGAGGATGAGGATTCACTTCTAATAAAGAACAACGCTGGCTCGCAGCTCACCCTAAATTAGTTATTAGTGAGAGAATATGAAAGCTTGTTGACGGATGGACAAAGTGTAACAAAAAAAAATGCTTTTCTTTTCTAAAAGTTAATGGAAATAATTTCTACAGCCAGAGTGCGGATAATTTTTGACTCACCCTCATATTAGACAGTCTAACTTTGGTTTAAAAAGTGTGATCATGTCTTGGACAGAAAGATGATTTAGCAATACGACCAAAGAGTCGTAATAAAGATGGAGGTCCGAGGCTGCAAAAAACATTTTCCTGTAAATTTTAGAAATCAGGCTTTTCAGAGAAACACGTAGTCAAGGCATGTCTTTGGCGAATTAGGGAAACCTGGGAATTTGGCAGAAACAAGGCATTTCAAATTTGTAGATAAAAAAAAAAAAGGGTGCTTAGGAAGATTTATCTCAAAGTTGCTCAAAAGAGCCAGACTTAAACCACAGTAAAAAAAAATTGTCTATAAGCGAATATGGAAAAAAAAAAATCATGATTTGCTATTAAATGGAATATGACTGTAACCCAAAGTGCTGCTTAAATTGAACCTTGATCTGAAAAGAAGTTTTGACAATTACATTCTTTGTCTAAAGAGATGTGGAGGATAAAGAAGAGCTTTTAAAGAGACTGGAGGCAGAATTTGATTCCATGTCTAACCATTTAGGTAAGATGCTAGTGGTATTAAATGTAATCCATTGTTTTAAGATGTTTAAAAAGGTCTTTGCTTTGTTAATATGAATTCTTGCTTAGAACAGGTTATAATGCCATACTGTACGTATTTAGGAACGCCAGCAGGTTCCTAATCTTACCTTGACCCATTTCTCCCTCTGTAATGACAGCATATGTGACAGGCGCCGATAGTAACATCACCACATTAGGCACTTTCCAAACACCTTTCTGCAGAATTCTCGCATGCAGCGTCGTCACCTGAATCTCAGCTACTCGGTCACAGTCTGCTCACCGTTCCTTGTAGAATATCCGAAGAAACAGTTTGCGTCCGTCATGCTTTGCACAGAAATGTCACCGCTCGTGAACTTTGCTGCGCACAGTGCCTCTGATCCACGTCTGTCTTTGAATGTCTGGAGTCTCAAAGTGACATTTGCAAAGTTCTTCCACGCGGCATCAAGCCATCCATTTCATCTGGCTTTTTTTTCAGCCTGGATTCAATTACTGACCATGTCGTGAAGAGAGTCGTTACAGTGTGATGAAAAAGCAGCATCTGGTGTACTGGAGGAGACTTGTGTTTGTGTGCGTGTGTGTGGCTCAATGAAATAGCATGCACAGCATTGCAAATAAAAGCACTGCCATATGAAGTATTCTGAAGCTGCTGTATAATGAAGCATATCACACTTACGGTCGTGCTGTTATGATGAATATCAGCACAGACATGATGTGATCGTAGCCATGAGGACGCAGCCTTCAACGAACACCAAACAACAAACCATTTTATTATTAACAGATTATAAAGTAGTTAGTTTCTTTAATTAACCAGTTATTTTGTTCCGCCAACACATGTATCTCGCTGTTGCGACTAGCGGAGCAGTTGGTGTAATGAACAGGGGTGAAAGTGGTTTTAAATTCTCAGCAGTACTCCGTAGCCAAAAGGTGAGGAGAATAAACCATGCAGGTGGTGGACAGTACTAAAAGTCAAATAAGTTTCTCTTTATATTTCCACTTTAGAATTTCAGCTCTGTTAACTCTGAGGTTCTAGTGCTGTATTCCAAATGGCACTAAATGGAAAGCTAGTGCACTATGTAGGGTGCAAAGTCCCTTGTTCCACACAACAGGTAGTTCCCATGATTAGGGTTAGAGAGCAATTTGGAATTCAGCCTTGTGTTAGGAGCTAGTTAGCATTGTAGACGAAAATAAAAGAATGCAGATAATTCAGAGGTGTTTCAGAACGACATAAAAGCGGATGTTGAGGGGTTTGAAACGGTTTTTCTAAGATGACAATGTTATCAGATGTGTTTTCTTGCAAATAGTGCTTCTGTGACTGGTTTTGAATGTGGGTTTTGGCAGGTAGCTTCTCTCTCCTCAGTGTGGCGGATCGTACCGGACCTTCTTTCACCCATGCTGCGATCAACAGTTAGTGTTATTAACGGTTATTAGAACATCACGGATGTGGAATGATGGATACATTTTTATATGTACAGTGGAACCTCGGATTGCGAGCAACTCGGTTTACAAGTGTTGTACAAGCATGTCTTGGTTTACGAGTGCCGAGTTTTTTGACACCGACACGCACATACTTTCTCGTCTTTACACCCCCCCTCCCCGGCTTCACACAGACACACACACTCTGCTCTACACAGAGACTCTGCTCTGTCACAATTCTTTTCAAAGGTAAGGTGCTGGTTCATTTGTTTTGTTTTACTTTACAGCAGTGATTCCCTCAGTGTGCGCTCACGCGAGTGTCATTAGAGAGATTTATTTTTTCCCGTTAAAACAGTGTTTCCGTTGTGTGTTTGTTGTGAAACTTAAAAAGCGAGGTGGGGGGAGGGAGGAGGAGTTTTACTGTGTAAGATGAGGCGAAGGAAGGGGCTAATTCCACACACACACACACACACACAAATACACGGTGCCTGCGCACACAAACGGAAACACTTATCTGTTGGGATTTATTTAAACTTTTTTTTTAAAGGTAAAGTACAGGTTAATTTGTTTTATTTTTACTTTATATATTGTATTAATTATTTTTCTGTATTTATTTTTTGGGCTGTGGAACGGATTATTTGAGTTTTCATTATTTCTTATGGGAAGGTTTGATTTGGTTTATGAGTGTTTTGGAATACGAACCCACTTCTGGAATGAATTATGCGCGTAATCCAAGGTTCCACTGTAGTTAGACATCTCAGTGGTGCTACTGTCCATTATTACCACTCGTGGAATAACTCTCGTCCAATTAGACTGCTTGGTCAAAACTAACCAAAGTAGTTGTTGTCTTTCTGCTGCTCAAGTGGAGCGGTCACTACGACTTTACACCAGATGCCCTTCCTGATGCAACCCTTTCATTTTTTTTTTCTGGGCTTGGGACCGGCACCGCACCCAGTGGCTGTGGTTTGGGCTTTGGGTGGGAAAATAATCAACCACACTAGTGCGCGAACACTAATTTGCCAATTTGATTGTTGAATATCTGGCCATATTTTTTTATTCATTTATAACTGAATTTAATATTATGCACCATCAGTGAAGCAGTTTATCAGATTTGGTATTAGACCCATAAATCATCATCATTCCCTCAGCAGTGTCTCTCTTATTCTCTTTTGATGTTATTAAGACAATCGTGTTCCATTCTCAAGAATTTTGGCTGAAATTTTTTGGCTAAAAAAGCACCGACACTATACAAGACTAAACAAAAAATCTTCACAAAGAAATGTACAGCATATTAATTACGCACATTATTATTAATTATGACCTTAATCACAGTTTACTGGACGTGCAAATTTACTCAAAAGAAACATCAGCCTTTCTTTACGAACTACAGTAGCGACCCAGCAACAAATCCTCTCTGACGTCAGATCGTACAAGAGTCAGCAGTTTCAGTGGAAGCTAACTGATTCAAATTGAAATATGTAAGGTAATAAAATTGTTTCATCACCACCACCCGTCCCCCTTGAAAAAAATAAATAAAATAAAAAAGCCACGCCCTCAAACCACATGCGCATACACAAATGCATGAACGATAAAGGGAGCATCGTGTCAGGCAAATAGAGAAACGTCTTCCTGTCCTGATTGGTCGGATGTTGGTGGTCCAGGTTATTTGTTTTCTCCTCCATTTACAGAGCCTGGAGAGAACTCATGGCTTTCAATCATCACAGTAAATGAGTTCCTGTGTGGATTTATTTTTGTACAGTGAGAAAAAAAAAATGTAGAAAGAAAACTATTCTTTTTTTTCTTTTTTTTCTATCTCTGAAACGAATGTGAAGGACAGAGTTCTCCAGAAGGGATTACAAAGATAGGATGAGAATTAATGAGGTGTGCTGTCCAAACATTTTTTTTTCTTCTTTCCTGCCACAGATTTTACTGCAGGTGCACTGTAATGACTCGAGGAAATTAATTGGCCCGAATTACCTTTTCCGTAATTCCAAAGCACTTTTTTTTTTTTTTTTTTTTTGATTAACACGTTTCTTTCCACCTTCCTCCCTCCTAATGACTGTGTCACTTGAGTGCCACTTGTTGAGCGACTGACTGAGTGCCACTTATTCCTACACAAACTCGCGCTTGTCGTCATCACCGTTCACGTTCATAAACGCGTCCGCTCTTTGGTCGTAATGAGAGTTGTGCTCCGGCAGGTCTCCTGGGTGAGCGCGGCACAATTTCTGCTGGTGTCTGGTTTCATGATAAATGGGTTCTTGCTGAAGAGGGAACATCGTGTTGAATCTCTCAAATCACAGACGCGTAAAAAAGGACCGGCACGCGTAAAAAAGGACCCCTCATCAGTGACGGTTTGAATATTGAAAGAACCAACTCAACTAAAAACAAATCTTAGAAAATCTGAGAACATCTAGAATTCTTAGCGTGTAGTGGTGTAACATGATGTTCCTGAAAAATCGAGTGGTGTTACTGTAGGTCTCCTTCTATTCTTTCTATCTTATTGTTATTTTCACAGCCATCTTGGGTTCAAGCATGTCTCGATCCCTGCATAATTGCACATGTGCTATTTCATAGCGTCGGTGTCTTCACGACTATTCCAAATGTCAGGAAACCATTTAAAACTAAATACTCCTTTTAGAAATGTACCAAATGGCAAAAGTATAAAAAAAAAAGAAAGGTATGATGTAAGTCACTCTCCTAATTCTATGGTTTATGCAGCGTATTTGTGATGACTCGTTCGTAAATCGCTTTTACCAGTGACAAGGAAACAATAGGAGTCCATCTTTCAATTCTTCTTGAGGCAGAATAATGATTTCTCTGGGTTGTTAAACGAGACCAGTTATTAAAATTGTGGATTATTCATTTATTTAGTCTCTCTCTCATTTTTTTTTTTTTTTGGTTCAAAATTCATTGAGTCAGGGCGTGTAGGAATGTACCACTTGTTGCACTTGATTTTGCACTCGACTTGTTGTGTCTGTGAACTGAAGATGTTACTGTTAGTCTAGAGGAATGGAGAGAACGCACTGGCTTCTTCCCCCCCCCTCTCTCTTTCTTCCTCCCTCTCTCTCTCTCTCTCTCTCTCTCTCTCTCTCTCTCTCTCTGACAGATGGAAGGGACTAATAGCATAATTAAGTAGCCGCAACGGCGGTTCCTGTTTACCGCGCCGTTGCTTAGCACCGACATCAGCCAATCCCTCCTTCTCTCTCTAATCCCATCCCCTCCCTCTCTCACTTGTTCTCTCTCTCTCTCACTCTCTCTCTTTCTGTCTCCTCCTCTGTCTCTCTTCACTTATTCCAGTGGCTGGCGCTTCGGCAGCCTCAGTGCATTTTGTAGCGCTTTGAGCAGAGCTGTGAGGCAGACGGCATGCTTGCGGCTTGCAGTACCACTCCGCTGGCACTCTCCATTTAGTTGCAACTGCTTACTCTCGTCTCAAACCCGCAGACACTTGCGCGTATACACACACACACACACGCACACACACGCACACACACACACTCGGCATCGAGCTTCATCTCATCAGGACTTTTTGCTTCCTTTCTTCAGGGGTGTACTTTACAGGTGAAGACCCTAGGTAGACAAGCAAGGTTTCTTTTTTTTTTCTTTTTTTTTCCCCCTCCCGGACTTTTTGGTAACTTTTTCCAGAAAAACTTTTTTCATCGAGTCGTTTGCCGATCTCTACACCCGCCCCGCCTCTTGGGGGGCGTCGCCCGCACGGCCGCATGCATGACACAGCGCCGAGGCGAAAAGCCCACCATCAGCATCCAGGAGCACATGGCTATTGACGTGTGCCCGGGCCCCATCCAGCCCATCAAGCAGATCTCTGACTATTTCCCCCGCTACCCGCGGGGTTTTCCTCCTACAGCTGCCCCGGTCCTGAGGCGTGCCGGCTCGCTGCGCTCTTCCTCTTCATCTTCGTCCTCCACCCCGGTCGCTGCGTCCTCCTCCGCCGAAACGGGACGAGAAAAAGACGAGGATGACGACCTGGACCTGGCCTTCAGTGCCGCCTCTGCCTCTGCCTCCGCCCTGCCTCCGCCCAGCAAGAAGGAGGAAGAGCCCGACATGGAGGGCTACGACTCGGACGACTCCAGTGAGTAGTGAATTGACTGACAGTCTTTTTATATTTCTGAAGCCTTTCTGTCCTATTTATTTATATTTAGTCACAGGAGACTGGTTGAGTTTTAGATTTTAAAGATCCTCCATCTGTTGATTCATTCTTTCTCTCTCTTTTGCTTTTTTCTCTTTACTACATCACTATAAATTTTAGTGTCTACCCCCCCCCCTTGTTTTCTCTCTCTCTCAGTCCTGTTTCTCTTTGGACACACAGTGTTATGTGATTGATTTTATTTGCTCTGATGGTTCTTATGTTCCTGTCTCTCTCTCTCTCTCTCCATCATTCCAGTCTGTGTCTACTCCCTCCACAAAGACAACTGTTGCATCACCATCTCTCTGCCTTTCCTCCTCACCTCCCCTTCTCCATAATCCGCGATCTATACCTTTCCGAAACACACAGCGACCATTCTTGTTTTTAATTAGCCCTGATGAGTCACACACTCCACTTGAGCTCCTGCTTGTGTAGTAGAAAGTGCCCGCACCGGCCCGATGAAGTGGTGGGCGTGTGAGCTTTAGATACAGACGCTGTTTACATCAACGCGGCACTACACGGCGTACATGCTGCCGCGTATAGAAGTGTTAGTTCTCACTATTGTGTGTTTTTGCGTCCGCGCGTCGAGGAGTGCCAATTCTCAGATTTTGCAATTGTTCATTTAAATGGTCTGAGTTGAACAGGAGCTTGAACTGTTGCACAGCATTCCTAATCTGGCTTTTTAGCTCTCCATCATATGCACTGTGAATGTATAGACTTTTAGTACACTTTCAGTTGCCTGGCTTGAATTTGTATTATTTCTCTAAATCGATACTCGAAACCTGCAGCAGTTTCTTCGCACTGTTAAATATACTTTTATTATTAAACAGTTTATTAAACGTTTGCTTCGATTGTCGTGATTAGTAGTGAAATACATCGGCATACAGTGTTTTTGGTGATTTTATGCATTACAAGTACATTAGCATGGTTTAGGACTGATGCTGCCGTTGGTTGTTTTCATTACCACCTCTGTTGTATAATACCCAGTTCATAAAAAGAACAGCTGCAGGCTAAAATGTGTATCCTGTTGATTACAGAAAATAAATATGAATTGTCCTTACATGGCCAGTGCAGCTTTTGCGTTCCCACGAAATCAAATTCCAAATCGGATTAGCCTCAGAAGCCGCCATCCTCTAACTGCGTGCTGTTTCATTCCTCGTGTATGTTCGAGCATGTTCGTGGGAAAGGTGTACACGCGTGTGAGGTCGGTGTCCCCTCTGCATGTCCGCGACAGCGCCTCACCGATGCAACCGCCGCTTACCCGTCTACTAGATATCAGTGTGTTTGCTTGAATTGTGGCATTTATTAACCACAGGCTCATATGCGTTAACATAAAAACCACCCCCTGCTTACCATCATGTACTCACTGATCCACTCCGATTCACAGTTCACCTATTAGCAGCCGAGCAGACGGCCAAATCCAGGGTGCAGTGTGATGTGCGGAGCAAAAATTAAGGCCGTCACACACATTTACAAAGGCAGTCAACAGGCTTCGAGGCCTACGCGGCTTTCAACAGAGCAGCTCCAAAAACCAAACCACCGCTGAGAG
This sequence comes from Clarias batrachus, assembly GCA_003987875.1. Taxonomy (NCBI): domain Eukaryota; kingdom Metazoa; phylum Chordata; class Actinopteri; order Siluriformes; family Clariidae; genus Clarias; species Clarias batrachus. The sequence goes on along the minus strand of QMIH01000421.1, from coordinate 369,504 downwards.
AATGTGGGTAATGCAACAGATGGATTTTGGAGCGACTTCCTTCCAAACATTTGGCGCCCAGCAGCTCTTATGTTGACAAAACCGCTTTGCAGACTGCAGGAGATCAATGCTGTTTCATACAGTACAGTGATTGCGATACAGATTGGGATGCTACGTTTGATGTAAGACAAGGAAAAGAACAAACAAAAAACAAAACAAGTCATGGTCTGTCAGATGCAGTGCAAATTAATGCAATTAATTAAACAGATGGAATTGTCGCTTGATGAAGCTCTGATTTGTCACCAGGGAATGCCATTTATTGTTAAACAGCAGTGTGAATATAAGACGGCACAATGCATGTGCATTTGTTCTGTCTGCTTTGGGGTTGCTTGGTTGAAGCCAAAAAAACATGGCAAAAGGAAATTCTTTAAAATTTGACTGTATCGGGCATTTATGCATTTCGTGTAAAAGCACTGCTAGAACATGATCCAAAATATGTTTCATCAACAGGTATTGATATTAAATGCACAAGGCATGAAAATTTGCACAGCCCCTTCTCTGGCTCAACTTCTAGGCCGATGGTTTCCAACCTTAGTCCTGGAGGGCACCCTGCTTTACACATTTTAGTGTTTTCCCTGTTTCCAGCACACCTGATTTAAGAAACCACTAAATAACCTTCTCCTTTACACCAAGTTCATCCAACCTTTACTGGATAGCAGTGAGCAGAGACGAGACTAAAATGGACTAGGGTTGGACAGTCTACCTGCGCCTCCAGGAACAAACTGGACTCCTTTTAATTTTAATTTTAACACATCTCCTGTTACACTGAACTTCCAGTCTTACACATTATGATGATCAGTGATCAATCCCTGCTTTCCGTTATCACCCAGATGAGGATGGGTTCCCTGTCGAGTCTGGTTCCTCTCAAGGTTTCTTCCTATTACCATCTCAGGGAGTTTTTCTTGCCACCGTCGCCCTCGGCTTGCTCATCAGGAACAATCTTATCATTTTGATTCATACACATTCACATTTCATACAAACTTACTTCTTTTGATTGTGTAAAGCTGCTTTGCGACAATGTCAATTGTTAAAAGCGCCATATAAATAAAATTCAATTGAATTGAACTAGGTTTGGAAAACACTGTCCTAGGCACTATTGTCAGGACATTTTTGTTTTTCTTGCCTTTTTGGGGGGGGGATTTCCCCCCCCCCCCCTCCCTCCCCCCCCATGTCCAATTCCTCCCCGTCACTAGAGGGCTCCCACATTAAGGCCACTACTAACACTCAGTTGGGAGAGACGAAGACCACTAAGAAGACTATCACGTGTTTCCTCCGAACCACGTGACGCCAGCCGCCCGCATCTTTTCAAACTGCTCGCTCACGCACTGTTGGGGGCGGAGTAACACACTCGGAGGACAGAGCTATCCGCTCCTTCCGCCTGCGTGAGCTCACAGATGCCCCTGACTGGCTGTAGAGCCGTGATTAATGTGGGAGCACTAAGTACCTCTCATCCCTCCCCTCTGAGAGAGCTCGGCCAATCAGCTCTCTCTAGACCTCCGGCTGCGAGAGGTTACAGCATCACCCGGGAATCGAACTCGCGATCTCCGGATGATAGGGTGAGCGCTTTACCACTGCACACTGTTTTTGTTGCTTTTACTGGCAATAAAAATGCACTTCCACAAAGGGCCTTGGCAGAGACAGCAGCTCATTTCGCCTGTAAAGCTATGGACAATGAACCAGTGCATTTGAAACAGATGGTGATTTAGGGATTCAGCTGGAACATTGACACCCTTTTTGCTAGTATAATAACCTCCACTTTCCTGGAAAGTGTGGCTTTGTAATGATTCAACGATAAAAATGTCAATAAGGTCAGGCAACGATGTCAAGCAAGGAAGCCTGGGGTTGCAGTCCTTGTTGAAACTTGGCTCAAGTAGTTCACTAGGGTTGAGGTTTTGCACAGGGCTCTGCAGTTCTTGTTCCAGTCTTATCTTCTCTGGGCTCGATTTGTGCACTGGGACAGGAAACAGGTTTGGGCCTCTTGGTTCCAGTGAAGGAAAAGGTAATGCTACGGCAAAGGACATTCAATAGAGTTGTGTGATTTCTGGAATCCTGATGATGCCACAGCCTTCTACGGCTAGAAAAAACGAGAGATCTCACAGTCGAAGTGATTGCATTAGTCTCTCCTGTCTGTCACAGCAACACCAGCCATTTGTGGGTCTCTTTATGCTCATGTACGCGGAAGAGGACTGTCCACTAGCTGCTTCACTCGAGTGTGTGACGCTGCACTGTAACTCAGCATCAGCAGAGGTTTGCAAGCATGGCTTAGGAACTAGGATTTGGCCTCAGATTCAGACAAAAGTTTGATACAATCTGTTTCTTATTGCCATAAATACCTTACTGACCTGTAACAAATACAGGTATTCTTGCTGAAAGATGCAATGCTCCTACACTGAAGCAACACTAGGAAATTGCAGAGAGAAAGCACAAAGCTGATTGCACACAAGATGCCATTGATGGCTTCCTCCCATACGCCGGCAGAGTTGAGATGGATCACTCGGTGGCTGTATTGATTAACACAGTCCAATCTTCAATGTTTTGCAAGAATGGGTTCAGGAAAATAAATTCCATTTTCTCCCCATTTCATCTTTTTTTTCCCCTCCCATTTTATCACAGGGAGTAATATCAGGTCCCTATGCTGTATAATGCTTGGGATTTATATTTGAAAAATACACTGTGATACAGCCTTGCTGGTGGGAGACTCACTTTAGAGTCTCACACCAGACAGAGGCTTAAAGGAGATTTTAGAAGATATGGTCTTTGCTGAAAATGTTATACAAGTGGAATCAAGTCACAATTATTTTCCCGGGGAAGACGAACATGGCAGATTTGAAGGATTAGCTGACCTGGCACGACGTGATGTTTCAGAAATCCTCGCGTTGAGAGGATCGTCCGTTTCAGCTCAGACGACCGACATGACATTTTGTCCCGAAGTATTATTTGTCATGAGCTTTATTAGTCAGTTGCTTAACATTAAATTAAATTTTTAGAATTCATCTGTGTCAACTCCGAGAGAGAGAGGTTGAGTATGATGTTTATGTATGAACCGCTTAAAGGAGGTACTCTTAACTGCAACCCCTGTGGTGCGTTCTTTACCACCGGCGCTGCCATATTGGTGCAATAAGACACTGAACCCCCTAAGCGTAGCCTTTTCTAACCTGTTTTTCGTCAACCTGGACGGTAATTGACCTTGAAAGGTACACCGCCAACCGCATGCGTGCTCCAATCAAATCGCATTCGATGACAAGCTCACTAATTAAGAGCTTATCCTGTGCGACAACGAGGGCTGCACGCGAGGTCTTTAAGCTCCCCGGATCTTTTAGTGCTCTACGATGTATTTTTAACAACACGCATCTCCTGATCTTGGGATCGTGGAAGCCATGGCAGCCTCCTAGAGGGAATCATTAGGGGTGGATTAAAGCTCTCTATTACTACAGTATAACTTATCATCTTTTTATAGAATTCGATTCATCTTATGGAGATCATTAGTCATTTATTCATTGCTGATACATTATTACCTCATCATGCACTACGCTACACTATATTAAAGATGGGAAATGTGCAAATCAGTAACCAGGAAAATGTGATTTTATGTCTGATTATTAGTTGTTTTATTCAGTGGTGCCTGGTGCACCCTTCTATTGTGTGATGTAGAGGCTCAGGATGAACATCGTTTCCATGCAGCGTGAGGCCACGAGTCTTTTGCCCAACAAGTTCTTTACTTTTTTGTGTGTATGATTTGAATATAGTATGTGCTACATGATGATATACAATTTTTTTTAATGCCCAAAGGGGCATGATTTTTTTTTTCTTTTTTCACCCCAAGACTTAAGCATCCATTTTTTTCCCTTAGTCCAAATGTGTAATATACATAGGACATCGGCAACAAGATGACAATCTGTATTAATACACTTAACTAGCTACTGCTACAATTCCTCTTAGTAAAAGTCCCCAAAACAAGCTGAGGGTGCTCCCAGATATACTCGGAGCGCGGTAGAGGGAGGATGAGGATGACAAGGGAGGGGCTGGGGATTTCCTGAAAACAAGCCGCAGCCTTCTGTGGAACCCTATTAAGCATCTATCTGCAAGCTGTCAGCTGGTAATGAAAAGAACAGAGCGAATTTTCTTTCTGTGATTGGCCCTGGCATCCTACAGAGCCTTTGAAAAAAAAACAAAAATAAAAAAACAACCACAACAAAACATGCTATGATGTATGTATTCATATTCTTTCTGCATGGCTGAGGATACGCCATGCACAGCACCAAGCCAGGACTTCCCTGGAAACAGATCACCAAACATTCATTGTCTCTCGCTTGTGCGTCTCTTTTCTCTTTCCTTTCTCCATTCCGTGCGAGCATATCCACCATCTGTGGTAGCCATTCATGGAGTATGCTTTTATTATTGCTGCTCGCACGCCTTCTGTGACACGTCTCTGTCTGTTTCTTGGCAGAAGGATCCATTCTGCCGATGATGGACAGCGTGAAGGATTCACAACAGGCTTTTTGACAGCATGTGATTGTCATTTTCTCATCCCACTATTTATTATTTTTTTGGGTTACGTCAGGCTACAATGCATCTTTATTACGGTGTATTCATTTTATTTTTCTCTAAGGGGAAGAAATGATTGTGATTTCTTTTTAAAACCACTAAGCGTTCCAGTTGCAATTTCCTTCCGAAGCCGTTTCGAGATAGTATAGTCGTATCAGCATTCCTTTCTTCATTACCGTCGATCATGAAGTGGTACAATACTAGTGCAATGGCGCTATTAACATTTTACTGCAGTCTCATGCGGAGGACTCGCCAGTGCAACAAATTACTAAATACTGAGAACTAACATTCTGTAAACAAGCATAAGCTAAAATAAATAAATAAATAAATAAATAATGCTCTTAACCGTTCAAGGGTTTCTTAAGGCTGCGTAGACGTAATTGAATTATTCTAGATTGTTGCGATTGAAGAGGAAGACGATGATGCGCTGTTTATCCGAGTTATAAGTGTTTGAGTATAGGGATACGTTTCCAAAACGGAGACAAATTCTCAAATCTGATTGGACAGAAGGTCAGAAGGAGTGTGTTTGAGGTTATGGGTTGGGCAGTAGTTCCAACGTTAACATTAACGGAACGTTTATTGTTATTGATGCTAACGTTGTTCTAACACGCTATTGTTTTTACAGTAACAGATCATTCATAGTGTGTTATACAGAGTATGCTCTATATAATCCAAAACTAAAACACACTTTTGCTGTGTATTGTCACGAGCAACCGGAGGATAAACAGAACAGCCTTAGCAGTTAGCCCGTGTAGCGTGGATGGTAAACCCAAACGCGGAAGCAGCGCGAGTAGGCAGGATAACCACGCGTTTAGTCTAAGACCTCTTTTACGCAAAGAGCAAGGATCTACACAAATAAACCGGCGTTCTAGCAACACACACTCAATCAAAGAAGCAACCCGAATCGGTGAGTACTCACAGAATAGTTGGCGAAGCGTCGGCAAAGGCATGGGCGAACTCAATGACTGAGCAATGTGAAGCGCCATTTTGTCTCCTTTTATGCTTCCTGGTTCGCGACCATACACTTCCGGGTCCTAGTGCCGGTCGTGTTACGAGTGTGCTTGACATGTATTTGCTACATTTAATAAATATCTCATGACGGAGAGTGCTGTTGTGCTTGAATATCAGCACAGCTGTGATGCGCTTGTAGACTTAACGGCACAGCCTGATTACTAAAGATGCGCATATTACTTTTCCACAGCACGTCTACAAGCACCATTTATTATATTCACAGTTTGTGATTTTGTTTGTTTAATTTATCCAGTTGTTTTGCTCGACAACACGTATCCTTCCACGACTGGCGGGAACTACTGTAATTAACCGTGACTGGGGGAGCTGGCAACCAACCGAGTTTAATTAACAGGGGTGAAAGTATTTATTTATATTCTGACCGGTACTCTGTAGCCAGAAGATGAGGAGAATCAAATATGGAGGTGGTGGACAGTCCTGAGAAACGTCCAAGATTTACTTCATATTCATAATTATTGCACTTTAGATCATCTATCTTTACGGGTTCTGTGGTTGCATGTGCGCCTCAAGGATTCGGCAGTTAGCCCTGTAGCTTTGAGCTTTGTAGTTTGACTGTTCTGAGGCCATTCGAAATGACTTGGAAGCAATTACTAAGGAGATAAAATGTTTTTTAAGGTGACCTGACATTATCAAGTGTTTTCTTGCTGAAAGTGCTTTCATGACTGGTTTTAGATGTGGGTTTTGGCACTTGTAGCTGCTCAACCCTCTTCCAAGTTCTACGGAGCGTAATGGCCTACTTTCACCCATACTAACATTAACTGACAATTATTGTTAGAAATGTTCCTGTGCAGTTGTGCTCCGTTATAATAACCACTCATGGAATGCGTCTCATTTAATCAATCAGATTTTTCTGAGTCGTAACTAAGTGGTCTATAATCATGGTATAATGTGCTCTGTGTCGTAAACCAGTGAAACTGGACGATCTGTTGTGTTATTCATTATCCACATAAATACATTAATGAACTCCTTATTTGTATTTTATATTAACAACTATAGCTGCATAATTTAAATAGTTTGATTTGACATTTGACATTCGGAATCTCAAATTCATCTAGATGGTTTAAATTGCTTGAACAGCTTTTGCAAAAAAACAACAAAAAAACAAGCATCTCCCACCTTCTTCAAGGGATGTGCAGAAATACAGTGGAACCTCGGATTGCGAGTAACGTGGTTTACGAGTGTTCCGCAAACCGAGCAAAGATTTTTAATAATTTTTTATTCGGAAACTGAGCAAGTATTAGTTTACGAGCACCGAGTATCATGCATCACACATGCGACTCTTATTTAGACACCAAGCGTCACTCTCTCACCTTCCACTCACACGGCGCCTGCTCGCACCAACGGAAACACTTATCTGTCAGGATTAATTGTACTTTTTTTAAAAAGGTAAAGTGCAGATTAATTTGTTTTATTTTCATTTTATAGATTGTATTAATTATTTTTATGTATTTATTTTTTGGGGCTGTGGAACGAATAATTTGAGTTTTTCATTATTGCTTATAGGAAATGATGATTTGGTTTACGAGTGTTTTGGAATACGAGCCCACTTCCGGAACGAATTATGCTCGTAATCCAAGGTTCCACTGTACTCTCGTTTTGTAAGATTATCACCGCTTCGATTTCGTCTGAGTTTATGGGTGATTGGTGCGATACTGCGACCTGCTGGAGCATGGATCAGTTTGGGGAAAAAGATTCCCTTTGTACAAAGTCGTGGCATTTAAGCATACCGAATTTCGGCGCTTTAGTGCTTTAAATACTTGTAGTGTTTAATGTCTCTTTAAGGATTAAGATGCTTCTCTGGAAGTTGAATCGTGGCAACTGGACTTCTTTCTTGTTAAGTTGAAATGTTTCACTATTCATCCAAGTAGCTTCTTCAGTCTGGCAGATGTTGGTAGGATTCTACAAATTTGTATCCTCCAGGGTCAAGGATCCTCCCCTGAAAGATCTCATTAGGTGAACAATGGAGAAGGTGAGAGTAAGAGAGTGAGTCATTAGAGTGTAGGAAAGGGGGAGAGTTGTTAAGAAAAACCAATAATAGATAAAAAGAAATTAGGGAGGGTCATTAAGATGTATTGACCAGAGAATGGTAGAGTAGATGGAGTCCTTAGGTGTGGCTTTACCTGGTGGTGCTGTAAAGTGCTCATATTCTTCCTGGGGATGAGAAGGATTTAAAAAAAAATTATACATATATATATTATATTGTGTATACTGTATATGGCCGTATATAAGACTCATTATTGTCCCCAAATGTGCATCCTTTGTCCTTCAGATGAAGGTCTACTGCTCATTCTGGTCCTCATGTTGCTCTTTCTGAGCTGTTACATTCTCTTGTGCAGTGGTGGTTTTGTCTTGCCACTGCACTGGACCACATATATTATATTGCTCTCCTTTATATTTTGGTGTGAACGAGTCTCTGTCTCAGCGTGTTGGTGGGTTTGTAGTGAACAGATATGTGGCGTTTTCCAGAAATCCTTTTCAGCTTCTTGGACGCACCAGCCATGTAAGGGAGGGATGACACGGTTTTTCCATCAGCTCTGGGTCTCGGCTCTATCTGTCGTCCCTCTGCTGGATCTGGAAGCTATCCTGTTAAAAGCCCACTAAGGATATCCGCAGGCCCTGATCGCTGTCTTCAGATGCTCGTCGTCTTTTTCTTCTTTTTTGTTCAGTGGAGGAGGGGTGTCTTCTGCCCTGTGGTGTAGCGTCCTAATGACACCTAATTTGTGTTGCACTGGTTGGAGTCGAACCGTAGGTGCGGGTCTGCATGTGCGGCTTTCCCGTACACTTTTATTTCTAGTCCCCCATCGTTTTCTGCGCAGTCCAGGAAGGCCAACCTGTTGTCCTTGGTGGTCCTCTATTGTGAACCTGATATTAGTGTCAGTTGTATTAATATGTCCTGTGAAGACCTGTACTTTTATACATTTTTAATGCTTCAAAACCTGTATGAAATGTAGCTGCTTGAGCCAGATCAGACAGTAACCATTAGGGCTGTTGAATGAAACTGAAGTGAAAATTGCAGTGACCAAAAATCAAATGGGATCGGCAGTCTACCTTTGAGTCACAGCTCTTGTTGCAACTCGTCCACAGGGAGTTACGTAATCTAAGCATAATCAAACTGGTCCCAAAAAAAAAGAGGTTATATAACGCCGTTTACATCATTAGCGTATAGCATCCTTTACAGAGATTGAGAGGTGATGGGAGGATCCGGCATCACTGCTTCCACCGTGGAAAGGTGTTTAAGGATAGGAAATGTTGCTTTTCTTTAAATGACCTACCATATAGTTTTGGATATTATTTTATTATATTCCTATTAGACATATTACAGATGTAGACGAAATCTATAGAGATGAGAATCACCAGTCACCACACGGTGGTACCAAGATTTGATAAATATCCAGATTCGATATTACATTTCCCTCTTTTGGGAGTTTGTTACAATTTAAAACCTTTAAAGAAAGTTTAACGACTAATTAAACATGGCTCATACCATATGACATCAGTTTTTTCACTTAAAAACCAAGCGCAGCTTTTAAAACAAAACAACATTTAGTTGAAATGAAACAAAAGAAAGCTGTATCTCTACGCATCCGTCATGCACCATTTTCGATTCATTTGCCGCAGTGTTTTGAGACGGGTGCTAGTGTGTAATTAGTGGGTTTGAGACTGATCTGTTCACAGAGAGTGGAGAAAAAGGCAAATCGGAGATGTTTGATGCGCGTTTAACTCGTTTATCTGAGGCTGATCGCCTGTCACAGTCAATCAAACTGAAAACCAGTCAATTCTGGTCACTGACTGATCTGATCGACCGGTTCATCTCTGTTATAAATGTCAAATTTAGAGAATCGTGATTCACGACTAAATAGATTTTTTTTTCCCGCCGTCTCTAATAACCTATAGATCCATAGATCCTGTGCAACTTGATAAATACATATGTTTAAAAACTGACATCTTCCCACGCTTATTGTTGTATACGTGTCGCGAGAGGATTCGCTTCGATTACGCGCTATAAGACGCACGCCTACAGAGAGCGGCCACGTAAAACCTACATTATGAGACAAGTGTGAGAGCTTTCGATTTTCAGCGCAGTTTTTATTTTTTATTTTAAAGACACTCATAGTACTTACCACAGACGTTCTGTTCCCCCTTTTCAATCCATGGATTAAGGTCATCCAAGAGAGGCTTTGAGTGCTTGTGTGCAGAGGCGAAGGGGTGGGCGCACGCGTGTGGGATTGTGGTGCGATTCTCTTTTTCACTAGCTTTGAGTCGTGTATCTGAGAAGTGACACAACACCTAAACGGTCCGTGGGCAAAGTCAGGACGGCCGCCAGTGGCCACATCTCCGCCACCTTTGTTAGTGTTATGTCTCACTTTATTGGGTGCAATGGCTTCCATGTTTGTTTATTGCACTATAAAACACATTGCGCTTCAACTTGGACACCACTTTCCATTTTTCACGCCTTAATTTGTCACTTAGGCTTAATTGTTTACACTTTCTCAGAAAGCTTTCTTTTACAACAGTACTTTTTTTTGCATTACCAAACTGCACTCATCTCCCTGTGATACATAATAATAATAATAATAATAATAATGTTTGGCCCTATTTTCAGACGATCCCCAGCTGGGCGTCTACTGATCACTGGATTCACTCGAGCTTCAATCGCTAATCTGTTTTCTGCTTCAGTAAATCCCACTGGAATTTTAGCCAGGCATGGGTCTATGATGGATGACACACACATGCACACGTCTACGAATAAATACGCAGGACCTTCAGATTGTGTTCGCTCACTCAAATCAACCTCACCTACATACAACTTCTTCAAACAGATCACGTAGACAAAGGTAAAAGCAGCGTTTCAGTCTTAACAGTAAATAAAGGCTAATTAGCATGATGTGGTAATGCTAACATGCCCCTCCCCCCAAAATAGGCTGCGCATGCGATCAAGTTTCTCTTTTGCATGACACCTCAAGGAGTCACGGGTTTCTCAGAGGTTATAGAGGACAAGAGGAACGGACTGTTACCTTACACTTGTTTAGAGTTTGTACCAGAGAACCGAAGTACAAACTGTTTCCTTTAGCTTAAGAAAAGAAAGTACCCGTTTGTTTCCAATTCTCACACTTCTTATTAAGGAACATAAGGAACAGCTACCAATCCAGAAAGGCTAACATGGTGACATGGTGAAGTCGATGACGGGATCTTTTTTTTTTTTTTTCTTCCCCCCACATGCCGGGGCGTCTGTGAGCTCGCGCAACGGAGGAAGCGGATAGCGTTGTCCTCTGAGTGTGTTACGCCACCCCCAACAGTGCGCGAGCAAACAGTTTGGAAAGATGCGGTCGGCTGGCGTCACGTGGTTCGGAGGAAACACGTGATAGTCTTCGGCCCTCCCGACTGAGTGGTAGTAGTAACCTTAATGTGGGAGCCCCCTAGTGACAGGGAGGAATTGGACATGACTAAATTGCAATGGAAACTGGGCAAAATTACCCTTCCGCAATTTGTTGGACTAGTACAATTAGTTTGAAAGTGCAACTATTGTATTGTTTTTCTTTTTCTTTTGTGTTTATACACTGTACTGTTCCTGTTTTCTGTCTACACATTTTTTTTTTTGCTGTGGGACGAATAAAGGAAAAAATCTTAAATTTTCTTTAAAAATATAGCTGCTTGAGACAAATCAGACATTAACCGAATCAAATAGCAATGGCAAAAAAATCTAATCGAATTGATTTACCAGTCTACTTTTGATAAAATACACTCGGTTTAAATAGCAATGTAATGAATAAATTCATAATGAAAAACAGATATTCTGTTCTAAACAAATAAGTCTACAAATACAAACAGGCAGCAAACTGGCAGGTTTTAGCTTTCGTGTGATTAGCCACAAAGCATGTGTGGATTTTCTAGCATTTCCAGCATTCATTCATCCATCCTTAGTAACTTCCTGGCCAGACGTGTGGTGGAGGTCAGTGTAAATGAGAATAACAAGTAGTAAATTATTAAAAATTAATGATGAACTCTGGTGTTATAGCTGAGGATGAGGAACCATCAGATGTTTTGCTATTCGTAGCACCAAAAAAAGGTCTTCAGTGCGACATCAACCAAATCCGTCATTGGAAAAGGAAACATTTACCTAGGAAAAAAGAAGCAAAACATAAAATGTATTCCATGATGAATAATGGTTCGAGAGAGTGAATTCACTCTGAATGAACATCATCCCGTTGAGATGATATAAAAAGGTACTCTAAATGCTGTAGCGATAATCAAGTGTACTGTAAACACACTTCACACACACAATTGAGGCGGAATGCATGCAGAGCAACATCATCCTGGATATGCGTCTACCAGCGTGCTTTTTTTTTTTTTTTGCCAGCCATAATTATAGCTAAGAAGTGAAGCCAGAGCTTCACTAAATCTCGTTTCACATTTTCGTTTCATTACAGCCTTTTCATACCGTAAAAAGCTTCTTTGTGTGGGATCTGGTTTGTGATTGCTTTAAAGAGTAAAATCTCTAGAGTATAAAGTACAGTACATGCATGTCCATATGGAACAGACTTTATCTGTAGGCTGCATCACACTTGTTAGTGCGAGACTAATGGTTTCACTGTGTCTCAGGAGTGTTTGTTCATATCATACGTACAGTACAGACCAAAAGTTTGGACACCCCTTCTCATTCAGCGAGTTTTCTTTATTGTGTTCTTTATTGTGTTCTTTAGCCCAAACGCGTCTCTTCTGCTTGTTGCCTGTCCTTAGCAGTGGTTTCCTAGCAGATCTTCTAGCATGAAGGCCTGATTCACACAGTCTCCTCTTAACAGTTGTTCTAGAGATGTGTCTGCTGCTAGAACTCTGTGTGGCATTGACCTGCTCTCTGATCTGAGCTGCTGTTAACCAGTGATTTCTGAGGCTGGTGACTCGGATGAACTTCTCCTCCGCAGCAGAGGTGACTCTTGGTCTTCCTTTCCTGGGGCAGTCCGCATGTCAGCCAGTTTCTTTGTAGCGCTTGATGGTTTTTGTGACTGCACTTGGGGACACTTTCAAAGTTTTCCCAATTTTTCGGTCTGACTGACCTTCATTTCTTAAAGTAATGATGGCCGCTCGTTTTTCTTCACTTAGCTGCTTTTTTCTTGCCATAATACAAATTCAACCTCTTTGAATGAGAAGGTGTGTCCAAACTTTTGGTCTGTACTGTATATCAAGTAAGCCTTGCTTTTGCGCATCGATTATTTGGTTTTACTCACTGGAAGTCCTTGAAGATGTTCAAAAGCGAAACCTGTGTCAAGGTTCAGGGCATTGTCAATACACCATGTGTAAAATGTTTTAAAAGTTAAAGCACAGCGCAAAGCGTAAATGATTTAACCAAACGTGCCAATGTCTCAATTGTTTTCACACTAGGATTTACAATTTTAAGCCGTGCTTCAGGTGGCTTAGTGGTTGGCACCATCATCACGTACCTCCAGGGTTGGAGGTTCGAATCTCACCTACCGTACCCTGTGTGTTCATGTTCTCCCTGAGAGGTGAGTCAGTCTTCCTCCAGTTTCCTCTTGTAGTCCAAAGACGTATAGAGTGTACTGTAGGCTGATGGGTTTTTCCAGTTTGCCCACACTGTGCGGTTTGGTGTGTTGGTGTGTGTCCACGCTGTGCTGAAGTTTCATGTTTTCTCCACCTCGTTCAATTTTTCAAAGTTAAAAGATGACAGTTAAAGATAAAGTAAAGAGTTCAATTCCATCACAAGCCGAAATATATTCCTCGTAGCGTTTGATGAACGATAGCAGCGGGACGTGGTGGCAGCAGACTCTTGAAAACGTTTTAAAACCTACTCTAGCAGTAGATCTCGTTCAGCTCAAATGACCTCATTCACCTGATGCTAACTATTTCCACACCAGCAGCTGTTCGGCAATGATAAGAGAAGAAGATTCAAAATGCACTCCCATAACCTTCCTTCTTATTACCCACATTTTTGCAGAGACCTTCCTGACCTGTTCTCCCTGAATTCGCGCCGTCCGAAAAAGCAATATTCAGCTCTCCGTATGAAGCCATTTTTTTTCCTAGCTTTATTCTTTCTGGCTGCATTCCGACATGCTATTCAGGCAGCTCAGCAACACGTTCTCTGAGCAAGAAGGCTACCTTGCGTCCCCTTCTTATTATTCACCAGCAGAAAAGCTGAGTGTTCGAGTCGCTGGACTGCAAACAGTTGTAAACACTTTTACATTATATGCAGAACAAGCAGTCTGCTCGAATCCCAGTTGCACAAAGAGACTGTCAAAAAAAAAAAAAAAAAGCACTAAAATATATCCAGGCTCTAAAATAAACTGTAAATATTTATTCTACAGATAAATCACAAAATTGAGTTTGAGCATAATGAAAGCGTTCATCTCATCTCACTTAATCTAAACTAATCTGAGTCATTTAATGCTGTTCAGGCAGGTCATAAGCAGGTGCAGTTCCACTTAACGTCCCACTCGCTGCTTTTATTCTCTGAGTCATTGAGCCACGAATGTTGCAGGGGAAGCCACGTTTGTAATATTGTAATATTGCAGTTAGTCTATTAGCAAGGATACTTGACTAATATTTAATGGACCATTCACCACTTTTATGTCACAGGTTGAACAGTGCAACTTGGCGTGTTTTGTTTGGTGTTAAGCATCAAGTCACCAGTTAACGGTTTGTTCATAAGGACAAGTCCTCAAGTCATGCACAAATCATACTTTAGGTACATTTACAGTACATTATCCTTATCTGTATTCAGATATCAAATCTGGACGTTCCCTTCTTCGTTCTCATTTATAATCTCTAACTAGAGAGATAGAACCAGTGTCCTTATTTACAGTAAAGCATGTGACCCTGAGACATTGAAACACAAGGCAACAATTAAAATAAATCAAGACCATAATCAAACATTTTTTACCATCAATTATAATTTATTTTAAGTTTGATCATTATTACTAATTTAAAAAAAAAAAAAAAAAAAAAAAACAGGACATGCCATTGTCATCATTCTCAAATTAAGTGGTAGAGTTTTACCCCAGATTCTGGTCAGATATTAATTGGAGGCTTGGAAACAATCTGCCTCTTGGCTTTTAATAAACTTTTAATTAGCTGCCTCGTTTAAACTGAAGCATCCTCCTCTATGCCCATAAATTCTTTAGCACCAGTTGGCCCTAATGATCTAACTGTCCTATTCTGAAGGAGACTGCAACCCAGCGCTGTGCATGTGTGTGTGTATTGATGCCATTTTTTTTTTCCCCCTTTGTGAAAGGCTGTTGCTGTGCTCTTCATCTCACTGAAGGGTAGAGATAAACCTACATCATTGCGTAACTACTCTTCATGCGTTTATACTGATCTCGGACCATTATCCCTATAATCACATCCGTTTTAAGAAAATCCCGTGACGCTGGTCTCGGATCAGCGCGCGGCCTCGTCGATTTCCCCCACCATAGCACAAACGTCTTCCATTCGTCATGTAGTGGAGCACAAAAGCCCATGGTGAATTCATCCAGTGTCTAGTGTGAGTGATGAGGCAGCACCTGCAGATGTGTGATCACAACAGGTACAGCTGGACTTGTCTGTATATGTATTAAAGTCTTCTCTTCATAAAGTATTGGAACGATCATGTCCAGTCCTTTTGCTAGACAACTTCAAAGATGGACAACTTTTTTTTTTTAAGTGGTCAAGAACGTTGAAACATGACCAATGTGTCGCACTGGTCAGCCATGGTAAATTAATTGTGTAAAGAATTTAAAGCTCTGAATGTCCCTGGGTTTTGCCTGTGAAGACTGCATTTCTTATCAAATGAAAATTAAAGGATAAACCACTGTCTACGGTTAAAAGCAAGCCATTTTGAAACTGAGAAAAGCATTTTAAAAATGCTTACCATTTCAGGACATTTGGAATGGCGAAAGAGAAAGAGCAGGAAAACACTGCCATACTAACAGCCAGTCATCTAACAGGTCAGCCAAGAAAAACAACAGTAGTTGATGATGAAAAATATTTTGAGAGCTCTACAAGGGGGAAAAAAATAGCTCCAGTCACCAGAACTCGAAATACAGAGTATTCTACAAATATTCTGGAACGACGGTTAGCGTTTGCCCAACTGTTGGAATGTGTGGAGAAGATAACGATCTGATCATGGTCCAAAACATGGAAGCCCAGTCGAGGTACCGTCATGGTTTGTTTCTTGATTGGCTGCTTCAGGAACAGGATCACTAATCTTTTTTGAGGCTGTAATTCACGATCGCAGGTGAAGAATTAATTTGAAAGCGTACAGATCATTCCGTCTGCCAGTTTCCAGAGACATGCATTATAGCTAATTGTTAGGAGCTTCATTATGCAGCGAGATAATGCCCCAAAACACGCCGCTGCCAACACAACCAGGATTTCATCAGGGGGAGAAAAAAGTGGAAGGTTTTTGACTGGGCAAGTTAATCACCAGACCTTAACTCAATTGACAATACTATTTACCTCTAAAAGAGAGGCAGCTGAAGTCAGAACCTCTGTGAAATAAACAAGGAAAAAAGCATGGACTTTCGTAAAATGTATCCTCAAATACGGGGAAATAAAATACCATGATGTGATTTCTAGTCGGTTTTAAATTAATAGGTGCATCACTCACATCAACATTCTTCTTCAACTGTAAAGAAAATGTTTGTTTATTTGTAAAGTACTTGTGTGGAAATTGTTTTTCATTTATCGTATGAATTTCCAGTGCATGGATTAGGAAAACCGCTAAGTTTATTGATATTTAAATATGTTTATTTAAAAGTTTTGGATGGTTCAGTTCTTTTTTTTGACCAGGATAATAAATCGTCCATTTTTTTGTACAAAGAACAAAGACTTGCGGGAGAACAAAGGGAGGAATGGTCTGTCTAAACACCAGAGCATAAACTTTTTCTTTCCATCTCAAAGCCCAAAGAATATTATGGTGTTAAAATGTCTGTTGGGGGGAAAATGGCATTGGCCTTTCAGTGAGTGATTCTTTTAGTGCTACATCCATCATTTTACCGAGCACCTGTAGAGCAAAATAACCTTGACTCATAAAAAAAAGCAAGTGCGCCGTCAAATTGCTCCTGAATATAGCAAGGGATATTTTCAGAGTCGTGGCTGCGTGGACAGAACCTGGAATGGAGAGATTTCTATAGAGATGTATGTGTGTGTGGAAAGAGGGGGGGGGGGCGCTGTGATGATGATGATGATGATGATGATGATGATGATGATGAAATATGCTAGCATCAGCAGGTGAACAAAGAGGATGGTTTAATTTCCTCTTAAATGTTCAAACATCCAAGAGATGTGATCCTAAAATAGTGAACAGAATCTTGGTACGCATACAGTACATCTACCAGCATAAAGTCAACAGAAGATGTTTCTTTTTTTTTTTTTTTAAGTGAATCCAATTTCCAACGAGGCATTTTCAATTATTTCCACCCAGCACCGGT
The DNA here is from genome assembly GCA_003987875.1 of Clarias batrachus. NCBI lineage: Eukaryota > Metazoa > Chordata > Actinopteri > Siluriformes > Clariidae > Clarias > Clarias batrachus. The sequence continues at coordinate 352,474 of QMIH01000421.1, read as the reverse complement.
TGCCCTCGTCAGTCTGGTTTTACCGACGCGGCAGGGACGCTGAACTTCAATTTCCAATTTATCATGTGTTCTTCCTTCATGTTCCTATGATGCTCATCATCCTCACCAGTGATTTCACTCAGCTCCACTGATTACCTCCATGGCACTAGTCAATGTTTGCATCATTTGATGGCACCAGAGCGATCACTGTCAGATTTCGTCGACTATCTTTGAGCAAATGGCAGAAAAACGCATAAATCATTACAGTCCCGAGCCCTGTTCCACTTCACACACCTCCAGCCAAAGTGGCTGAGATTTTACTTAATTGTCGTGCTGACAGCCGTCACACGGCCACAGCTGCTGGATGGAGCAAGAACCCTATGCACCATATTAAACTGAATAGCTGTAGGTATAACAAAAGCACCGGGTTAGCACGACAAAGATTAGTTTAAAAAGGTTTTGGGAGCATGCCAAAACATGATGGTGAAACCGGTGAGAGTCTCCAGGTTTGCATGAACTGTTCGTTTCTTGCAAGATGTATACAGTATAAAGCTATTGGGTTTAGGTACCACATAATGAAAGCCGTTATCCACAAATGGAGAAAACTTGGAACAATGGCGCAAACAGTTTTCCAGGAATGGCTTGCCTACTAAAATTATTCCAAGAGCGCAATGACTCATCCAGAAACTGGAAATTCAGAAATGAACCAAGACCAACATCTAAAGAACTGCAGGCCAGACCTTGCCTCAGTTAAGGTCAGTGTTCATGATTTAACAATAAGAAACAGACTGGGCAAAAAATTCTCAGTTCGTGACCTCAAACTCAACTTGGGTTATGAAGCCGGAAAAATGATCCAAAACAAACCAGCAAGTCCACCTCTGAATGGCTAAAAAAAAGTTTTTGGAGATTTGAAGTGGCCTAGTCAAAGCCTTGACTTAAATCTTATTGAATTGCTATGGCTTGATTTTAAACAGGACGTTGATGATTGATAACCCACTAATATGGCACAATTCTGCAAAGAAGAGTGGGCCAAAATTCCTCCACAGCTATGTAAAAGCCTGATTGGCAGTTTTCGCAAATGCTTGATAGCAGTTCTTGCCAACAATTGTGGCATAGCCAATTAAGTTTAAGGGCAGTGACTTTTTCCACATAGGGACAGATGGGTTTGGGAAGCTTTATTCCCATAATAAATGAAATCATTATTTAAAAACAGCATTTTATATTTACTTGGGTTATCTTGTGTAATATTAAAATTTATTTCATCATTAATCAAGTGATAGCTAGCATAATATAACACTTAGCTAGTTTTCTATGGAATAAAATCACTGTCAAAAATAATCGTGCATAAAAAAAAGATTTGTGTGTAATTTTGCATTTTGTCCGAGTTGGACAGCTTACAGATACGATATTTAGTGTGTTTGTTACAGTACAACTCTGAAATATACGAATCTGACCATTTACAGACACAAAACTTTTTACAACTCCTCTGTTACACGGACGAATTGCAAAATTACGCCCATGAATGTAGTGTGTTAAACCGCTGTCAAAAATACGTCATCAAGTCCACATGCACAGGCGTTACTATCCGAAGGAGGAGGAATCGATACGGCGCATGCGCCCTGCCACCGTTTTAAACTCCTAAAATCTTACCTGCTATAGTTAAAACATCTCTGTAATTTTACGTCTCTTAAACATGTACGAATCTGTGGAAAAAAAGAAAACTTACCTGAGACGATGAGAGAGCGCTGGGCTGCTGATATGCAATTTTGGCGGCGGAGACCGAATCAATCCTTCTTCCCTCAGATATTAATGCCTGTGCATGTGGCCTTGATGACGTATTTTTGACAGAGGTCTAACACACTACATCCGTAGGCGTAATTTCGCAATTCGTCCGTGTAACAGAGGAGTTTTAAAAACGAGTTTTGTGTCTGTAAGCGGTCAGAGTCCTATATTTCAGAGTTGTGGCCGTAGATTTTGGAATCCAACTTCGACAAAACACAGAATTACACACACCTGTTTTTTTTACGTACGATTATTTTTGACCGTGATTTTATTCCATAGTTTTCCAGTTCAGTTAGGAAGATTGGAACACGTGCCAATAGAAACCCGCTGGAACTGGCATCTTGCTGGCTTATGCCTGGGTAAGAAGCCAATGAAAGACTTCATTTCCCATGCAAAGGCTGAGATAAAGAAGAAACCTTTGCTCCTGCTGCTTGGTCACGAGTTTTTGTGAATAAAACACTGATATGTTTCTCATCCCAGGCACAGAAAACACAATTCATACGTCAGCTTTAATCCAAAGAAACCCCCTGTTAAGAAAGCACAATGTTTAAAGAATGCAGCTGAATATTTGATGATCAAAAGCCAAAGGTTGATTACTGGCTCCTGGATTTGAACTTTAAGCATTTGAACCTCAGTTCAGAGTCTCGGACTGTAGTTTCTCTTTTAAGGCCAGTACATGCTGGTGCTCAGATGCTCACTGGCACACGTTAAATGCAATTATGTTCCATTTTGCTTATACGTACTGTGTGCGTGTGTGTGTATATATATATATATATATATATATATATATATATATATATATATACCTGCGAAAAATAGGTATAATTGTGTGTGAAATAATAGCAACTCTTTAGAGTTAATGACACCTGCTGCACGTTCTCAAAAGCCGTACCCTCAGTACGAAAATCATTAGAGGCTCAGTGCCGCCTTCATCCTCTAGACGTGTCGAACAGAGAAGGAGACTAATGGAGGCTGGCGTAGTGTGACCAGTCTGAACCGCACAGGGCCACAAATGGAGCTCTTTCTTTTTCTCTCTCTTCTGTTCTGTCTGTCTTTGCTGCACCTTTATCTTTACTCTTAATCTAATCGCTCTATATATGTTTTCCTTTTCTCTGCTTCTACCTTATTTTCTGCTCACAGTCTCAGACCCGAGACTAATTTGTCTGTTCCTTGGGCAGTGTTTTTTACTTTCAGTCCCATGGCTTAGTTCACCTTATGTATAAAGCAGTTCCTGTAATTAATTTCCTCTTCACGCACTGTCCCACTGCCCAGACCACTGCCATAGACTTATAAGTGCTGCTCCTGTTTAGAGTGGATTCAGCCTGCAGCAGTAATTCCTTGGTCTTATTACCTGGAATTAGTATTCTGTGTTTTTTTTTTTTTAAGGTGTCCTTAAAAGCTTGGAGCAAGCTGTGTAAGAAAACGTGAGTCGAGACGAAAAGAAGTCGAGAACATACACCTTAAATATCAGTGGCTTGAGCCATGTTGCTAAAAAGAGTGTGGTGTTTATAATTTCAAATCCCAGGGAAGCCGTGGTCACCCGTGGCGTACTCCATCCCCCTTTGTCAGTCAGAGTGACACCAATCATAGACGATAACAGATATATCGCTTTCTTCTGATGGTGGGTGGTCAAATTAGGAAAAATGTTATTGATGAAATACAATTTTTTAAATCCTTAAAGTGTGCTGGCCAAGCTAATATCAACAATCCTCACACAATTAAACGTTTGGATTCAGTCATATACTGTTGGCTGGCTTCCTGTGGTATGTCTTTGTACACGACATGCTTTAGGTGTCCATTCTCATTTATTTCCATATAGTTCGATTTTGAATGACCTGCACGAGTAAAGTATTTTATCCTTCCCTTTTTCATCAAGGTTTGATCAACGTGCCTTCAGCACCCTCTTGCCCTCATCCCTATAGAATGCAAAACAACTCATGAGGTGTCTCGGTTACATCCGTGACCTCGATGTTACTTTAATGAGGGTTTTAGTACAGTCTAGGAGGAGTACCTTGCACACAAAAGCACACCAACATACACTGAAGGTCATGGCTAACATGCTCTCAAGATGCTCAATTAAGGCAAATGATTCACAGTATCTACTGCCAAACGGTCTCTTGAGCTAATGACCACACATTAGCCAACCCAAATCGCTCGTCACTTTCATCCGCTCTAGATCAATTAGGTGTCATGTCGGGATCCGAGGGATTTTCATTACGGCGCCTCCATGTCGAGGTGATGTATGGCTGCAGATTTAACCGAAATGGTTCGTCAGAAATGTGTTTATTTTTCATCCCCATCCCAGCGTTTTTGACGGAAACTTCATTCAAACCGCCTTCAGCTGATGGATATTTAGACAAGAGGAATGAAGCGCATTTCTTCAGCCTGATAGAAGTGTAGGAGGAAACGGCATGATTCTTTGATGGAAATGAGGCTGAACGGAAAGATATTCACGAGCTTTTAACGGCCCTTTTTAACGAGCGAATTGAAGGCAAAAATTAAATGTCCATCAGGTTTGCGCTAAATCTTTTATTGGGATTTGAACTCCTTATTGCAGGATGAATACAGGGAGGTGACGAATTAGACACTTTCTTTTCTTATCTTTTTTTTTTCTCCGTCACATTTGGCGTATTTTTTAAAAACCCACTCTTCTGTAATTCGTAATGATTACAACACTCGTAAGGAAAGGTAAGGTGGCAAGACCCTGCTCTAGCTCCGGGCTCAGCTCCACTTAGGAGTCGCCATTTAATTTGCCCAAGAGAGACAGCACAAATATGTGTTTTTAATTAGACCATTGATGGAGTTAACAAGTGATAATTCCAAGCTGGTTTTTTGCAACAATACTAAAGCTCAACTGTGGACTTATTATTACTGTGTGTGACCTCCTGAAGCTTTGCCATTTTAAAGTTGTACAGTAGTTTAAGCTCATTTGTTGATTTTATGCACTCTGTGGGGGTAACGTTGCTGACGATAACTTGTATCACATGCCGAAGCAAGATAAATCTTCTCGATAGTCATTTTGAGGAATATTGATAATGTACCAGAGAGTGACTGAGTAGAAAAGTATTAACAAAACTATTTTTATATCTACTATGTTAAAAATCTTTAAATATAACAAGGCAGAGCTGAAATGGGTTAAGAAATGTAAACGTTCTAACACCTTTTTTTATCCAGAAACGGCCCTTCTGCCGTTATATTTCTTCTTAGGTGGCACGTAATATTAAAATTTTTAAATTGGCACGAACACATCAGCACGCCTAACTTACATATCAATATCTATTCTACTATGTTAGTAGTATCTAAATCCATCCGAATCTCGGGTGATGCTGTAACCTCTCGCAGCCGGAGGTCTAGAGAGAGAGCTGATTGGCCGAGCTCTCTCAGAGGGGAGGGATGAGAGGTACATAGTGCTCCCACATTAATCACGGCTCTACAGCCAATCAGGGCTGTGCGTCTGTGAGTAGTAGTAGCCTTAATGTGGGAGCCCCCTAGTGATGGGGAGGAATTGGATATGACTAAATTAGGGAGAAAATCTGGGAAAAATCCCCCCCCCCAAAAAAAAAAAAGTAGTATCTAAATCCTACCTGTTTCTTAGGGCATTCTCCCAACAACCCCACATCATCAACCAGGATAGGTTCATTCGAGGCCACTGAGCCCATCTTTTCGAGCTGCCCTTAGGAAATGGCACAAAGCACTATCCACCCCTTCTGCTTGCTTGAGGTCACAAATGCCCTCGATTGGCCAGTGTCACTACGATGTCTGTCCATTTCTCTTGGTTGTGCCCTACTTTCAGCCCTGACAAATCCCGTCATAACTATTAATGTTAATTATTAGTCTCTAACTGCTTATCAGATGATGTCTGCTCCGTTTCAGCTGCCCTCGTGACTCCCCTTCTCGCAAAATCACTTTGTAAAATAATCACTGCTTCTACTAAGCTGTAAACATTATAATGATGGGCTGTAGCATTAAATAATGAAAGCTATTTAAAAACCTGGATGTGCTCGGATGCGAAAAACAAACCGTATTCACCTGTTTAAACAGCCACAAAATATCAGTGTGATATTTTGCCAGAAATGTGCCTTTTTAAGGGTGAAAACAGATGCTCTGTTTGGAGAAAAGATCCAGCACTTTTCTTGTCTGTGGCAGTGTTGGCAGAGCATTTCCCAGTGCAGCATGCCGATTACGATGCAGCGCCACCACATGCCACAATGACTGTTAATGACGGTCTTTTTAGGAAATCGCATTCTTCATGACACTCACCAGAGTCAAGACCCAGAGGTGGCGCAGAATTTGATGAAGGTGGCTGCCTTATATTCTCCATGCAGGAAAAACCCTGATTGAGGATGTCGTCGTGAATAAAATCCTCTAAATATAAATGCGATAAATATGTTTTCCATAAATATATACAGTACGATAAATCAATTTCCCATCCTAAAAAGCATTTTCTTGCTTGTGTTAGTTGTAGGAAGTGACGAAAAAGTGTGAAAATTCCTTATGTTTTAAACTGCGGGTTTAAAAAGGGGTACAGTATTTTCCCCAACTTTTGTGTCACTGTGTTCTGATTGGCTAGGAAAATGCACTTCCTCAAAGGGGCATTTCTGTTTAAAGCCACATACAGTGGAACCTCGGATTGCGAGTAACGCGGTTTACGAGTGTTCCGCAAACCGAGCAAAGATTTTTAATAAATTTTTATTCGGAAACCCAGCAAGTATTAGTTTACGAGCGCCGAGTATCATGTATCACACATGCGACTCGTATTTTGACACCGAGCGTCACTCTCTCACCTGTTAAAACTATGTTTCCGTGTTTGTGTGTGTCCGTTTGTTGTGAAACTTAAGTGATTCTGTTAGTATGCGCTCATGCCAGTCTCGCTTTTTTTCCGTTAAAACGGTGTTTATGCATTTGTTGTGAAACTTAAAAAGTGAGTCCGTTAATATACACTCATGTCAAAGTGATTTTTCAGAGAGATTTCTTTTTTTTCTGTTTTTTTTTTCCGTTGTGTGTGTTTGTTGTGAATCTTAAAAAGCGAGCTGGGGAGAGGGAGGAGGAGTGTTACTGTGTAAAACGAGGCGAGGGAAGGGGCTAATTCCACACACACACTGCGCACACCAACGGAAACACTTATCGGTCAGGGTTTATTTGTACTTTTTTTTAAAGGTAAAGTGCAGATTAATTTGTTTTATTTTCATTTTATAGATTGTATTAATTATTTTTATGCATTTATTTTTTGGGGCTGTGGAACGAATAATTAGAGTTTTTATTATTTCTTATGGTAAATGATGATTTGGTTTACGAGTTTTTTGGAATACGAGTCCACTTCTGGAACGAATTATGCTCGTAATCCAAGGCTCCACTGTACTGTGAAATGGCACATTTTTTTAAAAAATTCATGAGATGAAATTCTGTCGTACTAGAATCCATGATCTAGGTTTTATATCAGCCGCATGACATTTTTAAAAGACCTCTAAATACAACATAAAGTGCCTCAGTAAGGTGTTGAGCCATTAGAATGTACCGGAACTATTCTAGAAGGATGAAGAACATTCTAACAGACGCCATTCCATCAGTTGGCATCTCATAATTTGGCATCCATTTGTCTATTTAGCGGCATTTTATCTCAATTAATTGATTTATATATTGCCTTTTTCCAGTCATACTACCAAGTGTGAACTCCACCCTGGCTATTTTGACGATTTTTTTTTTTTTTTTTTAAGATTTGCTGTCTACACAACAGCACATGGACTCCCCTCCCTCTCTCTCTCTCTCTGTGAGCACATCCTGTTTTATGTTCAGACCGTCTTGAGGTTACACTTACAAGGCCCATGTTTACGATATGCTTAATCTCAGTGAAAGGAGGACCATCAAAGCAAGCAGCCAGTGTTAATTAAGTCTTAATGCAGTTTAATTGAACCGTGATGAACATGCAGCTGTCAGAAAGCAGCGAGTTTTTGAATAAGTGTTTTTACTTCTGTCCTTATTCACATCGAAAGGTTCTATACAGTGACTAAAACTGGCTAAACTGTTTTTTGTTAAAGGAGACCATAAAGCGTGATAAGAACCATTTAACACGGCACAGTTGGGAAAGCTTTTAATAACTTCAGACGTATGAAAACTAAGCCACGTAACCCTTGTATATTTTAGCAGCCAGTTTCTGCATTTCTCACCCCTGCTGAGGCTAATTCGTTTATCATATTACTCAAAATCCTGTCAGAAAACACAGCCCGCTAAATAGTTTAATACAGCAGGGTTCTCACAATGCCCGAATCGACTACAAACGCGTGGAAACAAAGAACTAGCGCACGAGCTGGCTGCATATGCGCAAGGACGAATGACCAAGGGCTATGATTGTTGCTTTGAAAATAGCTACGTAAGCTAGAAAACCGAAATGCACGCCTGATAGATGAGCTTTTAAATCGCACCAGCTACTCATGGCCAACTAAATTTGCCAACGGCGCTGCACTTCTCAATGTTCATATTAAGCTTCTGGACTTTAGAATATTAAACGAATCAGCAGTAATGATGTCTTTTTTTTTCATTCCGCAGATTTTTATATATTTATATAGTTATTTATGTTTCCATTTTGCTTGCAGCCGGTTGGATGAAGTTTTCCTGTAGTATCATAAATAACACTCAGACTTTTGAAAGAGCTAGAGAAATCAGTATTAGGATTTAATAGTGTCTATAGTCGTAGTAGTATCAGAATTAGACCTCAGCACAAGCATGTCAAGTGGAAAATGTATATAAAACATCCTCTATTTTATCATTCCCAATTTTCATCCACAAGCTCGAGCATGACCTGAGCAATACCGCACCACATCTCCTGACCTAGGGTGGAAAAATCATTTGCTTTCTCCAAGACGTGTCAAGAATATATATTCGCATCTTTTCAGGGTTTCTGCTCATGCTGAATCACTGAGCAGCGCAACACATTCAGAGAAAAAACTTTATCTGCTACTTTATCTTCCAAATACAGGATCTCACAGATTGCCTAGCGTCCTTGCCGAGTACCCAGTTAATTCACTTTTGACTCCTGGCCATGGATGGCGAAGGCTTTTTCTGTTGCGCAACTCAAGCGCCTAGAAGACTTGGTCCTACAGAGCTTTTTTTATGTCCGAACTTTTTACTTAGATTGCATGTTTTTGATGATGCCTATGGAAAACCTACAGAATCAGATGGTTGCCCCGGGTGTTTCTCAGTACAGAGAGAACACAATAGCAATGCTCATGGAGAAACTCTATATCTGATCACACTAGGCCTCATTTGAGACTACATTCTTCACCAGCTCTGATTCTGACCCCAACGAAGCAGGGGGCAATTGAAAGGTCATGCAGCTACAACTTGTGCCATGGGCTAGAGTAAGCTTATCGACCATTTTTCTCTTAATGTCCAAAGTGGGCATGCTTTATGAATGCAGAATATACTGCCTTGAAGGTTGTGTGGAGGAAGAAAGGGAAAGAAATGCATCACTGTTGTACTTTTTGCTGGGTTTCAGAATGGAAATATGGTCCTGTTGAACTGAGCTCTGGTTATCAATTCCTGCTGTCCATCAAAACTCGATTCCTCGGCTCGGAGCACTGGAGCATGGAGACCGTTTCTGTTCTGATTTCTACCAGCTGTACCGTATTAACTCGTTCGACCAGCACGGATCACGGGCCTAAAATCAGTGCTTGTTCACAAAGCTGTATCAGAGAGTGTAGAGCATTGTGGCATGGGTAACATTTGCTGTATTTTTCTCTCTTCACAGCCACGCTTGGCACTCTGGACTTCAGCCTGCTGTACGATCAAGAGAACAACGCTCTGCACTGCACCATCAATAAAGCAAAGGTATACAGTGCCGTTATTACCTGTTCTGATATTATTATAGAGCGATTTATCTCTATCACACATGAAAAATTTACTGTAAGTTTTACTCTTGCAGGAATCAAGAACAATTACCATAAGCAACAACCTCATTTAATTATTTTTTCCCCCTTTTTTATAAGATTTATTTGGATCTTTATTTGGACCCATTTTAGAGAAATTGGTCTCTGTTTGCATATTCTGTTATCTAGTTATCTAGCAAGATCTAGTGTGACAGGCGACCATTTAATTTCGATGTACTGTATGTACACAGCAAAATCCTTAGTCTTGAATGAACACCCAGAGTTTTGATTTAACACTTTCAGAGTACATTCGTGACCATTAGGTCATATATAAACACTTGTTAAATCAACACTGGGAATTTTGCAGTGTAAGCATGACTTAGTGAACTGGGTGACATGACAAATCCAACTTGATTCCATGGAATAATTCTGCAGACATTGGCGCCCTTCGGTACCTTCCTTCAGTTCTTCACTCACTCCTTTATTTAGAAGAAAACATACTCTAACCATGGTTTTGTTGCATCTCGTCATATATGTACCTGTGTGTGTGTGTGTGTGTGTGTGTGTGTGTGTGTGTGTGTATATATATATATATATATATATATATATATATATGAGAGAGAGAGAGAGAGAGAATGCATTCATTTGAGCTTGGGGGGTTGAGCTTGAAAAGCAGTCTCCGATATCATCTGTGGCGTTCATAAGTGGTGAGTTACTAATCTGCCAATGAAATCTAGCATTCAAAACAGGTAAGTGGAGACCCCGCTGCCTTTTTATGGTGCTGACAGCATTGCGAACCCTTTGTGCTGCCCAGAAACCCATCTGCTTCTACTGTCACCCATTAGCGAGAGCTAATAATGCTGCCAAGATTTTTTTTTTTCTCTCTCTCTCTCCATTTGTCTCTCTCAGTTTTGGTGTTTAAGATAACATCAAGATAATTTCAAGTGATTCTAACTTATCAGCACTAGAGTGAACGGATTTGCCCAAAACATAACCCCATTTAATTTTTTTTTGCTCTTCATGTCTCTGCATGTGTAATTACATGCTAAATAGACATTGCATAAGCAAATATTTGGCTTAATCGTTTCACTGTCGGTGAGGTGACATCGATGCAACCTGGTGTTGTTTAGCATGGCTGCTTCCCTCCGTGACTAAGCACATCGTTCTGACATGAGACAGATGCTCTAGATTTTTACATACTATATATTCATACTGTACATGCAACATAGAGCTACAGTAACAATCAAACAAGCCCATATGCCTATATTTAGTCCTCTCCGTCCCTGACTTTGGATTAGAACCCGACTAATTAGCGACTGGTTCTTTTTTCCACTCTGCGTGTTTCATGTAGGCGTAGACAGGGCCATATTGGCTCTTGCGCTTGTTTACAAATTGGAACAATTAAAGCGGATTGCAGTCAAAGCATTAGCAAATAAGAGAGGAGATAATCACAAGGTTCGTTTGTTTCCTCTGGAGACAAGACCGACGGAGGCTCTCCTTCCCTTCCTCTCTACTCTCTCTTGCTCTCATCCAGCTCTTTAATATTGCTGTTCTCTATTATTTTCTACCCTGGGTCCAACTTTCCGTCACACTTTTGCCCCAGACTCTTTCTAGAAAGATTATTAATGCTGTTTAGAGCCAGTGAGAGGAAACAGGTGGAAAAGGTTTTTCATCTTACAATAATAATTTGCTCTGCGTTCTGAAGTGGAATCTCTGATAAAAATTTAAAAACAAATTCAGAGGGTGTTGTTTTGTTTGTTACAATAGTATTAACTTGCTCATTCTGAAATGTCTGTAGTAACACTACTACCATTATTTTTATAAGGAGTCTCCAGTGTCGATGCTCTGTAACAGTCAGAGATAAATTTGAAGCTTGTCTCTGGCTACAGGCTAAAGTCTTCCGGCTACAGGTTATCCCTGTTTTGCATAAAATACTTTTTTATTTATTTAACATAATTCTACCTCATCACATTCCAGATTTTACAGCCTGTCTAATTCTGATATAGCCACTACACTGCAGATACGTGAGCACTGTTTCAGCTCCTCGTCTGAGATACAGCTCGGCGTGCTTCTGGCCTGTGAAGATAACCTGGATGATTCTGCTTGGATTTGTGTCTGTGTTTAGGATAATTTTATTTTATTTTATTTTTTAAGCATGTTTTTCCGCAAAAAGAGAAGCCGTTTTCTATCTGTTAAACTCCCCATAGCAATTAATTATACGGTAATTATGCTAGCACTGTCGAAAAACAAAAGGATATGTTTAGTGTTCATTTTTTTAAATTATTATTATTATTATTATTATTATTATTATTATGTTGGTTAACAGGCTATTTAATGGGCCAGCACTCATCTCCTGGATTTAAGCTCAATATATTGGCCAGGCTCTTTGCTCAAGAGAAATTACATATTGGGTTATTTTGTTATCTTAAGAGCACAGACTGAGACGAACCCTAAAGCAAACAGACCTATTTAGCGTTCTCTGGTGAATTATGTCCCGTATGGTTAGATGTGGTGCTCCCAGCGGCAACGCTTTTCTCCTTGGAGCAACTTCACCCGCCTAGTTTCCTCATTAATATAACCGAGTTTTTGTTTTTGCTGAGAGTAGGAGTGAAAAATTATACCAAAAAAAAAAAGGGAAATGAACTTTCAGGGATGGGTAGAAAAAGACTTTGTTGGTCCATAACAGTACGTGATTAATATTTCAATATTTATTAATAATATGTCAATGATGGCCCTGGCAACTGCATGTGTTTCAGAATCTTGATCTGAGTAAATATTGCATTTCTACATTTTCATAATTCCTTCTTATGGTATATCTTATGATCTTCCCACTCTAGTACTCCATTTTATTCAGATACTGTAAAAATGAATCTTCATGCACGTTCATGCCTTTTCTCAGTTAGCCAATCACATGGCACCGATTTTCTGGAATTTAGAAAAACTGTCCAGTGCTACGGGTGCATATGCCTTGTTGACATGAGGCAAGAGAAGATCAGATAGCCAGACTGGTTCAAGCTGACAGGAAAGCTATTAATAACCACTCTTTACAACCAGGGTGAGCAGAAAGCATCCCAGAATGTGGAATTTGTCCGACTTTGTGAAGGCTGACGGGCTACAACCAGAGATCACCACACCGGCTTTGGAAATCAGAGGCTACGGCGGATACCCTGTCATGAAAAGTTCTCTCGTTAGAGGATCGTTCTCACGTCACTAGAAACACAACAGTGGAGGAAAATTAGCCCAAACTTCATAAAGTTAGCAAAAGACAAAGCCATCAAAGACAAAGCTCTGCTGGATCAGGACTGACCTTCAGCTTTTTTTTCATCTCCTCTGTTTGGATTCAGATCTATACTTCAGCCAAACAGCTGGCTTCCCAACCCCTGCCGCACAGCAAAGATAGATCTGGCTTCCTTTTGCATTCCAGCTGTTAATATTTCATTCGCACTGCCTCCGTAGCATGACAGTGTATTGTATTGATTTATGATGAAGCTCAATCGTTTGGAGAGCTCAAATTATTAACTGAGCAAATAACAAGAGAGAAGTTCCTCTGTTAAGTGAGGATAGAAACTATATGCTTTAATAAATAATTGAGGGACTAATCCGGGATCTTTCCTTTGGGAATATCTCAATTGATGTCTGTAATGTACGTGTAACTTTGTATAAAATTTAGTTCTCAGTGACCTGCTTATGGTAATCAGAAAGCGTTAGATTTACAGCGTTTGGCAGATGCTCTTATGCAAAGCGACTTGCATTTGATCTCATTATACATCTGAGCAGTTGAGGCTGGAGCGCCTTGTTCATCGGTGGTTCTGGGGTTTGAACAAGTGACCTTCCAATTAGGAAGTCCGTCCCACCGTATTGTCAAGGGTTTTCTGCAGAGAGACCACAGGCGCTTAAGCTCAGCTTTAATAGTTAAAATCCACCGAGTCGTTCTGTGTCCTCGGATTAGGTTCTCAAGGCCGATGAGCAATTGGTCTGTCAGTTTGAGATTCATTGCCCGCAGATACTTTTGAAGTCACCATATCATGTGCCCGATTTTTCTAAGTAGCCCTACGTTCGCACAGGAGACTAATCTAAACCATTGGCTCAAATGAGTCCTCGGAACAATCTTACTACACATATGGTCTGTTATTATTTAGGTTCACTACTCGCACTTCATTTTTGGAAGAAAAAGATGGAAGCAAACCTCATGACTGAGGTTTAATTTTAGCCCTGCCGTACACAATCTCTCATTACGTGTGTACAAAGGCGTTTCAAATCATAATAAAGCTTGGTTGAGATGTCGGTGGCTGCTATTGTTGCTACCAGAGAGAAAGGGCTATGAATGAGTCACTCAGTCTACATCACAGTTTATCTTTTGCAATTCAGGGAATATGGGAAGCCTGCGTCTGTCGTCAGCACTACAGCTCATGCAAAAAGAAGTAAATGTCTAGAGAAGCTGGTGAGTCAGTGGAGCAGGTTGGAAAAGTTGTACAAGGTATTTTTCTCACCGCTGAGTTACGGGAAAGCGGAAAGGCTGCATTGTTCCAGCTCACTCGATGTAGCGCAGTTCAACATGGATAACGTGTATGTGACAAAAAATACCAGATAGGCTGGTATTTATGATGCAGATATTGCCAAGCACTGAATATCAGTCATATTGAGTTGTTGCATGTTGTCAAGGTGTGATAAGCGCACAACTAGAGGAATTTGGAGTCACAGGGATTATAAGGAATTACCTCTCCGGGCTTGCAGATAACAGAGCAAGAGCTGCAACTGTAAAATAAATAAATAATAAATAAAAACTCCATAATACGTGAAGCTTGTTAAGCCATTATCTTGTTCATTATCAAAAGTGTTATTATAATATGTCCTAAATCTGAGAGTTCGTTTTAATCATCTTCCTGAGGTGCAATTAGAAAGTGAAATTGGCTCTGGTCATGTGACCATTTGTACTGTTTCACAGACATAAAAACTGTTCACTGGAAATTAGGGCAGTTTACAATTCCATCAGTTCAGTCTGTGAGTTTAATCGGTTTATATCTGATCTTGGTGCCAAAGCAGCTTTACAGAAATCTAAATCCTTCCACGACCCTGCATTGGGAAACAAGAAACCTTGATTCGAAAACCCACAGTAGCTCCTTACAGTTAAGCATACTGGTTCAAGGCTAGCCGGAAGAAAGACACAAAAGTTTACTTAGATTTCACATTTCGTTAATATTTAAAGCACAAGTACTTTTTATTTCCGTCTTTTTAAAGTTTTAAAATAACGTGGTGATCTTCTCGGATCCTCTTTTGAGGTCCGTCCACAGAATTCAGATTATGTTAAGGTCAGGGGAGTCTGAGGACCATGCCAAAACCTTCAGCTTGCCCCTTGTGAGTCCTTCAACTTCTTTAGTCTACATGTTGTAGCTTTTTTTTTTTTTTTTTCCCAACATGCAATCGGGCTTGTTTAGATGTTTGTTTTCAAACTTCTGACTTTTTTATGCTGAGGACAAAGAAAATGTTTTCTTTTAACAACAGAATTGCATTTTTTTTATTTATTTTTTTTAGGAGTAACAGCCATTCTTACAAAGTCACATGCTCTAAAGTAACCAGACTAATCACACTAATGTGAATCTTTGTAGCTTGGTATGTTTCCTCCGGGTACTCCGGTTTCCTCCTACATTCCACAGTCAAAAACATGCAGGTTAGGCTAACTGACGTCCCCAAAATTGCTCGTAGTGTATGTACTCTGTATGTGTAGTGTATGTACTCTGTATGTGTAGTGTATGTGCACCCTGTGTATGATGGATTGGCATTCTGTCCAGGCTGTACCCCGCCATTGTTCCCCAAGCCTCCTGGGATAGGCTCCAGGCACAATAAAGCGGTATAGATAGTGAACGAGTGAATCCTTTGCAGTCAGTGACTTGACCTGAAGTCTGGAGCACTGAATATCACCAAATGCCAGGTTTCCTCCCTTGAGCTGCTTTGCCAAGACTTTACTGCAGCCGCCTTCAGTTGCTGCTTGTTTATGCGTCTTTCTGCATCCAGGTTTGTCTTAAGGAAATCGAAAGCATGCTCAGTCGGGCTGAGGTCAGTTAACAGACTCAGCCTTTTCTAAGACTTAAGAATCTCTTGTGTTGTATTCACAGCACGCTTTGGGTAATTATTCCTTTGTACTGTGAAGTGTGGTCCTATCAGTATTACCTGATTTGACGGAATAAGAAGAAATTATAGCTCTCTACACTTGAGGAACTCATCCTGCTACGTCGATCAGAGGTCTCATCAATAAACAGTGAAGTGGCAGCTATACATTCCCGTGCAGTGACCCTGTCCTACAGTAGCATGTTTAACATCCTGTATAGGGTGATGAGCTTTGGAACATGAGCGCTTTCTTTCCTTCTTTATATTATTTTCTTTAAATCCTTAAGATTAACATGGGCATTTTTTATAAATATTTTTAATACATATTTGTATATTAATATTTCTTTGTTTATTTATTTATTTTAGTAAAGCCTACTCAGCATTGAGTGGGTTGCGTCTTGATGTAAATCACCTATATTTACATTCAATTGTGTTCTTGACTTGGTTAGATGTAAGAGTTTTACCAAGGAAAGGTTAAGGCATTGGTCCAGGTTCAAATCCCACAACCACCAAGTTGTCTCAGTTGGGCTCTTGAGCAAGGCCCTTAACCCTCAACTGCTCAGATGTATAATGCGATAAAAATATCTGTAACAGGCATCTGCCAAATGCCTACATGTAAATGTGATCCACTTCCATGACTTTCAAGGTTTTTTGGTGTTCCTCAGCTCACCAGTGCATTCCTTCTTTTTAAGAACGTACCAAAAAGTTAATTTGACCGTTCCTACAGGTTCCCCTTTCTCCCTGATAGGTCTGTTTTTTTTGTTTGTTTGTTTTTTCAGCCTATTGGTGGCCTCAGCACATTTCTGGACCGCATATCGAGACACATATAAAGATCGAACACATGGAATCAACTCCAGATTTATTTCTTTAATTTTCAAGAAATAATGTTGAAAGAGGCCACACCTTTTCATAAGAGAGCTTAAAAGTAAATGTCCTTTAGGGAATGTATTTTCTAAACCCCATTGAAAGAGAGCTAAAAGTCTACCCATCTCGATGGCTCCATTTTAAATCCAAATTAAGCAAATTGCGTCCCCATAGGCCTGCCTATATAAGATATATTGTGGCCATGATAATAAATGTCTTTGATCCGTTGGTCAGGAGAAGGTAAGTATTTCATTTTAAGAGTATTGTAAATGTCTGATAGTGGGATCTAACCCGTCATGAATCACCGCCATAAACTGAAACAGTTCTCAATGCTCTAAACAGATAGGATCAACCAAGCTAAAATCACAGTCGTCATTCTGGCACGGTCTGGACCAGCACACGCTAGAGATTCAAGGAACTGTTTGGGAGAAGAAGAAAAAAATGACACAGAAGTCACATGAAAGCACACTGATTTGACAGATAGTCATTTTGTAGGTCATTCTGCATCCGGCACATCAGTCACTACATGATCATTTGTCATTAGTTCAACGCATGGTACTCAGTGTGTGATGGGCTGAAACGAATGACACAGACCCCCAGACACAGCCAACATGACTATCGAGTCGAGTGAACTCTATTAAAGAGAGGTCTTTCTGTTCTTGCCCACCTGCAACATTTATCTCCAATATTTCTCGACCAAAGTCACCTTCTCATGATCCTTCCCTCCCTCTGAAAAAGGGCTGATCATATTACAGGCAAATGGACAACTCCGTCCACCCCCCCCACCCCACCCCACCCCCAGCCATACACCGCAAGTACAGACTCTAAAAAAGACTCAGACAGGAAAGAACGAATTAAAAACAGAAATAAAAAAGCGGTGCACGTCTGGTCTTTACTCAACAAATAGCACATTTAGTACAGTAGTGACCAGACACATTTCCCACATAGCTATGTTATCGCTAGCCACTTTTATATACTGTATAGTTATCTTTTGTATAGTTTATTGTCACGGCACATACCATACAGTTTATAGTAAGGCTGGCATCGGAAAATAATCAAGAGCAGGACAATGTGATTCCAAATGCTTCCTGTAGTTTGTTATTCCTCAGCGGTTCCTCAGAACGACACGTCTTATCTATTTATTGTTGTCAAGCTAGTTTCTCTTAGTGTTTACACGCCACTTCATTCTCTCTTGAAGCATGCTACTGAGAATCCAAAGAGCACAAAATTTCACTCGTCTCGACACTTTTGACTCCTTTGAAAAAATGTCACTAAAAGTAGATATAATAATTTTTTGTACATACCATCCATACTATCTGTTTCCATTGCAACCAGTCAGATTTGGGAATGTATCAGTGCTGTGGTAAAATAAGCTGTAGTTCATCCCCTAGTGCTTCATTACAAAGTATTTCACACTTTAACAGGGAATATTGAATCTTCCTTCAACTGTTTTTTTTTTGTATACTACGCATGGAATGTTCAATTTGGAGCACATCATTTAAGCACTTCATTACCCGAAGTGTTAAACATCACTCAACGGATATTTAATTGAACCTCTAGGCATCTAATTAATATCCTATTTTTTTTTATTATTATTATTAAATTGATAGGAATTCTCATTATTTGTTTTGCCCGTGGTGTCATCAGCCTGTTAGTTAGCACATTATTAAAAAAATGTGTCAAAAAAAAGTTTTGTCGGTCTGACACTCCAAGTCTCTGTCACCCCAGTGCTTTCTCTCTCTTTTTTTCTTTTGCAATACATGCAAAGTGATCCGAGTAGAAATGGCAGGGGCTTGGTTTCATTTCCACGTATGAATAGCGTAAAACCAGCTATCAGGCATTCGAGTTGAACAAAGGAACGTCCTAATCCTCGCTGTCAAGGTGAATGAATAGAGAGTGGGTGGGTGTAGGTGTGGGTGAAGGAGAGTCTATTAATTATTCATTTCATTTCAGGAAGTGTTTGATTTTTAAATGATAATTTTTTCGCTCATTCCGTTTATCACTTAATGACGGCAAAATGATGGGCTTGCTCACAAAATCATATGATGCCATCAGTTCAAGTAGTGCACCCATTCACGGGTCAAGAAAAACACTTTCCGTTTCTGTATTAACCCTTGTCTGTTTAAATTGCCGTCTGCGTTGTTGCTTTGCTTTTTGATTTGATTGTCAATTTCTTTTTATTCTGTTTTTCTTTTTTGGCTGCATGCATTTTCTCTCTCTCTCTTTTTTTTATCTCTCTCACACACTTTGTGCATGATTTTGGGAATGTGATGGATTCCAGCTCCCTCTACCCAGGTATAAAAAGGTAAGCTCAGCTGTGTTTCTCTTCACCCCCCTCCCCCCTCCTTTTTGTCCTTAGCAAGCCCTCATTCCAGCCTTCTGATTTCTCCAACAATATACGTTCAAGCCGACCTGAACCCGACTTCGTTCACCATATTGGCGTGCCTGTCAAATGCACAATATAATTACTGATTAATAATTCAATTCTTATTTGACTGAATTATTAATGAGCATGGATGACTAGCTAGGAATGAGACTAGCTTACAAACCTCACATCCACGTCGCATTTTCAGCGTAATTCGATTCTTCACATCAGTAGAGCACTATAGGACATTTTTTACCGCCGTCTTCTGATCGGACAGGTCTGTCTCAGGTCCAAGTTACATTTGTCCTTTGAGTGAGCCGTGTCGCTCATCTAGAGAAGTCTTGGATGTTTGTGCAGTCTTGAGGAATACTGTGCATTCGTGCAGTAGCTCAATGCACAAGCGTAAACCTGACTTGATTGTGGCCACCATTATGTATAAAATTACTGTATACACTTGAAGCTCAAACACTAAACCTTAGCAAATTGAGATGGTCCATTTATGTAGGCTAAAGGATAGTCTTAGAATCCAGTGTAATTCTGACACTGATTATAAGGGGGCTACTGAAGATCAATAAATGCAGTTATGTCCAGTAGGTAGAAGTTCCCCGGGGTTGGAAGCTTTAATTGGGATTTTCTTGCTGGTGTCAGATGTTTTTGTTTGATTTAATGATCATCGTTGCTAGTGAAGACAATGATCTATGATTTAAAATCGGCAGTATAAATTATGGCCCTGGGCAACATTTTAAATCCATTCTTTCAATAACAGACTTTTTTTTTTTTTTTTTAAATAATTGCCTTAGCTTTCCAACCTCTCTGACATGGGTCATTTTTCACTACCGTTATTACTCTAGCACGCTGTTGTATAAATGATCTTGCATTATGATGAGAGTGGCACTTTGTCAACGTAAAGCACCGCTCATGCACTCACACATGTTTATATATGAATGAGGCTGTGTGTATTTGTTGTTCGTATTTGGCGTCATTAAAATAGTCGCCCTTTCACCTTTCACCAATTTGAGATGCTTCCACTCTTCGTCATCTGGTGCTGGCAGCTAGCAGTAGGCTGTCTGTGAATGAGTCTAATCATCAATCAGGATGCAGGATGTGGAGGAGAGCATGGTCCTGCTACTTTAACTCCATGTCACGTCCTTCAGCGCTCATTACTGACGTGTTCCTTCCGCTCTCTCTCCTCACCTCTCTCTCTTTTTTTCCCACACAGATTTGCCATGTCACTCGGGTCCATATTTACTACAGCGGTTCATACGCAATCCTTCACGTCTCGCTTTGTTCCAATCCACGCACTAAACACTTGCTCGCGCTTTAAATAGTCGTCCATGTTTGCTTGCATTTATTGGCCAGCGATTCCTGCCAAGCTCATTATACTCGAGGCCTGCCTCTATCATTTGCACATGGTGAGCACAGATTATACATCAAGCCTTCCCCTAGCACCCACAGTGTGTCTAGGTTTTTCCATGAAAGAAGATGATTTAGGACATAAAGGGACTCCAAGTAGAGCATTTTTTTTTTTTTTTTTGGGAGTGAATGCGGTCGTCCAGCAGCAGTGATTAAAGCAATATGAATGAGTTGGGTACATGAAGCATTGATGCATGGCACCCATCTGGCTTTCATACTGGTCATTTCTCCTGCTCTCCTAGCAATTATTATCAACTGCCTATTCAGCCACAGCACAATAATCACAGAGCCCAGGAAGCCACTTCATTTTGATGCTGCATTCCAAAATGCATTTCTTTTCAGTTAAGTGCCAACATCACCCAGAGAGAAGTCTAGTCATGCTGTTTCTTCAGAGTGAGATGTAGTTGGGGTCATCCTCCTCCTCATCTCCCCAATCTAGATCAGGGAATAGATGGTCCAGCCATACAGAGCTGCCTTGGAGAATGCAAAGGTGTAATTTGACAAAGTTGGAATCAGGCACAGGATTGGTCTAAATTTTAAATGGAAGCAACTGAAAACAACACACAAAAGTTCCTATCCCTGGGTGAGGTGGAAAAGGCTGCATATCAGAAAAGTTTCTGAATAACTGATGTGTGTTCTAGTGTGCGTTAACCTTTTATCAAACTTTCTGCAGCCAAGCAACCAAAGAAGAAAAAAAAAAAAGTGGATCACCATCGGTCAGATTTATTTTATAAACAACAGTTCTAGTAGTTTTTAAATATTTATGTATTTTGGATCTGAAACCCATTCATTGTAGTCAACAGTCTGATGCATATAAGAACTCAATAATAAATAAAATTTTGGTACAGTATGTTGAGTAATATTTTCCACCTCAGTAACAACAAACAAAAAGTTTTAAATCCCAGATCTCCTGGATATGCTTCATGACCCTGACTTTTCAAATACCTTGTTGCTCCTTTACACAATATTAAAACTATTATTTGAAAGGAAATATAATTTATCTGACATGAAAAAATTGGGGTGAAATTGTCTTCTCGGTTTAGTCCAGTGACGGTTTGTTTTTGGAATTACCCTGTGACTTATCAGCTCCAAAAACATTTCATTTATGATTCATTTACAAAATTCGCGCTGTTGCCAGTTCCTGCGTTTAAATGTGCAGCAATCGCGACCCAGGAACAGATGTTAGCTTGATAACCAATAAGTGTGAGCAGTGAACTTGAAACCAGAACCATGATCCAATATGGATTGTGAGGGCAATAAGAGTCCATATGAATCAACACAAACAAGAGGTGATGGAAGCACCCACTCCCAACCCAAGGGCAGCTAATAAGCGTTACCCATTTTGGAGTCTTCTATGCTGGCATTAAGTAGGATGCAGAAAATGAGGGAGGATGTTTTTTTTTTGTCTGATTAGGATTCAGAATCATTTGTTTTGCTTAATGCTATATCTTACATGTCAGAAACCATGAAATTCTTCTGAACAGCCCAATTTTTTTTTCTGCAGCAGTATACAAGGTATCTACAGGGCTAAGACAGAGTGCATTTTTTGTTTTATGGTTTTATTTGGACAAATGAAATGAGCACTTCCAAACAGGAGCCTGTTAGTGGCTGTCGGAGGTGGCGTACCAGACAGTGTGGGATTTTTTTTTTTTTTTCAAGTTTGCTTGTTTTGCTGAAGGGTGATGCACTGAAAATACCTGCTACCTCAGTTCGTTGTGCTGAAACTATTCATTGTAGTCATGTGTCATGTGGCCAAAGGAACAAAGTGTGGTTGATGCACTAGAAAGACCACAGAAACAATCGTGTTTGAGATCATAGAAAGGATTTTGATTCATGTAAATTTAAATATTTTTATGCTCGGCTCTTGAGGAAACTCGACTCATATTCTGTTTGAACTAGTGACGTCGTCCATAACACATGATGAAATAGCGGTTCCACTGCCCCTAGAGTCAAGGGCAGCCCCGTAGGTAGAACCTGCATTTGATCATCAGTTTTTTGCTCCCAGGATGACTTCCAAGCCTTAGTTCCTGGGAAGATTAGTCACAAAATCTGTTGTAGTGTGAAGCCAAAGGCACTGTTAGACTACACTGCAACTGGCAGCATGATTTGGCTTGGACACAGACTGAAGAGGAACTGATGAAATTATCAAGCTTATGTTACAGCAATGAAAGGCTCCATCAGATGTCAGAATGTCCATAAATTAGTCTCCAGTTTTCCCTACGAATAAGATCAGGTAACGCCATTATGTCAAAAAGGCAGTCTTGTGAGTCATGTGTTCTGAGAGAATTACTGAAACAGGTTTAGAATGTTCCACCTGATGGAGGATTTCAATACGATGTTGCTGTGGTAGGGGGAATTTTGTCGATTCAGAATGAGAAAACACAACTATAATTCATTCAAACCAAAAAAAAAAAAAAAAAGCAAGGTATAGTTTGCGAATAAAATTCCTATCGCTGACTGCAAGACGCATCGGTCACTCAAGATATACAAGAAGTGCTGCAGCCTCATGGCTCATTTTGAGTGATGGATGTCTCGTCCAATCAGTGATGAGAAACAACAAACATAGGTGTGGTTTGCGAGTAAGAATTTCACTCACAAACTATACCTACCTTTTCTGGTTCGACCCGGATATGTCGTGTTTTCTGATTTATGTTGTTTTCGGGGTTTTTTTATTTTCGGTTTTATTTTATTTTTGAATGTGTCATTTAGTTTTCAGTTTTGTTTCTTCATTTTTGGTTGTTTTTTTTAAAAAATTAATTTATGTCCAATTCCTCCCCGTCATTAAGGCTAGTACCACTCAGTCAGGAGGGCCAAAGACTATCACATGTTTCCTCAAAACCACGTGACACCGGCCGACCGCATCTTTTCGAACTGCTCGCTCACACATTGGTGGGCGCGGCATATAACACACACAGAAGACAGCGCTATCCGCTCCTTCCGCTTGCGTGAGCTCACAGACGCCCCTGGTTGGCTGTAGAGCCGTGATTAATGTGGGAGCACTAAGTACCTCTCATCCCTCCCCTCTGAGAGAGCTCGGCCAATCAGCTCTCTCCAGGCCATTTCTGCTGACTTGATGTATTCATGGTTACAGCAATTTTATGTGCCACCATTCATCAAGACCCGAGTGCCCGACCTCAAGCTTAGTGTTTGACAAATCTTGCTTGGCGAAATTCAGTTGCCTGACAAGAACGGTAAGGCCGAACAATCTTCGAAACATCTCGATCACAAGGTATAATTAAAAATCGGAGCACTGTCGGACACTCGGCTCAGTTTGATGAATGCCTCCTCATGCATCTCATTTCAATGTAGTCTTTATAGGAGAGTTTTTAACTAGAGATTTGATTGAAGCCACCTGAAGTTTATCAATGAGTTGTTGGAGTTATTTGACGAATCAGGCCATAACTAGTCTTAAACTTTTCATGACCTGGAATTTAGGTTTCTGGAACTCTAGATCAGTGTCAATGTAAACCAAAGATAAACCTCCAATGAATACATGGGCAATGTTCATATGATGGCACCAACAATTCGTATAGTGCACTACTGGTGTGAAAAGCTATTGCGCACTCGGATCCATTTTAGTTCGTTAGCGCTGTGTGTTCAAGAGCTGGGATAGCACAGATGTACGGTCCAGGTTTCCTTTTTTCCGGAAATTTGTTAAATCTGGATATTCATGCGAGGATACATTTATAGGCAGCTTTAGGCTTTTAACAGAACAAGTAACTGGTGATAAACTTCCTCCAGGAGCGTTTTTCAGGCAATTAGTTAACACAGTCTTGACAAGTTCTCTATTTCAAGAATTTTCGGATTTTAATCTAAGGTGGAGGGTCATAGGTTATTCAAGACATCTGTCAATATTTAGATTTGTTGTTTTGAGATGCACATATTGAAAGCAAGAGGTTCAATTGAATATTCTTTTTTTATTATATTAGGTTGGCGGGTGGGGGGTTATAGGTTTAATAATAATAAATATTGACATACATCATTTCGCTTCCTAATTTCCAAAGAATAAAGAACTTCCTGGCACGAAACCTTAAGAGCAACCAGACAGAGGTTTGTTCTTATGGACTCTCTTTATACTTTGCACGTTGTAGAAGTCCTCTTTTGTGGTTCGAGCATACCCCAAGAGATGCAGCTTCAAAGCGAAAGTCAATCTGTAGTCCACGCACACACGAGCGCACTCGCGCTCGCACACACAGAGCCGGAAGATTGCGAAGACATTTGAAAGACTCCTTTTAGGTCTGTCAAGTAAAAGACAAACGAGAGGAGCCTTTATGTTACTGAGGGACATATGACTGGAAGCAGCTAATAAAAAAAATAAAATAAAGAAAAGTAACACGGCGGAATGTTGTATATAAAAATAAATAAATAAATAATTTGCATTATGCTTTATTACTCTTGCAAGTGAAGCAGCAATTGCCCACCTGGGATCATCTTTACTTGCTTAAACCACAAAACACTTATTAGCTTTGTTTGTTCTGTCAGCCTGTGGGAGTAGACGAGGTAGGAGAGATTGACACTCTGTGCGGTGTACTTATCTCCTGCGTGACTGCATGCAAATGCCTGAGAGACAAAGCTTTAACAGTAGAACCCTGTAAGAAATAACATACGACCCAAGTATAATGTAGCATAACAAACCTAAAAAAAAAAAAAGTTAAGAACTAATTTCCCAACAGATCTTTACAAAACAATCTGAACTAAATATAACTATCATATTATGCTACTACTAATTGTGACAAACTTCCCACACAGGAGAGGCTGCGAAAAATTCCCAGATTAATTAGTTTTTCAGTAAATCTAAATTCATATGATGAATCAGATTTTGTTTTACTGGGAGTTACAGCTTCAAATTTGAAGCCATGAATCTACTGTAGTTTCAGTTTCGCTGCCCGGTAACCTCTGATTGACCTGAACTTTTTTTTTTAACCTTAACAAAACTCCTCTACTCTTTTTTTTGGGGGGGCTGGTTAAGAGATTTGACAGAACACATTGGTGATTAGATACTGAATCACAGAGATGAAAGCAATGATTTGTCTCGTGAACTTGGGAGCAGCTTTGAATATCTCACCAATGTCAAACCAGGCTGTCATAAACACATCGCCTTGCCCTTGCGCAAATGTGCCGGTTAACTGTAGTGGGCAATGTTTAATTTACGACTTATTAATCATTAATATCTCCGTGCCAATGTGATATTGATGCATTGTCTCAAGAGGAATGTTTTTTTTTTTTCTTCTTCTTCTTTTTTCTTTTTCTGTACAAAGCCCTCAACTCGGGCGTGACACGGGACGGCTGGGTTGCTTTGATTGACCTAACCCAAATGCATGCTTCAGCAGGCAGAATCCTGCTATGATGGGTGGAACAGCAGCGGATGCTAATACACCGCAGCTGTCTCCAACCGATTTCCTCCGAATGAAAGAAACGTCTGAAATAGCTCCAAGAGCTGCAAGCTAAGCTCTTTTGACATGCTAAAACTCCGAGTTGCAGCATTTCTCAAAATTAAAAAAAAAAAAAATATATATATATATCATCATTCTTCAATTCCCAGTCATATGAGGGAGACACGCACTTTCCATTTCATTTGGAAACCCTGTCCAACTGGTGGGTCCAAATGGTCAATACAGCTCATGAACTATGCTTATACCCACCATAGCCGATCAGATTCCTGTTTTTGTACTGTATATGGAGTAGAACAGGATGTTATAACCCATCATGAGCATTCTGTCATGCTTTTCCGCTTACCACGGTTGTAAAGTGTTCAAGTTTCTGTAGCATTCCTATCAGCGTAAATCATTTTTCTCTGGCCTCTATCAGATTTTTTGAACCGCTCCTTATAGGATGTTCTTCGTTTGCCACACCGTTCCAGAATCTGATGGAACTCTCGACCTGTATCCGCATGCTTATGCGAATTACAACCGGCAGATTGGTTCATTTCCTATTGTTAATAATAAAGTGGTTAATGGTCCTATGTTGTGACAGAATCTGGACCGATGGAGCGAAAGTTCCGAGTGAAAAGCGAAACAGGCAGCCCACGTATTAAGAAGGAGAAAATATTGCATAACACCTTTGTTTGTGTGTTATTCCCATCTCGACACTCCCACACTTAGCCTTTAAATGTAGCCTCGTTGAGCAATTACACATGCGGTATGTATTAATCAGCTGTAGATGAACTTCACAGCCCTCCCCGTCGCGCTAAACATTTCGTCTCTGTTAAGGTCATGTCAAAGCAGATTTCTGTCTTCGGGTATTTTGACATTTCGAGTAATTGTGGGCTTTTAACCCACAGCCTGCCATTTTTTTGTGAACGCATAAATAGATCTTATTATCTTTAAAGTTACAGGAAGTGCTTGTTTTATCTTTTGTTTTTGATTAAATCGGTTTGTATTGGAGTAGGATGATATCAGAAAGCAAAAGAGTTTGTTCTGATTGAGATCTCCCAGACTGTTGGGTTTATGAGAAGTTCAGTTGTGTTCATCCTGGCTGTCCATTGTTAAACATCTCTCACTCTCTCTCTCTCTCTCTCTCTCTCTCTCTCTGGTCTTCCACAGGGACTCAAACCCATGGATCACAACGGGCTGTCTGATCCCTATGTTAAACTGCACCTGCTACCTGGAGCCAGCAAAGTATGTACTTTTTAACTTTTTACATGCACACAGTTTAAATACCTTAAATGATATTATCTATACCCTCATCTTGTGCAAGTGTTGTGTCTAGTGATATTAGCTTATACAGGGTGGAAAATGTACAAAACTATGTAATAAATTCTGTCTCTCTGGGCAAGAGGACATTTCAGTGTGATCAAGTGACCTGGGTTCATATTGTTCACAAAGCTAGCTAACTAGTGTTTATAAAAATTAGCATGTAATTACACACCGTGCGCTAGTGAGCAAGCTAGAGTATATGCATTAACACAGACCAAGTGTGTATTATCTGAGTGCAGGTTATCATATAATACGTCATGTCTGGATGTTTTCATCATCAGATGCGACCTTTTGTTTTGTCATATGTAAAATTGATGGCTTTAGTCTGGCTAGCATCTAGATACATTACCAGCATGATGTTGTAAATGACAGCTTTCTGCTCTGGTCCTTATTTGGCTCGGTTTCATCAGTGTTTGCGCGCGCGCACACACACACGCAGGTTCCTGTCCTCTCCCGTGAGCCAGATCACCTCAGGCGATTTGTACAATGCAGCAGGCAGTGGGATTCAGAACCGGTAGCTTGCTAAATAGTTCATTACAAAGGTTGATTTGGTACCTTTTACAAAGTGAAGCCTTGTTTCTGGTTCTCAGCAGTTTGTATGTCATCTACGAGGACCGTTATATAACATTTTGAAAGCTCAAGGATTCACCCACCCTGGATACCATGACGTTATTTGGCCCAAAAAAAGTTTTTGTTTACTCTTTATTAGCTACAAGCAATTTCCTCCCACAATAAAGGTTTTGTTTGTAGATAGAAAGAGATGAAGAGAGAGAGACAGAGAGAGAGAGAGAGATAGAGCGCATGACATGGGACCCAGAGATGAACTGTGGCATTGCATGAGAAAGTCAGGATTGGCAGAGAAGATATGTGCACGCAGGGTTACAGCGGTGAGGTATGCCATAGGTAATAAACCGGCTGGTTTAAGATGGAAATGAGATTGTACCAGGAATCTCTTAGTCCTTTCCTGTTTTCAGTGTTGATGGACAGGTGGACGGATAAGGTTAGACAAGAGTCTCCGTGGACTGTGATGTTTGCGGATGATATTGTGATCAGTATATCAGGAGGAGAATGTAGGAGATGGGGAAAAAAAGGAAGGCCCGAGATGTGGTTTCTGGATGTGGTGTGGGAGGACATGCAGGAGGTTGGAGTGACAAAGGAAGACGTGGTAGACAGAGTTAAATGGAGACAAATGGTCCGTTGTTGGCGACCCCTAACGGGAGCAGCCGAAAAAAAGAATAAATGTCTCGTTTTAAGTTTAAGCACTCTCCACAAACTTTGTCTCCCTGTTAAGGCCAATAAGCTCCGAACCAAGACTCTGCGCAACACCCTGAACCCCATCTGGAGCGAGACGCTGACCTACTACGGCATCACCGACGAGGACATGGTCCGCAAAACACTCAGGTACCCGCGCTCTCCTGAAGCCTTCTTGAATGTCAACAACACTTCGCTGTCTTTACATGGTTTTTAATTCTACATTCATCATTGACAGCTGAGGTTTAAAATATTCACTGTTTTGTATTTGCACAAGAGATTTCCCTGTTCCCCTAGACAGCTAGGTTAATCTCATTTAATGCTTGAGATTGTGTGCGTAACACTCACATTAGCCAATGACACGTGAATGAGGATGCTAATGTTGCTCTGGCTTGTTGCCTTCTTCATGATCGTCATCCTGACGCACGTCAGTGTGAACACAGGTAAGCTTATGTTGCATTTTTGGAAGGAGTCTCCAGTGTCTCCAAGAGACGTTGCACTTTAGCATTACACAAGAAATGAAATGTAACTAAAAAGTGCACACTCCTCATTTTTATTGCATAAAAAAAATAATGCTACTGTTAACGCTACTTTATTGAGTTTCAGGGTCTAGTAAGTTTTTCGAAGCAGCAGCATGGTTGCAGTGGGGGTTATCCCTCATTACCCAGCAGCACGGGTTAATGTGGGTCATGCTTTTTTTTTTTTTTTTCCTTTCATGCACTGTCAGTTTTATACACCAACATTCTGATTTCTAAGCGGCTTCTCTATTTATATCAGCTCCGTCGTGCCGTCCTTTTCATGTCCTGTGACAGAGCGGTTAATTGACATTCTTCTCGTCTGGAAACCAGACGAATGCAACGCATTCATCCCTTTCAGACGTTACATAAAATTCGTGGTAGTTTTGTTGACGCACCATGCATAAAAGCCGGTTAACATTTTGCCAGCCGTGTTATAAACCTCATAACTAAGCCGTCACGTGATCTCATGGGCGAAAGGTTAGCAGCATGAGGAGGTAATGATGATTGAGGTCGTCGGAGTGTTCAGTTAATATTGTTTCTGTTATTGGGTGGGGAAAAAAAAAACCTGGAAGGCATTGCTATTCAAGTAAAGTGCAATTTCTGTGGATTTCATGGATGTCCACAATGCATTCCGTTTTGACTTAATAGGAATTAGAGATTTCCTGCACCGGATGTGAACTGTATCGGACAGTAGATGTTGTAGGATTTGCTCCATCCTGTTTCATTCTCGACAGTGCAGTTTATTCTCTAAGCGGCAGAGGAGAATTTATCAGCCTTCGTTTGCTTGCCTGTACTGAGCACTTCATATCTATCTCTCTTCAGATGTCGCATTCACAGGACCGTCAAGCCATTCTGCATCAATACATGAATAAAGAAGTAACGCACGCGTTTGTGACTAAATCGCGGCAGGTTAGGAGCAAAAGGGCGAGCGTGCCGCATCTCTCACATGTCTGTCTGGACTGTACTGAAATTAATGAGGCATGGCAACGGCTCTGCAGAGATCGCCTGTGATAAACAGCGCGACTCTGTACTTTCTCAGGCCTGCTAATGACTGCTGGCAAAAGTGTTAGCAAAGCATTAACCCTGTCATTCCTGATGCTATTAGACCTGCAGCTTTTTTTCATTAAAAAAAAAAAGTCATAATGAATATTCATTCTACATAGTGATGCTTAGTGGTTGAATTTGTTACTTCCTGTTGACCCACCATGTGACCTGCACGTTCCTATTGCCAGAACAAGCTTGTATCTGAACGTGTGGTGTGTGTGTGTGGGTGTATGTGCAGGTAATGTGTATTGATCTGGGAGGGCCCACCTGATGATTCATCATGGCTTTTCTTTAGGCCCGTCTCTGCTAGTTTCCATGGAAACACAAAGTATCCTTCAAAGGTCTTTCTTTTTTTTCGGGAGGGGGGGACGAGCGCTCGCCCTTCATGCAAATAAGCACTAAACAATGACAAATCAGCAGTCTCCAATCTGTCATTTCTGAAATGTTTTCTTGTCCTCAGCCCATACACCAGGGCTGCGCTTTTATTTGAGCACCTTGTCTAGCCTTGATGCTTCCTGGCCTGCAAACCCAGCCGTTCTGCATGGACCTTCATGGAATGAAATAATTTTATTACATGTTCCTCTCTCAGGTCTCTCGGCAGCTCCTAAACCTCAAAAGACTTTCTGTAATGAAAACCATGCTAATTCACATGTCTGAGTAGGAGTCTGGAAGGTAGCACGCCCACACTCAACCGGCACTGTGTGGATTATTTTACTTCCTATAGGGAGACTTTCCAGATTATCTTCATTTTCTACCCAAAAAGTCATATTTTACTACTTGGACAGAAGAACAATTTCTACTTGCTACCTATTCACAAACCTCAGAGGAACTTTTGAAGTTCTTATGATGATGTCACGGTTGCCAACATACAGTAACTTCAGCCGTGACTGGCTGATGTCATAACACTACACATGACACTTGTTCCGTCGCTATAGGAGTAGTGCAAAGATAAAGAATTTAATTTATTTCTACAACTATACAGAATATGACATTTACTCTTTAGTACTATTGGTTCTGTAGCTGAACATTTAAAGGAATCAAAATCAATTGTGGGGTGATGGATATAGTATGTGGTCTGGTATTTACTTTGTGATGTCGGCTGAAACACGGCTATTGGTCACAAACCCAGACCCAACAAACTTACTATCCACTCCAGTTGTACTGAAAACAATACAAGACGGACTTCTGTGATTTACTGATAATCAAAATTAGTTTAGCAGAAAGACCTTCATCTACATCTTCTATATCTGTAACGAGTGACTTTAAGCCTTAACGTTCATACATAAGCTTTTTGAAATAAAGTAGAATAAGTGAAAATCGCTTCTAAATGGATTACAAGTCTGTCTGAAGTCTACAAACATCACACCAAACGTCTGCCTCTTCCTCAGAGACACTCTATTCATAAATCAGTGTTATGCAACATTAGTATTCAATGAGGCCGACTATGGGAACATCCTTTATATGGCTATTTATATCCAGGATAAGCATTAAAAAAAAAACATAACCGTGTGTTAATAAATTGACATGGTTAACTTTTTATGTATTTATATTGACCTTCCGAGGACCTTCAAAACGTTACTGAGGCACATCGAGTGTTTCCTTGTGGCTCGTAATGCCCAACCATTTTACTATCTTGAGCTGGAGAAAGGAAGAGAGAGAGAAAACGTGTGATAGGTGGCAGACCTGATTAGAGCTGTAGTTATTCAGGGGATACAGTCCGCTCCAAAAGGATTTTAACTATAAGAACTTTTTTTTTTGCCGTTGTACACCTCCAGAGTGGAAAAGAAATGAAATGAATCAGTGGGTGATTTATTTAAGAGATACTGATATTGCATTAACCATATTCCATTTTTCAAGGCTAAAACGTAATTGGACGAACAATTTTAATTATAATGTATAATTATCTTCACGGTGGTGTAGTGGTTAGCACTGTCGCCTTGCACCTCCAGGGTCTGGGTTCGATTCCCGGCCAGGTTCAATTCCCGTCTCTGTGTGCATGGAGTTTGCATGTTCTCCCCGTGCTTGGTGGGTTTCCTCAGGGTACTCCGGTTTTCTCCCACAGTCCAAAGACATGTAGGGTAGGTTAAATTGGCCATAGTGTGTGCGCCTTGTGATGGATTGGAACCCTGTGCAGGGTGTACCCCGCCTTGTACCCCAAGTCTCCTGGCATAGGCTCCAGGTCCTTCTCCCCGTGACCCTGAATACAGGATTAAGCGGTATAGATGATGAGTGAATTATCATCAACTATACACCAGTAAACTAGTGACAGGATCATATGCACCCAAGCCAGACCGTCCAGTCCCGTCCCACAGAAAAGGCTTGCAGCACAAATTGCAAAACAAAAGTAAATTCCGGAAACAAAGGAAATGCACCAGAACACCCAGCGCACCACAGCCTGCAATGCATACGGCCCAGCAAGCAAAGAGCCTATAGTTGCCCACCCAAATCTCCCCAACCAAAATTGAGCATCTATGGGATGTGCCAGACAAACAAGCTTCAATCTACAGAGGCCCCAAACTGAAACCCACAGTACCAGCACACCACAAAGGATTTGCAGCCAACATCCTGGTGCCAGACACCACGGCACACTCCCAGAGGCCCAGCAGAGCCATGCCCCGAGGGGCCAGAGCCCCCCCAGTGGCACAAGGGGAACACAACACCTAGATGGTTTTGATTTAAAGGGGGTTAATGATATGGCTGATCGGTTTATGAGGATTATTTTTAATACTTGGTTGAGAATCCTTTGCAGTTAATGACTACCTGAAGTCTGGGACCAAATGTCAGGGACATTACATGCTTTAAATGCTGAGTTTCCTGCCCGCAGATGCTTTGCGGGATTTTTCCTGTAGCCGTCTTAAGTTGTTGTTTGTTTTGTAGGTCTTTCAGCCTTCGGTTTTTCCTTCAGTTAAAGCAAAAGCAGCTCGGTTGGGTTGAGGTCAGGTGACTGACATTTGGCTAAATGTTGTGATTGATTTTTCTTTGCCAAAGAAAGAATTCTGCGGTCATGGAATTTATTTGTCTTTCATGGTCTTTGAGTCCTTTAAAAGTGCATTGCTTCTTTTGAAGTACATATACGCTTGATTTGATTTGGCCACTCCTAAAGTTTCTGCTATCTCTGAAAACTCTTTAGTTTTTTTTTAGTTGAACACAACTAAAACACAAATTCGATGCTTTGAATCAACTCCTGTGCACATTAGGGACTGTGTAAGAAATTGCTCCAACTACTACATGTTAAGGCAAATATTTTAACTGCAACACGCCTTCCACACCCAGCGGTGTGCAGAACCTCATGTTCAAGTGCACAGGAACTAAAATTCCGTCTACAGTTTACTGCAGTGTGGTTGTCACCATGTTCACCTTTTTATCTGAACTGTCACCACCACCGGATATTGCAGCACTTCTTATTGATTTCCTTTATGCTACCAGTGTGTGCCGTGTGGATTTATGCTTTGGCACTTCTCTAGTCTGTACAGTATGATTTCAGTAGAAGTCATCATCTCCATGTAGTACCTATAAGCTATAAATCTAACCAGTATTCATGAACATCGATGTATGTCCCACATTACTGAATCATGTTCTCTCTGGCAAACCTGTAGACATTCAAAGGTAAGGAGATGTGTTCGGAAAGACTTGTATTGGCAGCAGATGAAACGTGTGCACAGAAGCTCTCTAGCCATCTGTCTGGCTGCAAAATGGGTTATTCCATGCCTTTAAGGGTCTCCTTCATTTTCAAACTTTTGTCCTTATTATTTGATATTTCCCGCTGTCTCCTCAGGTGGTGTTCTAAGGATGGCTTTCACCCCTAAGCTCAATCTGACATGCTTCCTAGCTCCACTTTTAGTCTTTTTTTTTTTTTGGGTGATTGTTTCCCTAAAGCGCCACACCCCGCTGAGTTCCGTCCCTTACATTCAACACCTTAAATGTTCTAATACCATTACTATAATGTGATGCAGGACCACTGCACCAGCTATGTGAGATGATGCAGGTCTCTGACTCATGCAGCACTTCTGCCTTGTGGCACTGACATGTTAATTAAGAACAAAGGGGAAAACAGCTTGGATATTTTCAGGGTTTTTTTTTTCTTTCTTTCTGTCTTTCTATCAGACCTCATGTAACTTTTATAAACTAGCGCCTGGATGACAGCAACATCTGATTAAGCAGTATAATTGTTTTGTAATTGTGAAATCAGCATGCATGAGCTTTTTTTTTTTGCATGAATGACATTTTTCATCAACCTCCTGAAACTACAGAAGTCCAAGTCCTAGCAGATTATAAGAACCCAGTTTCATTAGTGATGTTAAACGTAGTCGGATGAAAAACCCTATATGTATTAAAATGAGGAGGTGAACGTCATTCATGCTCCTACCCAAGCTGCTTATGAGATCTTTGTGAGACTTTGAGTGATTGAAGGTATGTGGGTGTATGAGTGAGTGGGCAGTCGTATACCTAATTCCCTGCACACAAACATACACATAAACACACACACACACACAGACTGCAATAAAAGAAAATCCTTAACAATCCTTGAGTACATATGTACACTTGCGTCAGTTTCATCTCCTCTACAGATGGAGTCCAAATATAATCTAGCAATATGTGGTACGGGTTGGCGGCGTGACAAAAAACATCATATTACAATCATATACACTGCTATGCTACATGACAAAGTGTTACTCTCAGCATTAAAAAATAAATTACTTTGTGGTATTTCTTTTTAAATCATTAATCTAACTATTGCGTAATTTTTTAATAGTAATGCGTATATGGTATGACCTGCATGACCTATGGCTAATAATGACTGTAGTTTTGATGAGCTATCCTATAATCCTATTTATTAAAATTTTCCCACACTAACCAAGCTCTAAGCCCTAGGTGATTCGAAAGTACAATGGAACCTTGGATTACGGACATAATTCGTTCCAGAAGTGGGCTCATGTTCCAAAACACTCATAAATCAAAGCATCATTTCCCATAAGAAATAATGAAAACCCAAATTATTCATTCCACAGCCCCAAAAAATAGATAAAAATAATTAATACAATCTATAAAATGAAAATAAAATAAATTAATATGCACTTTACCTTTAAAAAAAGTACAAATAAATCCCGACAGATAAGCGTTTCCGTTGGTGTGCGCAGGCGGCGTGTGTGTGTGTGTGTGTGGAATTAGCCCCTTCCCTCGCCTTGTTTTACACAGTACATCTAGGCATTTGGCAGACGCCCTTATCCAGAGCGACTTACATTTTTATCTCATTACATCTGAGCAATTGAGGGTTAAGGGCCTTGCTCAAGGGCCCAACAGTGGCAACTTGGTGGTTGTGAGGTTTGAACCTGGGATCTTCTGAACCGTAGTCCAATGCCTTAACCACTGAGCTACCCCTGCCCCTACAGTAACACTCCTCCTCCCTCTCCCCACCTCGCTTTTTAAGTTTCACAACAAACACACACACACACATGCACACACACACAAAACGGAAAAGGTGAGAGAGTGACAAAATAAGAGTCGCATTGCGTGGTACATGATACTCGGCGTTTGTAAACTAATACTTGCTCGGTTTCCGATTAAACATTTATTCAAAATCTTTGCTCGGTTTGTGGAACACTCGTAAACCATGTTACTCGCAATCCAAGATTCAACTGTATTCCACTCCCTGAATTAGATAACAAGCACTGCAGTAATGACAGCTAACATTATCAAAAAAAAAATTGGCAGATTTTTGGACACTTCCACCTATTACGTAGAGGTATAAATTGCCTATTTGAACATTTTTGGAATTTTTTAATTCCATGCTCTAATTGCTAAACTCTGATGAACTTCCTGACTAAAGCCCTTTGATTTCCTCTCAAGATCTCATGCAATCAAATTCAGGTATGTGGGAAAGCCCTGTAAAATGAGTTATTTTTGATTTGGTGACATTCTCTATAAGCAGAGGATTTTTTCTTGTTGCCTTATTTATAGTGTGACTGCAATGTATTTTTTATGATAATGGTTATGACCTAATATTTAAATGGATATCTAATAATCTAATTTTCTCTACTGTATCTTCTATACGGCCTGTGAAGTTGTATCATCTGCGTGTCATGCTGTTCATTTCAGTTCAGTCCCTTTTTACTTCCTTTTTTTTTCCTGGAACGCTAGAAATTTGTAAAACAGCCCACTACTTCACAGGAACACTGGCTAACCATCTGTCAGTTCCTGAGTACATGATACATGAACAGTCATAACCCGTCAAGATTTTTTTTTTTTTTTTAAAGAAGAAAAAGGATACTTGTACTGGTAAGAACGTCTTTTTATTTGGGACTCTGACTGCACATAATTAAACAGACCAAAAAACAAAACACACTTGAGCGTACAGGGCTCTAATTCATTAAAATAAAATGAAAACTAATCATCCCTAAGTGTGTAGGAGTTGTGCTAAAAAAAAAAAATCCTCTTTTTAAAAATATAGTTTTAGACATTTTATGCAGCACATCCACTTGTTTTCTCTTGTTGTTTTTTGCAGTTCTACAGCTCTGCCCTTTGGCTCAGATTATGCGTCATGCTTTTTTTTTTTTTTGGTTGTTTGTTTTTTAGCAATTAACTTCATACACGTCATGTTTTTCACTTCTTGCAGTCAGTTTCATTTGTACTCAGACTTGGACAACACTAGGGTTTAATTGGAACTTGAACAAGACTAACTTGCTCAGACGCTCTTGGGTGAATGTGGTCCAAATCGAACACCAAACCCCTTAAAGTAGATGGAAGTGTCATGCTTTTGCATGAATTGCATGAAGACTTTGAATCGTATCATTAGGATCCATAGAACGTGTTGGACTTGACACTGAATAACAGTGTGTTGAAATGAATCCAGTAAAGCGCATTCTATTATCTTGAGTAAATTAAAATTTGTCGGTATATAAATCAGTGCACCAGCCTGATGTACTCTGGGAAACTAGCTTGCTTTTTTGAGTTGAGATTCTCCATGGCTAATATACATAAAAGTCCTCCATTTACTTTTATACTTTAGTAAACGTACAGAAGTACAGGGTAACAAAAATACAGGACTTGTACAAATCTCTCTCTCTCTCTCTCCGTCTCTCTGCTTCCCGATTGTGAATTTGCTGTTTTCATCAATGTCTGCAACTAGCTTCACTTCAGTCAAACACCTGTTGCGTCTCGTAGGAAAGGCAATTCATGCAATTCCGCATGAAAGTCAGCTAATACACATCACAGTGGTTAAGGTTCACAAGAAATGTAGGTAAAAGTACAAATATTTGCTGTACCTTTGAGCAGAGTAAAAGTAAAAAGTGTCACCTTTAGAATGGAAAACTATTCAAGTAAAGTACAGATACAAGAAGTATGTACTTTTTAAATTTTATTATTTATTTATTTTTTGGGATTTTCCCCCGATTTTTCTACCCAATTTAGTCGTGTCCAATTCCTCCCCGTCACTAGGGGGCTCCCACATTAAGGCTACTACTACCACTCAGCCGGGAGGGCCGAACCACGTTTCCTCCGAACCACGTGACGCCAGCCGACCGCATCTTTTCGAACTGCTCGGTCGCGCACCGTTGGGGGCGGCGTAACACACTCGGAGGACAGCGCTATCCGCTCCCTCCGTTGCACGAGCTCACAGACGCCCCTGACTGGCTGTAGAGCCGTGATTAATGTGGGAGCACTATGTACCTCTCATCCCTCCCCTCTGAGAGAGCTCGGCCAATCAGCTCTCTCTAGATCTCCGGCTGCGAGATGTTACAGCACCACCCGGGATTCGAACTAGCGATCTCCGGATGATAGGGCGAGCGCTTTACCACTCCGACACTCGGAGGCAAGAAGTATGTACTTATGTACAGTATGGAAGTATATGTAGTCAGTAACCCCCCACCTCCGATCCAGCCAAATGCGTACTGTAATTGTCGTCAATGCCAAAGAAAAACGGGTGTCTTTCTACCCACCTGAGTTAATCCATAAAGCAAATAGCACAGAAAACGCATTTCATGGAGAGCAAAACTGATGCAGAGCTCAGATTTAAGCCTGAAAGATTATGTGAAGGATATGTTTACCAGTCAGGTAGGGGATTTCATGTTTTTTTTACACTTTCACATGAATTTGGGAGAATAAAGTGCTAGGTAATTTATTTCTTATAAGGATTTGATGTAAACAAAATCCTATGACTTTCATACTCCACAACACCAGTTAAATACGCTTGAGGAAACAGCTTTTGTTACTTTGAGTCCTTGTGCCTGCAGTAATGCCCTATTAAACATCACCTAATTGCGATATTTACATGGACTTTTTCCTCTTTTCCTCCTACCCACAGCTGTGAAAAGTTTTATTGCAGCATTTAATCTTGTCCCTGTGGTTAATGCTGTCACAGGATCTCCGTGTGTGACGAGGACAAATTTCGGCACAATGAATTCATCGGCGAGACCCGGATCCCCCTGAAAAAGCTCAAGCCTAACCAGACCAAGAACTTCTACAACTGCCTGGAGAAGCAGCTGCCTGTGAGTAATTTCCAATCACCAGACTGATCTAAGATCCTCATGGACGAGTATATATTGGAAATCATAATTAATTAAAGAGAATCATGCATATGATTACAGGTTTAGCAGATGTTTGCAAAGTTGTTTGAAGCTGCTGATGTTAAACTATAATTGTTGCTCTTCAGATTGCATATCAGTCTAATCTAATAAGAAACTAGTCAGTAATTGAGATGTCTGGTTGTGGTGATGTGAACAACGTGCATTAATGATGGTTGATTTGAATTAAGGACTGACTGACTGCCAGCTCAACTAGGATTTGCACTTGACTGACATTTGATGTAACTTGGACCCACATTTGATTGGCTGGCAGTATGACTTGGATTTGCACTTAACTTACAGTTTGATTATATCATATCTCCCTATCTCACCTACATGGTTTCACGCGGTGGCCATAAATACGGTTCATCATGATTCACCGTGGGTTTTGGTGCTGTGATTACGTTTCCATCTTTCCGCGTGAAAAAAATGAAACATGCTTAATTTTTTTGGCGCACCTCGCGGATGCTTGCGGACCTTGCAGAACTAGCGGAACATCGGCGGGCAATCGCAGCGGCTCACGGTGCAGCACAACACCGCATCTCACCGCGAGTCAAACCGCGTAGGTGGTACAGGGGTAATAGGACTTGCACTTGACTGTCCTCGGATTTGACTTTGACTTACATTTTAATGACTTGCAATTTGATTTGGACTTGAACTTGGTGTTGTGGTTAGCACTGTAGTCTCATACCTCCTGGGTTGAGGGTTCATGTTTACTAAACTTCTATGTGAACCTAAGAAACCCACTTCTAAGTGAGACAGAAAAAAGGCTTATATTTGCTATAAAGCGCATAAAGATTGGACCTTGGAGCGATGGAAAAAGGTCATGGGATCTGATGAGTTCAGTTTCACCCCTTTTTCAAAGTGATGGTGCTTCAGGGTACGAAGGGAAGATCGTGAAGCGATGCACCCATCATGCATAGTGTCCACTGAACAAGCCTCTGGAGACAGTCTTATGATCTGGGGTTGCTTCAGTTGCTCAGGTCCAGGCTCAGCAACATATGTGGCAATAAAATGAAGTCAGCTGTTGACCTGATTTGGACATGAACTTGCTTGAAATCAGATTTTATTTTGACACATCATTTGCAAATTGGCTTACACTCACACTTGACAAGATTAGAATTTGATTTGGACTTAATTTGCAATTTTATTTAAACTTTCAATTTTGTTTGCACTCATACTGTATATTAGATGTAGTGTTACACCTCCAGGGTTGAGGATTCGAGTACCGCCTCTGGTCTGTGTGCATGGAGTTTGCATGTTCCTCCTGAATTAGGTGGGTTTCCTCCCATCAAACACAGAAATTCAGCCTACCCAAATGTTAACATTTTAATCTTGTCCAGAAGATGATGGCCAATGTGATTACATGCTTTCATAACGAGTTGATTTTGTTTATTATGTTTTCATTAGAGAGTTACACCCATTGTTTACTGACGTACGAGTCTTCGTAAAATATTCTGGAGCTGTTCCCAACCAGTAATGATTGTTTGGGTGGCAAGTCTGAAGTCTGTTATCCATTTAGCTGCGTAGTTTCTAACAAAAAAGTGTAGCTATGAACCATCTGCCTCTTAAGCCTACATGCTCTGGATCAAGTCTCTGCAGCACTTTAATTTTCTCTGGTTCAACAGAAAAGACAATTTGTTCCGTTCCTGCCGTGCTGCGCACCCATAAGAGTCACCTTAAGAGACATTTTAATGTACAAGAAGTACAACTTCTGTCACAATAAATTCATTGCCCAAGACCTTCAACCTTGAGGAAGCTCAACTCCAGGGAAGACTTTCACCAATTAAAATAGGTTTTCTTCAAGCTCTAGTGCAGCTGTCTGAGGATTAGCCTGAACCTCACCGCTTTTTACTCGTTAATGAAAAAACACCTCTGTCTTAAGACCTTTCTGAGTCCAGGCATTGTGTAGTGCTCGGATTACAAGAATGGGTTCAGATGCAGTAACTGCGGCTGTGTGAAAGGAAGAGGTAATGCATTTCCGTCTCAGCAAACACCTTATCTGGATTAGCAGACTGTTCTCTTCATTCCCTTTATTAAAGCCATTTTTATTGTTCATGTTTTTTCATCAGATTGGTAAATGAACCCAACCCAGCGTCTGTAACGGCTTTAGATTTTGTGAATTTCTTTCTAATTAACTTCAGGGTTTTTTTTTTTTTTTTTGAAGAATTACTCCACTAAACTATTATGAACTTGCAATATGGCCATTATAGCATAATATGGTGAAACGCTGAATTATGGCTTCCAGTGGTTTGAATTGTGCCGTTTTATTTTTCCTTATGGAGACATTGCATTAAATTATGTTTTTAATATTAAAGTAATGACAAAAAAAGTAAGCTTTTCATTGCGTTGTCTGTTCAGCATTTCTTGGGCTTTTAGTTGTTACATAGGTAATGTGCTGCCTGGCCAAAAAAACTGATCAATTCAGAAAAGTCCAAATATTAGTCTGCATCAAGCAAAGAAAACATTAAAATTACTGTAATTGGGTAACGGACCTTCCAAGCCTATAGCTAAAATCTGAAAAGAAAGTGCTGAATGCAGTTAAAATAAAATCATGATCGAAGATCGCTTAAACCCTTGGTGCATTAAAAAATAGAAATCCACCTATGGTTAATAGTCAAAGTAAGGAGGATTGTGAGTAAACATCTACATGACCCTATGAAAACCAACTAATCGGAACAAAAATGTTACATTTGCTATAAAGGGCCTAAAGATTGGACTGATGAATCCAGATTGACCCTATTCCAGAGTGATGGGTGCATCATGGTCAGAAGGGAAGCACACCAAGCGTAGTGGCCACTGTACCAGCCTCTGGAGACAATGTTATGATCTGGGGTTGCTTCAGTTGGTCAGGTCTAGGCTCAACATTATGTGGCAGAAAAAAGAAGTCACCTGATGCAATGAATGTACTGAATGACTTACAGTTGGTTTTTATTCCCTGATGACACAGGAATATTCCAGGACAATTGTGAAGGAGGGGTTCTGGGAGCTTGTGGAATCACTTTCACACATGAACTGGCCACCACATCAAAGCTAAAGGTGGTCGAATGGAATCTTGGAGTGTGTGACTTTTTTTTTCGCCACTTCATTACAAAACAAAAGCGCTGGTATATGTGTCACAAATTGACATCTGAATTGATCCCCAGAGTTCCATATATTAATATTTTCATTTCATGGTCTTTAAGCCATGAGAGGTCAGGTCTCTAAGGAAAGCCTTTAAAAGGTCAGAGGTTCTAAAGCTCATGATTGCTTGGCTCAGAAGCATAAAATAAAATGAAACTATGTACTAGCACAGATCTAGACTGGTAGAATTTTATGCTTCAGACATAAATACTGATGGATTTTTTTTTTATTGTTTTCTGCAAACCACATGATTTGGTTTTTAAATGGAATGGGAATGCAATGACCCGAGGCAGTAGTATTCCTGTTCAAGTGCAACCTACATAATCAATAGTATGTTGAAACAGTAATGCAATTTGGTATGCTGATCTACAGTATAGTAGGATCTGGTTTGGCTCATAAAATATAGTTATTTTTACCGATCTTACTTTCCTCAGAACTGCTATAAGAATAACAATCTTGTTGGGCATGTCAATATGGCTAAATACTTTTAGAGCAGTGAGAATAAATAAGGTAAATGTCCCACATAAGCCCAGGATTATTGTTACTTTAGTTAGCTAGCATAGGAGGACTATGTACAGTGTAAGATGGCGTATGATGACTTAAGTCCAAAAACTACCACTAGATTGAACACTGACTCCCGACTGCCCAGGAAAATCATGAGAATGGCCTTGAGCTCAAATCTTCATGTTTAGCAGCCAAGTGTTTGTAGTTATTTTTATTTTTTTCTCTAGCAGAATCTTTCATTTCCTCACACATTTGTCACAGTCGTTTAATGTAACAAATCAGTGCACTGGTCAGCAAAAAGAAGAAAGTGTAGAGGCGAGCAAGTCGATACACTCCATCACAGCCTATCGTGTCCGATACACAATCATTCAAGATTCAGGAGCAAAGCCATAGTGTCAGATCTGAGACCCGTGAGGCTGGCCAGAGATAATGAATGCTGATGGGATGCCCTCGGTCGATGTGTAAATTTAACATGAAACCACTTATCAATCGCCCAAGCATGGTTTGTTTGTTCTTCAGAAGGTGCGGACAAACAGGGCAATGTCGCTCTATGTTCCTGTAACAGAATACCTAGTGGTATTGTCTTCCTTGCTTACAGAACATCGTAACTGTTTTTAATCAGTCATCGATCATCGTTATTGAAATTGAAAGAATAGAGAGTAGCTGAGATGAATGGATGGAACTCGGTCAAGCAGGTCATTAAGTAGAGGGGTACTTAATTAGGGACAGGGGTAGCTCAGTGGTTAAGGCATTGGACTACGGTTCGGAAGGTCCCAGGTTCAAGTCCCACCACCACCAAGTTGTCCCTGTTGGGCCCTTGAGCAAGGCCCTTAACCCTCAACTGCTCAGATGTACAATGAGATAAAAAAATGTAAGTCGCTCTGGATAAGGGCGTCTGCCAAATGCCTAGATGTAGAAGTACACTCGGATAGTTTTTACCTTCACACTTTCAGTTGTCCCCTACGATGTAGGCCACTTTTTTATTATTTTTTAAAAAAAAATTTTTTTTACTATAGTAGAACCTCAGATTACGACTAACCCAATTTGCGAGAGTTCTGCAAGACGAGTAAAGATTTTAAATAATTTTTAACTTGATAAATGAGCAAGTCTTGATATACGCATTATGTGGCATGCAAGCGTTTCTTGTTTCATTGAAGTTTCCATTATTTCTTATGGGGAAAATTCACTTTGATACGAGAGTGTTTTGATATTGAAGCAAACGAATTGTTTGCAATCCAAGGTTCCACTGCATTACTATTATTTATTACTATAATTCTTAAGCCAGATATCAAATGGCTGTCCATTTACTATGAATGCACACTACATAGAGTGTAGAATAATATTATAGAAGAAAAATTGTTCGATATATGTCCATAAAAAATATATTGGGAATAAAATTCCTCTTATACTTCAGCCACAATAATACAAAAACCATTCAAGGATGTTGATGTCAGTAAAGATGCATCTCCTGCATACTACATACTGTACATATTGGTGTACTGGTAATAAGTACATGCTTTGTTGCTTCATTCCTTTAATGAACTACCAGCTATCCAGCACTAGAACCTTTTTTTTTAACTCAGAGAGTTGACAGAAAAGCCAAATGTGATTTTCTTGCTTGTTTTCCTGCATTAAAATGTTAATATGGCCTTATTATTCAAGAAGATCAGCTATTCAAATCAGCACTAAATCTATCAGCTAGGAGATGATTAAGGATAACATGGAGGCTGCTGCAAACACCCACATAAAAAGAAATATTTTTAAAAAACTTCTTTTAATTGGTGCATTATGGCTAGCTTTGAAATCACTGTTCTAACTCTGTCATTCGGCCCAGCTAACTGTGGTCATGATGTGGTGCCAGTCAGACAAGAGTTTAACCTCTTTAAAAAAAACTTCTCTAAAGAGTGGATTCTGGCTTCTGGAGCAGTTACCAGCTGGCTGCCAGCATGAGCTGTTTGTTTAGGGGGGAGTGTATGTGCTCCGGAG
This sequence comes from Clarias batrachus, assembly GCA_003987875.1. NCBI lineage: Eukaryota > Metazoa > Chordata > Actinopteri > Siluriformes > Clariidae > Clarias > Clarias batrachus. The sequence continues at coordinate 308,425 of QMIH01000421.1, read as the reverse complement.
GGGACGGAAATGACACAGCTCTGCTGTGGGCGACGAGCAGAGACGCCTCCTCCACAGCTAATTAACTTCATGCTTGATGGACTAAGGTGGCTTAGGGTTCAGAAAGAAACCAAAAAAAAAACATGCACACTGAACTCTGTCGGCATCGAATCAGCCAGGAGGCGCGGAAAAAAAAAAAAACAGTCTAGACAGCAAGATGATATTCTAGCTATGATTATAAATCCGACAAAACTAATCACTGGGAAATGGGGAAGGTGCATAGTGGGATTTTTGCACCATACTGTGTGTTCTGCTTGCATGACTATATGAAAAGCAATTAGCCTGTTCATTTCACTTCATTCTACTTTAACCTTCATTTTTCTTTTCTACACAAAACTACAGATATGGCAACACTGGTTGGGGGCAGAGACACCGTGCGACCACAAAGTAATCTTTCCTTGTCGTCCACTTTTCTTTCAGATCGATAAAACAGACGATAAGTCTCTGGAGGAGCGTGGGCGCATCATGATCTCGCTGAAGTACAGCTCGCAGAAGTGTGGCCTGGTGGTGGGCATCATCCGCTGCGCACACCTTGCTGCCATGGATGCAAACGGCTTCTCCGACCCTTATGTTAAAACGTGAGTTTTTCTCGCTGCCTCGGCATCTAACCTTCCCCGTGTAAATTCCTCTGCTCAAGCTTGGCTAGCTTGGTAAGGAAGCCTGAAAGCACCGGTTAGCTAAAAGGCCGGCACTTTTTATTTACAGCAAGCTTAAGTACGGACAGTGACCTCGAAACGGGTGAGACGTGAACCTGTCTCTTTGAGAAACAGCGTTCAAAATAAGTAGAAATAAAACCGCCGAACTTAAAGAAGGTAATCAATAAAGGAGCATGACTCTAAGGTGGGCACATCTGAAAGAAATTGCCAAGGCATTTACAAAAATTTATATTCAGTCCTGAGTGCTGAGTTCACAGCAGTGGTTGAGGGTAATAAAGCGGAAATTCTTGCTGTGCAGAGGACAAAGAAATACAGACTCATACAGATGCATTTAGAATTATGGGTACTATGTGGATAGCAATTATGATGTTCTGAGTATTAGGGAAAAGCTGAAAACACTAACAAACCTAGTTACTCAGTCATGATTAAACAGATTTACAGATTTAAAAGGCTTTGGTGTTTGTTAAGACAAGACCAGGTGAAGCAGCCTTCCAGTCACGTCTCATCATACAGAATCATTAGACGGTCATCATTGTCGAACTTAGTGTAATGAACTTCATGTCTAGGAAAAGAAACATCCTCACATTTAATCTGCTTATAAAACACGACCGGATTAGGGCTTTGTCTGTGTACTGGAACGTTCTAACACCAATCAGCTGAGATTGTGCGAGAGATTACGCTGTAGCACCAAACAGATTGGCAAACCTGTTGGTAAATTGGTTGACCCTATCTGTGTCTCGGCAAGAGCTTATAAAGTACCAGTGGTAAATTATACCGTTAACCCATGAGCATATTCACAGCTTTCACCATTGCCCGTATGTCACCGCTTGCAGTTCATTTATTCCATCCAACCTCTGTTGACTTGACTAGGGTGGTTATTTACCAATGTTTTTTTGTTTTTTTTTTCCTTTTCTTGAAAATAGGTTTGATCGGCCACGATGAGAACTGAGCTTCTCCATTAACAAAATGCCTTGAGGGATACAAACTATATCCATCAGAAACAGTTAGTTATACAGTAGTCAGCTGCTGAAAGCGAGATGGATGGGGAGCCTCTTCCGAAGCATACTGGTTTATTGAGAGTTACCAGATTTAGTAGCTGGGCTGATCTCAAAAAAAAAAAAAAAAGAGTGTTTGATGCTGAGAGAGAGAGAGAGAAGGCTCTGAGGTGGTTGAGTGAAATTGGGGATGCACTTGCTAGATAATCCAGTTTACCCCTTTGTATGTCTGTCTCTCTCTGAAAGCAGCAGGAAGCCGTTAAAATTAAATACAAGTTACTCATTGTTAGAGGAGGTGTGCGAGCAGTCATTTTATTCACTTGGCTATTCAATGAATAAATCAGTCGATCACAGTGGCAGAATGGATGCACACATGCAGACAAACGCGCATGTTTTTCTTGCTGTACTTGAAAGAACTTTGCATAGGCATAATAGTTAATACAGCTTAGTGCTATACATAACTCTGTACCTAAATCCAGCCGGACTTTAGACCCTATACCTTATATTTGGATATAGGTTCTTCTTTTATGAAGCAAACTATTTCCAACCTAGGTTCATGTAACATTGCTGGCATCTTAAAGCTGAGTAAAGGATGTGTGCTGGTCTTCATGTCAAAGGCTCTTCCCAAAAACACCATCAAGCATCAAGATGATGTCCACAGGAGGTTAGAGTTAGAGCCCGAACCTATTAGATTACAGCAAGCGGCAGCGTTATAAAGCAGCTCAGGCGGTGAGTAAAGAGCCAGGGAGAGGATGGAGTGTGCATCTGTGTCGCAGGGATTAATTTCAGGGTAGGGTGAGGAAATGTACAAAATAAATTCAGTGCACAGTCTGTAGAATTAAACTACTAAGTCTGACTGGCTCATGCATTTCTGCCGCAGTAAAGGCAAAATCTGTTATTTAATCATTTAAGACGTGAGCTACGCTATCAGCTACACTCACCGTACTTAATAATACTGCTATCGACTTTCTTTATGATCGCTTTATATAATAAAAAATGGGATAAATTTTACACTTAGATCACACACACATTAGATTAACCTGTAGATTCTGAATCTACAGGTTAATCTAATGCGTGTGTGTGATCTAATCTCACATTAGTGCCTTTGAAAGTTTATAAATTCAAGACTTAACCATGTTTATCCCTGTCTAACCTAAATGCACTGTTCTTCAGTTCTTCGTATGATCTAAGGGGGAAAAATGCAGTCCATTTGTATCAGAGTTGCCTTTTGTCGCTCAAGATTCGTTCATCTATCCTCTGGCCTTCCGAAACCGCTTCCAAGCCTTTAAAGACTCCGAACTCATCTGAACACAACACAAACACCGTGCTGATCTTGACCTCCCTGTAGGGAACGTCTTTAATCAGCTTCCAGGGCCTGGGTTTCTCCGGCCTTTGGAGCAGTCTTATAATCAGAGGGTCAGAGCTCGCTTAACCTCATTTACCACAAAGCCTTCAGGGTGTTTCAATCAAATCAAATTAAACATGCACTGAAATCCTTTTTGTTCAATTTATTTTGTATATGTATATATATATATATATTTTTTTTTTTTCATTTTTTTTTTTTCATGCTTGTTGATTTGTTTCATGCTATATGGTGGAACAGTGGCGGGGTTGGGGGGGACCTGCTATGATGAAGCAGTGCCCTCTGCTGGAATTCCGATTTTATATTAGTCTACATCTTAATGCGTTTCAGATACTTGAAGCCAGACGAGAACAAAAAGTCAAAACACAAGACTGCTGTCAAGAAGAAGACCCTTAATCCAGAGTTTAATGAGGTACCGCGTTTTTTTCTCTCTCTCTGCTTCATTAACAATCATACAATGTGTAGTATCCATTACTACAACTACACCGTTTTGAACCACAGGATTGGACAATCTTATTTGCTATCCCAGAGCAAAGATTTAGTTTTTTAGTCCTTTTTTTCGCCACAGCCGTTCCCCTGTGGATTGAAGTTTTTGTTTTGTTTCTTGTTGTACAATCCACAGCCGTGTCGTAACCTCCTGGCAGAAGTAGCCATGTGTTGATGTGGTCAAAGTGCCGTTCTAGATCTTTTTAAATCATCTCTTTCAGTTCCCTTGCTATCGTTATCTCTGTAGAGCACTGATTTCAAATGTATATAACAATATATATTCAATATATCCTGCACATTTTAATGACAGAAGGGTTTCACCTCTCGTTCAATCAGACCCAGTGCTGTCTGTTTTCACCACATCTCTAACTAGCCATATTTACCATATTACAGTTTGTTTGCATTTAGTTTCCTTTTCTGTCTATTCTCTTGAGTCTATTAAGGATAGTGACCATTCTGGAGTTTGTTACTCCTTTCTAGCTCTTAGCAAACATGCTATTATTCATCCACTGGACTTCTTTGTTTAGAATGATGTATTCTATTCTAGCGGTTTTATGTGTCGTCTTGTTTTATTTTTTTTACACAGGAGTTCTTTTATGAGATCAAGTATACAGAACTGAGCAAGAAAACCCTTGAGGTGACCGTTTGGGATTATGATATTGGCAAATCCAATGATTTTATAGGTATGTATGTACTGTATGCTTCTGGTATCTGTTGTCTATCTTGTGGGTCATACTTTTTAATAACTTGTTTCTCGTAACATGTGACTTGTCATGTTTGGTGTTGATTAGAGTTGTGTGATTAAATATCTAAATATTCTTTAGTTGGCCGACTCAATTATTAAATCTGTGGTTCAGTTTATCGATTTAGAATTGATTCACATTTGATGTCCTCAAAAATATAGCACAGCTTTTGCAGAAAACAAACTAATTTTTGGGAGACTACTGCTTCTTCTTTTGAGTTTATGGTCAGTTGGTCAGTTGGCAATATCGCCACCTACTGGACTGGAGTGGAGTGTGGAGTGTCAAGAATGAAATTATTGACTTTGTACAACTTACACAGTATTTTAATAATTATTCGATTACTTTAAACCTGTTAGTAATATAGCTGCTTGAGACAAATTGGTCAGTAATCATTAGTGATACAGGATCAAATTGAAAAGCCCCAAAAATCGTATCAAATGTGAACCTATTCGATTCATTACCCATCATTCAGAGTTTTTTTGTTTATTTGTTTGTGTTTTTTTTTTCCCACCCAGGTGGAGTGTCTCTTGGCATTAACGCCAACGGCGAGCGCCTGAAACACTGGTTCGACTGTCTCAAAAACAAGGACAAGAAAATCGAGCGCTGGCACACACTCACTAATGAACTCCCTGGTTCAGGCTTCAATGACTGACGACTGAGGCGCCAGCACCCGTTTGCTCTCCTGCAAGAACCTGACGCTTGGCCTTTAACCATCACCTCCAACATTACAGTCCAGAGATGGGTACCAAAGTGACCTCTTTTGCCGTAATCCCCGAATCTACCCCTATATGTACTTCCCGTGGTGTCAACTTTACTGTTCGATGTGGCTTTTGAGCTTCGTGGGCCAGCTTGTGTTGATATGAAGAGGTGTTTGTCCCAGGGCGTTGTGTACAAACGTTTCAGTACTGTTCAACTTGCTGTTCTCCCTGCTCTTTTTACGATCCTGTCTGATGTTTTAGTACAGTACGTATTCAAGAATCTTGTTTACACGAGCTGCCGATGGAGGTTCGGATGGATCGCTCGATCCAAGGCTGGGATGGATCGTTAGACCAAGAAAGATTCTGGAAGGCAGTATTGGTGGAGAAAGCGTTGATTGTTTACATCTAGAATCCGGTGCATAAATTGAATTCCTGACCAAAATGGCAAAAAATAATAATAATAATAATAATCTACATGTTCCAGATCTCCATTTGGCTGTTTTAGTTTTTTTAGTATTATAATTTTTTTATTAATATTAATTATTTTAGGACCCAGTGTTAGTACAGATTAACGGATGCGTTTTATTCAGCCAGACCATCAAGAATGTGTGATGTTGAAAAAGCGATGGACCAACATCTATCCTGTTTACATGTAAAATGCCTCCAAGCAGAAATCCTGTTCCAGGCGAACGATTGTAGCTTTGCACCCTCCTCTAGTCATTCTGGTGATTTAAAGTAACGTAGGTCTAGATGTCACTGAAGCCTGTATTGAATGAGCCACGTTCAGTACAGTGCAAAGGGTTTAAAAAAATATATATATATATTAAATTAGGATTGAGCTTATCTATTTTTTTAATGTCATTTCATTCATTCATCCACTAAAGAGATCTTCTGGCACAATATCAAAACATATTTAGCATGCATTCAGTGGTTTTCTTAGTACTGGACTTTTAATACGTATTTATTTTCAGTGTTTATTTTTCAGGCTAGTATTTATATATAATATCTATCGCTATCTGTTCTTTTGTGTAGTGCATTTTAAATTGATGTGGACGTCCACTTTCGAGTAGTTGTGGAGCTCTAGGAATGTCGATATCTTCATATGGCCAGGCATGTGTAACTGAGGACCGCTGCAGCAAATCTTCTATCAAAGCGCTCAGTGCAACAGCCAGACTTGTGACATCTTTTGTAATCTGTCGCCTTTGTATTCGAAGCTCTATGACGTGAAAGAAAAATAAATAAATAATCAAATAAACAATGCATGCCGTGTTCTTAAATGGTCCTCGAACTGATTTTGCTTAACGCCCTTTGATGGACTTTGCTTAACGTTTGATACTCTTCTGTAAAAGCGAAATCATCAAAAGATCACTGAATGTCGGTCTTTTCTTCTTGGACATTTTTTATTTTATTTACTTTGTTTTGGTACCCTGTCTCATTGCCTGTCCGGCTGCTCTGTCAATCCGGAAATGTGATCGCATGTAACAGGGGTGGGAAAAAAAAAAATCATTTCTTGTTCTGTTTCCCTTTTTTTTTCCTAATCTCAGGCGATTGTTTGCAATTTGAGTGGAATGAAATTTCTATGTTCCTACTACTCGTTCATCACCTCTTGCACCGAATGGCAGAGTTTATCGTGCCTTTTCTTTTCTAAGTCTTTTTTTTTTCTTTTCTTTTCTTTTGCACCGCTCACTTTACAACGATTCCTAAGGCGGATATTAGCTTTTAATATGGAAACTATATGATAACGTTTGGCAGATTTCTATTGTGTCCGTGTCGGAATATTGTATCATTCGGAATATTATCACTCAGTGAGATGTTGGTGTGTCCTTACACTGGGTTGCTGGGTTCAAGTGTGGGGGGGAGAAACACATGTTTAAAGCATGAAACTACACATTCTGGTTTTTACACTTTTCTTTCTCTCTCTCTCTCTCTCTCACTCTTTGGGTTAGAAGTAGTTGTAGAAATCTTAACCACACAAGACATTCTCCAAAAACTCTTTGACTTTTTATTCAGTCTTTAGACATTGACTTTGCTTTAATGCTTTCTTAATTTCAGTTTAAAATCTACAATTAAAACCTTGAATGAAACCAGAATGTGTCATTTTCTTTGTCCGTTTAAAAAAAGGGGGGGAGAAACAGTTCAAGTATTATATCTTGCGTGTTTTTTACTCTGGCGAAAAATGTGTTATTTGTATATGTTCTGATTTGAAAAACATGTCTAATAAAGTAGAGAACCAACCAATAAGCCTTGTGTGCTTGCAGACACTCCTGGGTTACTAGCAGAACTCTTTTCACATCCATCTTTTCTAGTTCCCACCGGTCTCTGGGCTCCCTAAAGTGTGTCTCTTCATGTTCCAGCTGAAATAGCCCTTGGATTTTTTTTTTTATTCCTCATTAAAAAAAAATGTCCCTCTGTTTCCAACAGGAACAAGCGAGCCGAGGGTTTTTTTTTATATGAGGTCACAATAGGTGGGAAAATCTTACTGGCTCGTTTGAGAACTAAAAGAAAAAACAAACAAAAAAAATTTTTTTTTTGTACACGTACTGTACACTGCAGATCCATTTAAATGTCTGAGTATATTCTCTAAAACGAATACATTTTTGCATGATAGGTTTCTAAAAACTTTATGCAAAAAATATTTTTAAAAAACTGTCTCAAAATGTCTCAGGTTGACACACAGCCCACAGCCTTTTGGGTCTGATCAGTATGCACGTTCTGTAATGTTCAACCATACTAGTCAAATGGTGAAGCTGGTTACAGATTTCATCTCTCCAACCTGATACTGTACAGTGGTGCCAAAAAATGTAATTCAACATTTTAATGACATTCAATAAAAAAATGTAAAAAAAAATTAAATCAAGATAACAATAATTTGTTCATTCACTCGCTTGTCACTCGCTAAATCCACATTTGCTTGACTGCTTCCTGAAGATCATGCACAGAAAAATGTTTTCTACCGAGTTTAGGCCACGGCTGCAGAAGCTGAACATCATCGTCATTATAGCTGTTTTTTTTGTTCGAGCATTCCCTTGATGGAAACTGGCTCACGAAAAAGAAAAGAATTATACAAAATTAATTGCTTTCTTTGCATCATTACATTTGATAGCATGCTATCTATACGTTTAAAAGAAACACAAACTGTATTTAACCAGAAACGTGTTTATAAGTTTCATTTGCGGAGCAGTCCTCTAATCTGCAGTGTGACTTGTTGTTTGCAGAATTGTAGGAAAAATATTGTGTCATTAGGGACGTTACAATTTATACCCAAGTAAAGATTACACACACAACGATCATTAAACTATCTAGGATATAGGGGCTTAAAGACTGCTGACGTGACAGTTGTGCAGAAAACCATCATTGACATCCTCCATAAGAAGAGAAAGCCTCAAAAGGGAATTGCAAAAGACGTTGGATTTTCCCAAAGTGCTGTATCAAAGCACATTAATAGAAAGTTATGTGGAAGAGAAAAGTGTGAAAACAAAGGGTGCACAATGGATCAGATGTGGAATTTGGGAGCCAGCTCAACAACCTTGATCTCTCTGCCTGCAAAGCTCCATATGCAGCAGGTTGCAGTGTTCTGATATCTTTCTATTATAACCAGAATTGGTTCTTTTCTTTTCAGCAATTGTTGCTGCATTGGGTTTTGTGAGGCCTTTTCTTCCCACAGGTGTAGGTGAACCTGGTACTGTACAGGTGAAACGTGAAAAAAATGTAATATTGTCCAACACTTCATTTATTTCAGTAATGCAACTTAAAAGGTGAAAGTAATATATGAGAGAGACTCATTGCGTGCAAAGCAAGATGGTTCAAGCCGTTATTTGTCATAATTGAGATGATTATGGCGTACAGCTCATGAAAACCCCAAATCTACAATCTCAGAAAATTAGAATATTACATGCAATCAATAAAACAAGGATTGTACATGGAACAATATCGGATCTCTGAAAAGTATAACTATGCATATGTACTCTGTACTTGGTTTGGGTCCCTTTTGCAGCAATTACTGCCTCAATGCGGCATGGCATGGAAGCTATCAGCCTGTGGCACTGCTGAGGTGTTCTGGAAGACCAGGATGCTTCAAGAGCGGCCTTCAGCTCTTCTTCATTCTTCAGTCTCATGTCTCTCATCTTTCTCTTGGCAATGCCCCATAGATTCTCAATGGGGTTCAGGTCAGGCGAATTTGCTGGCCAATCAATCACCGTAATCCCACGGTCTTTGAACCAGGTTTTGGTGCTTTTGGCAGTGTGGACAGGTGTCAAATCATGCTGGGAAATGAAGTGAGCATCCCCATAAAGTCTGCGGAAGAAAGCATGAAGTGCTCCAAAATCTCCTGATGGACGACTACGTTAACCCTGGACTTAAGGCACAGTGGACCAACACCAGCAGATGACATGGAAACTGGAAACTTCACAGTGGACTTCAAGCATCTTTCAGTGTGTGCATCTCCATTCTTCCTCCAGACTCTGGGTCCTTGATTTCCAAATGAGATGCAAAAGTTTCTCTCATCAGAAAAGAGGACATTGGGCCACTGAGCAACCATGAGTTCTTCTTTTCTTTAGCCCAGGTAAGACGCTTCTGAAATTTGAAGCCCATATCCAGGATCCGTCTGTGTGTGGTGGCTCTTGATGCACTGTCTCCAGCCTCAGTCCACTCCTTGTGAAAGTCCCCAACACTTTTGAATGGCCTATTCCTGACAATCCTCTCCAGGCTGTGGTCATCCCTGCTGCTTGTGCACCCTTTACTTCCACACTTTTCCCTTCCACATAACTTTCTATTAATGTGCTTTGATACAGCACTTTGGGAACATCCTACGTCTTTTGCAATTCCCTTTTGAGGCTTTCCCTCCTTATGGAGGATGTCAATGATGTTTTTCTGCACAACTGTCAGGTCAGGTCTTTTCCACGATTGTGCTTCCTACTGAACCAGACTGAGAGACCATTTAAAGGCTCAGGAACCCTTTGCAAGCTTAATAAGCTGATTAGAGTGGGACACTTTGAGTCTAGAATATTGAACCTTTTCACAATATTCTAATTTTCTGAGATTGTGGACGTGTTTGTTTTTTTCATGAGCTGTAAGCCATAATCATCTCAATTATGACATCACTATCTTGCTTTGCGTGTAATGAGTTTATCTCATATATTGGTTTCACCTTTCAAATTTTTCAGTTTACCAGGTGGTGTTAATGTTATGGCTGATCAATTTTTATAACTATAAAAAAATATTCTAAATGGTTCTTTAATTTCATTTATTATTAGGCTGGCAAATAAACTGTTACTATAATCACAATAATGTATAAAAACAAGTTTGTTAATTAAATTACATAGACTTTGAATTGTAGCAGGAACCAATGTCAGAGCTGCTGTTAAAGACGCATCAAATCCTTCTGAGCAATCTGGGCTGAGTATTCCACAGGTATGAAAAGAAAAACCGCGGCGGCTTTTCTCCTTTATGGTCCCTGCAGGCAACCGCAGAAGCTCACCGCTCCTCAGGTCCTCCTCCCCTGCTGCCACATGCAGATCAGTTCTACCTCCTGAGTCTGCAGCCGAGATGTCTGTTTCCTGTCAATCGAGAGTCAGTGTGTTTATAAGAACTGCTGGAGGGAAATGCCAGGTTCATTACATTCTCGAGTTTTGCCTCCAGATGTTTGTCTCACTGAAGCAATTAACATACATCATCCAAGGAGGAATGATAAGCTGATGCGCACTCTTTTCCTGATAAACACACATGAGACAATAAGTGTCTGGGTATTTGAAAACTGCTCATCAATCAGCAATGTGGAAAAAGTGCAAATATTTGCAAAAAACCTGATTAAAACAGCATCACTAGGAGTTGTGAAGTAAAGCTGAGAAAATCCAGAGACTTTCTCAATACAATATTAAATCTTTTTGTTTTTTGGTTCATGGACTGCAAAACAAAACCCATCCAATCTACAGTATTTCATTACCTTGTGACTAAATCTCCAAAGTGTGTATCCACCCCTAAACTTTACCCCCCATCCTTCCAGCTTCATTAAAATCTGCTGTTCAAGATGTATACTGCTTATATTTTAGGTATAATCGTTTTAACTAAAAGTTTAGACAATTATTAAAATATATTCAAAATGATTATAAATTTATAACATGTTAAATACCACCAATAAAATACAATTAATGTCTGGAAGTGTTTTTAACATGCAAGTTTTTCATAAACATTTGGGAACATGTACAGTATGTATACGTACTGTATATTTTAAGACTTTACTCATGATGATTGGCTTTTTATGTTCAACTGCTCTCTCTGTGTTCAATTAGTCATATGATTAGTGCTTGTTAATATAATTAATAAAGAAACCAGGCAGAAGGAAAGACAGGAAGAAGAAAAGACAGAAAAAAAATAAAAAGAAAGAAAGAAAGAAAGAAAGCTAACATTTTTTTCCCCGATTAAAGCAGGATTCACAAGTCATTTACAGTTTGAGACTTTTATATGTTATGTGTTCAGTGAAGGTGTAAACAGGACCAAAACATGCATTGGAATTTTTTATTAGTAATATTTATTTACAGGATAATTAATTAATAAACAAAAAAGCTGATATCACCAGCAAGGCAAATTAAATAAACTGCACATCATGCATAACAGTTTGAGTTGTAAAAAAAAAAAAAAAAACTTTACAAAGCAGGATAGGGAACTCAAAAACAGAAGCTTGATTTAAAAAAAAACAAAACAAGAATGGATGTGGTACATCAGATAAATCACGTGGACAAGCTGGCCTAGTGGGTTAGCACCGTCACCTGGCACCTCCAGGGTCGAAGGTTCGATTACTACCTAGTGATGGGAAGGTTGAATCATTTTAGTGACTCGGTTATTTGAATCTCGTTCATCAACATGAACAAATCTTTTTCCGGGGTCATTTCGTTCATTTCATTCTTTTGATCAGAAATAAAATAAAATTTTCCATTTTCAATAAACAAACCCCCAACACATCCACATACACAAATTTTGTTCCAATAATGAAAATATTGCAATGTCGCTAAAGACATATTATGATAAACAGAATGAGCAACTCACCATCATATCTTCTGGTCCGAGTCGTTCATTCTTTTGAATCTATTGCACTGCATAGCGTCTATGTGAGTCACGTGACAAAAGAACAAACGACTCTGACCGAAAAGTTTCAAAGGTAACGACTCATTTCTGTAACCTGTACATCACCTACGGAAGTTTTGCAATGCTTTGCGCATGCGCGCCCAGTAGAAAATGAACGAATCACTCTCTTGAGACTACTCGTTCTTCTGAGTCACGTTCAAAAAGAACGAATCGTTCCTGAATGACCCATCACTATTACCACCCTAGGTCTGTGCGAGGAGTTTGTATGTTCTCCTCGTGCTTTTGGGGGTTTCCTCCTGATAATAAGGTTTCCTACTACACCCCAAATTAGAGAAATTAGTCAGATTAGGCTAATTGGTGATCCCAAATTGACTGTACTGTGTATGTGGTGCTCTGCGACGGATTGGCACCCCGCCCATGGTGTACCCCGCCTCACGCCCCAAGTCTCCAGATAGGCTTCAGGCCCGCCGTGACTCTAATATGTCATATATACAGTATATATAAATGATAAATAAATTATGTGTCAAACGCGCAAATATACTGTAATAAAATCACTGACAGTGCACATATACATTTTTTTTTTACCTGTCGTAAAACCCTGTCGTAAAGTTTTCACTTTTTCGCCCATTTCTCCTATAAAACCTACCTCTTACGCTACATCACTTGTCAGCTTGTGCTCACATATAGCCCTCCTATTGGATGCTCTCGCTGTCTTGTTTATGAGTATAAACTATTAGCCAATCACGGGGCAAGTATTTAAATAGGGAGGGCGGGGTTTTTCTCCTTGTGGGCGGGAGATATTGAGGTTTCTTGTATAACTCTTGTCGCCCAAGTTCTTCCGGTCTCTTTCTTTCGGCTCGCTTTGAGCTTGGTGCTGGTCATGCATCCTCTGCGCGGGTAAATATCTGTGGTTTTAGTTTTCAATTCGATGTGTTATGGTGCCGTACGCTCTGTGTAGATATAGTGTCATATTTAGTAGCCGATTTTAAGTGCACATTTAAGATAATTCAGTTGGATTTCTATGTAGGTAACGGTTAATCTTGGACCACGTGCTGTAGCTAAACAGCCTGAAGTGTAAAATAATTTGATAAGAACTGCAGTAAGCCGAGCGAGTTATTATATTTTTAGGAAGGGGAGTTATTAATTATATCTTGTGTATTTATCATTTCCTACGGCACGTTTATCATCCTCTGGATGTGATTTGTAGCCGAGTAGCTAAGCGAGTTAGAGGGCGCACGTGCATATGCGCGCGCACACAGGCGGTGCAGCTCTCCTCTCTGAAAGCCATGTTAAATCATCTGTAGAGTGGAATTTCTTCTCTGTCATGGAGCATCTCCACTGGTTGCATGGCTACATAATGTCCAGGTTTGCTTTCATCTCTGCACAGTTGATTGCTTAGGTGACAATGAGGCCTGGGATATTTCTAACACCATGCTACTCTTCTAGAATTGCACATCAGAAGTGCACGAGCTTACACTTGTTTCCCCCCTCCCCTCTCTTTTCAGTATGCCTGGATGTGCAGATCAATTGTGCATGCAGAATGTGTCCCGAGCTTCAAAAAGGCAAGTAGTATACATTTTCTCTTAGCCAAATTATTTATTGTGCACAGTCCTAGTCACGGCCTAGTGGTAGTGGGCTTAGGAACTAGTACAGTGCAGAGAGTACAACTCTGTTCTCTTGCAACTCACTGCTGTTTTCCATTGATAGCAGTGCTACTTATGGGAATGGACAATGTGTATTAAACCCTGGATAAACTCAAGCTTGTATTTACTGTCTCTTTCTCTCTCTCTCTCTTCAGGCTTGGGATGGGTGTTCTGACAAATTCAGGTACTGCTCACTTTTCTGTGTGCATATGTATGATATAATGTATATTAAGATGTTTGTCATGATGATTGGCTTTTTATGTTCAACTGCTCTTATACCTGTGAAAGAAATTTGCCTTTCTGAACACTGTGCTTTAAGAAAAGCAAGCACGGCTCGATGTTAGACAACTGCTCACTTCTGTTGTGTATTGTTTTCTAGAGCCACCGACATGATGCAAGCTTGCGGCCTTCATGAAAATGCTTGTGCAGTACTGATCTCTCAATGGTAACTACACTTCAAATTACTTTCAAATATACTTTCAAGTCTTTCCCCTCTGCCAATTTTATTCCTGAGGTCTATCCCGACTGGCCCCTCTCAGTAGGGCCGTGTCGTTGGAAATGCCTCGGAGATGAACTCTGTAGTATTAGCTTTACCCATAGTGTTACTGCCATTAACGCTGTGGGCAAACGCTGCAGGACAAACTTTCAAGCTTGTAAAATGACCATGAATGCAAAAGTTTTTCTTGGTTCACATTATTTTCTTGATATTAGTTTTGATTTAGTGCCTTCACATACTATAGGCTGCATCAGGTAATGATTAATCTTAGTCTTTACACACCAGGAACAACATGAATGAATGGTTTGAAAAGGTGACAAATGTGAGGTGTGCCACAGATTTCTATATAAACTCACCTCTGGTTTGTAAGGACCTTTAATTTAGTCATCTTTTTTGTGGTCTGCATGACCATTTTGAAGAGTGGATTGCCATTTTATGTTCAATATGTAGTTGAAAGTGTGAATAATTTGGATAAAGCTGCTGGTTTGCTTGCTTCTTACACATTTTGTTTGCTGTTGCAGCTATGGTGTCCACATGAGGGCACACTTGTCCCAGCACCGGTGAGTGTCATCCCTGTATGCATTTATTTCCAGCACTGTGGTATCTACATCCAGTTGTATGTCTGACTGGATTGTTCAAATGCCAGTGCAAGAATAACTCGAATACCTTCCACAATGGGCCTTACTACCTTCGCACGTTGGGTCCTGGTTGGTGCCGAGACATGTTTTTTTTTTTTTTTTTTTATTATATATATCAAAGGTTTTTTTTAAACCTTCAGGACTTAGAACCCCCAGGGTTAGATGAGCAAAATGTTACTTTGTGCTATGGTAGAACACTAACCAGAGTTTGGTCCTGGATGTTTCATGATATGCTTGAGCACATGCGTGGCAATATTTTACCAACAATTCTGTAATTGCTCATTTGTCACTTTTGTGCAGCCTCGGTTTTTTTTTTTTTCTTCTTTTTTTGACTGTTGGTTTTGAGGACGCACAGTCATGCTTTAGTCAGCACTTGCATATGCTGTGTCGGGCTTCAACCACAGCTTCAACCACAGCTCTAACCCCTGTGAAGGATTTGTTCAGCTGATGTGTCGTTTTATCACTTGCAGGTCAATCCCCGAGAGGCCTGGATAATAAACATGAACCAGATTCAGAATCCAAGTCAGGTAACTGCTGTTCTTTTATTTATCCTTTTCATCTTTCTCTCCTCCCTCCGGTCATATACCAAGGCTATCGGGAGGCGATGTTCCCGACTTGCTGTGGACATGACCGTAAAGAATATCCCATCCCAGTGGATTGCTTCAGGATAACTGATGTGATCTGCTGGGAACATGTTTTTTACAACAACAAAAAGTGCTGCTGTTTTGTTTTTCTGAACATGGATTTAAACTTGATGGTTTCTTTGCACAGGTTGTGAACGTCATGCATCCTGTCCAGTCTGTGGGATTCTTCGAAGTGAACGGTGAGATTCTTAATGCATCAGACGGATCACATTCAAAGGGGGTCAGCTATGTATCCCCACTGGCGATCCTTAACGCCGTGATCCCACATCAGCGCCCTGCGTTAGTCTTTGCGGGTCTTTGTGCTTCAATGAGAGACCTGCTGTCTGCCGGGCAACATTTCAGTTTTCTACAGTGTAGTCTTTGCACACCTTGAAGTAGTGCATTTTTAGTTGTTCACTTGTGCCTTTATCTGTAACGGTGTGTTTAAATTCTTGTGAAAGAAAAAGGGGCCTTATATTGGAGTGAGATCAACACATCTATTATATTTCACATATATTAGAGTACAAGGTGTATTAATGCTCTTTTTCTTCCTCCTCCTGTTCTCTATCCAACAGATCAACCAGAAAGTATGATGCGGTGTATAAATGAGGTCAGCGTGACATCCTGATGCTCAATTCCAATGAAAGTGATGTGTTTTTCTTAATGGCAATTTCAGAACCATTCTTGCATGCATCCCCCTTGCTTTAACGCCATTTCATCTCCCTCAGGTTGTGTGTAAACTCACGTCAACTATGCAGCTTCGTCGTGCGTTTGTTGCTGTGCCATGCCATTTTATGGTGTCTTGCACAACACCTGGCCCTCTGGGGGAATATTGTAATGCTGCTCTAACTCATTTCTTAGGTTTGGTTCATTAAGAAGTTTGTCATGATGCAAGGTGACTGTGCAACTTTATTTTTTAAATAAGTATCTTAGCTTACCTCTTGAGTTCTGTTTTAAAATGTAAAGCTTCAGGCTGCTGAACGAGTGCTAGACATGCGATTGAAACAGAAGCCTGTTTCTCTTTTTGTTTATTCAAAGTGTCACAGTTAATAAAGGATGAGGCCTTCATGTGTCACTTGTATGATCGGAATACATTGAGCACTCAAACAGCCTTAAGATTGGGAGCTTTTTTCCCAAGCGAAGACTCGACTCTCGCCATTTCCCACGGGTCATGGGACGCAGATTAAAGGATTCTCTTCAGAGAGCACAGCTTGCAGTGCTCCTTTTCCCTCCCCAACTAAAAGCCTGTTTGGTTAGCTTAAAGTGATGGTGTTTCAGATGCTGCAGTCGGGAACAATTCATACCAAATCAGAAGTGCTAAGCAATGAAGTTTAAATGAAAAAATGATGGGGGCTGTGCCTGGGGTCATGGCTTCAGGTTGGTGCAGTATAGCTGTGGTTTGAGCATGTGAAGAGTGAAATATAAACAAGCCATTGCTTTCCTCAGTGGAATCTGAGGCCAGTATTAGTTGGTGCAGACCTAACCATCAGGAATATAGGGTTTTTGTTTGTTTTTAAAGGATTGTGAAATTGAGTGTTACTAATTTTTGCCCTGACTCAACTCTAGATCTGTAACTGGTTCTGTGTCCAAAGGTCGCTATTACTGAAGTTATTTTATGCTGGTAAATGGTTGGATTTAAAGTCTGCTCTACTTGTTGAGAACTGTGTGGGGGGGTTTTACCCTTCTCTTGCTCAAATACTGGAATAAATAAATAAACACTCATTGTCCTTTTGCTTTTATTTTTGCACTGTTTTGTACCAAGCAAAAGGTCTCGAGTTTTACAGTCTGATGATTTGTGCTCGCTGTGGCTCCAGTAATTCAAGTTCAGGAAATGTGGACTGTAATGGCGTTTTAAACTTTTCACTGCCAGAAATGTCTTGATCCCACTGCAAGTTACTCTGCGAAGCTTGCCAGATCAATAAGCATCATTTTAAAATGATACACCAATGAATAAACTTTCCTTTAGCTCAGTTATGAGATGGTAATAGTGTTGCTCAATATTCTCCCTGTTAATAAACACCAATAAGGCTTGTGTTGCTTAATCCTGTTTGTTTCTGTTCTTTAAAAAGAACTGAGGTATGAGTTTTCTGAATAGAAAACCTAAATCTCCCCCCCCCCCCCTCTTCAGTAGCTTCTTCTCAGTACACGAGTATCATTATCATAGTGAGAAGCCCACTCCTTTAATCTATTTATGGCTCCTCAGAATAAATTCAAGATAACTGTGGGCTCTTTCCAGGTACAACATGCCAAGCATACAAACATAAATAGCGTCAGCTGCTTGCTGCATGTTATGTAACATCGGTGAATGTGAAGGCCTGAAATCCCATCAGCAGATCCTGTGATAGCATTTTCGAGCTAAATGGACGGCTGTCCTTTGACCTGATCCGATGCATGATTTAGCTTGTTTGGGAGATCAAATTAGCCTCAGGATCTTATCACTGCTTCACACAAAGAAGGCCTGTGTTTATGACCCTGTGTGGCGAAAAGCCTGATTACTGGCCTGACAGCTTGTGAATTATTAAACTGCTGCCTACCTTTTTAATACGGTGACACGGGGGTCAAAAATTCCCCAGTGCTGTGTGGAATTAAGACCGCAATGTTAGATATTATGTATGTTTTTTCTCGTTGACACTCTGTAAGGACTTACACATTATGACCAATTACCTAATACTGTAGTTCCCACTTTTGCAATCAAATCATCCCTTACCCATCAAGGCATGGACTCAACTAGACCTTTGAAGGTGTGCTGTGGTATCCGGCACAGATCCTTTAATTCCTGCATATTGGAGGACCCAAGGCTTCCCAGCACAGCACTGCCAAGACCATCCCACTGCCTCAGATGGCTTGACGACTTCTCATAATACATCCTGGTGCCATCTCTACCCCCATTTAGTGACACAGCCATCCATATGATGTAAAAGAAAATGTGATTCCTCAGACCAGGCCACCTTTCGTTGCTCTGTTTTCAGGTTCTGATGTTCATATGCATGGTGTAAGATCTTTCGGCAATCGACATGGGTCAGCATGGGCACCCTGACCCACCTGCAGCTATGTCGCTCCATACACAACGAACCCTGCTGTGTGTTCTAACTCCATTTCATCCTTTCCTATACGACAAGAGACTACATGGGCCAGCCTTCACTTCCCATGTGCAACAGTGAGCCTGTCGCAGTTTCACTGGTTTTCCTTCCTTGGTCGATCCTGGCCACTGCAGATCAGGAACACACTACAAGACCTTGTTTTGAAGATGCTCCTTCAAACTGACCAAAAATTGAAGAAGAATTTTATTTGTATAGTACTTTTAACAATGGCCACTGTCACAAAGCAGCTTTGCAGAATCAAAAGGAAATAATTGAAATGAGTAAAATGTGTGAGATTTTATGTATGAATATTATCAAAATGATCAGATTGTCTCTGATGAGCAAGCCAAGTGCGCCGGTGGCAAGAAAAAAACTCCCTTAGATCGCAAAAGGAAGAAACCTTGAGAGGGAACTCATCCTCATTTGGGTGATATAGTGAGAATTACTACACTTACAAAAGGGGACTACTTATTTCCTCAACATTAAATATAAGAATAAACAACCATGACAACAAGAAAAATGTGTCATTCTTTATTGTCTAGAAAACTAGTTGTAGACTACATAGTTGGGAATCAGTATGTTACATTATGGCCCACTGTATGCCTCATTGTTCCTCATCTTCCAGGCCTTTTTCCAGACCAGCCTTCCTTAAAAACCTTTAATGCTTCCTTCCCTGATCTTGACTTGTTTTGTGTCTTGGACTTTACGTCTGCTTTATCTGGCACTTCCACACACTCTTGCTTCTTCGACACGCTTCCTCTCGGTACCATTCAGCATCTTCAGTTGGAGTTTTGTAGGTTGCATCACCGCCAGCTCATCTCTACCTTGTCGCGTAAGAGGAATAAAGTGTGCGGTTCTTGGAAAACATGTCACATGTTACAACATGTCCTGTCACCATTTAATTGAAGCACATTGGGTAGATAGATAGATCTTATCAACAATAGGTACAGTAACACAAAGACAGGTTGTACATGTGATTGCACACTGTATATCTTACATATCGTCTGTATACATAACGTAACCCAGGGGTCTCAAACTCAGTTCCTGGAGGGCCGCAGCCCCACAGAGTTTTGTTCCAACCCTGCCCCAACATACATACCATGTAGTTTTCAAATAAGCCTTAATGACTTGTTTAGTTGGATCAGGTGTTTTTAATTATGGTTGGAACAAAACTCTGTGGGGCTGCGGCCCTCCAGGAACTGAGTTTGAGACCCCTG
>QMIH01000421.1:276320-288415 GCA_003987875.1 Clarias batrachus | reverse complement strand
ATATATATATATATATAAATGAATTAATTTAATCAATAAATTAATGTATAAACATTTTAATTTCAAAACTAACTATTCAGCAGTGATTACATTTCAAAATGTGTGTTTTCAAAGGCTGATTCAAATGATTATGACCCCAATGGCCTTCCATACTATTTACTGATTCAATTAGCTCCTTTAAGTGGGAGGAGCCTGGACTTGACCTGACCCTGGACCTGAACAGCTAACGCAGGAGCTTAATAAATAAATAAATAAATCTATTACTATCCTATGTGATTAGATCGCGTGAGACTGTTGAAAGTCAGGCGCCTTTGGACACACGGGACGTATTTTGTCTGTTAAACGTTAGCGCGAGAGCCGAACTACGGTTCCCCTCATGCAGCTCGCGCCGTCCCCGTGACCGTGACCACGCCCCCCGCTGGCGTTTGAGTGACAGGTTGTTTGTTTGAGCGCAGCAGCCAGCTGCCGGACTGTTCCAATCCCCGCCGGAGTGGAAACGCGGGGGGAGGCGCACACTCCTCTCTTTTCTCCCTTTCCCGTTTTCTTTATAACCTCGTTGCGCTTTGCCTTTTTTTTATTTCACCTTTGCTTGTGTCTTTCTCGCTCTCGTTCTGTTCTTTCCTCCTTTCAAGTGCACAACTTTTCCTCCTTTTCGTATCCTCTCCACCCTCCTTTCCGCTCCGTTTAAAGGTACTTATTAAACCCGGTCCATTTGGCTTGCAGCTCTAGTTCATTTATTTATTTATTTGTTTGTTTTCTTCTCCTTTTTTTCCTTTCTTTCTTTTTTTTTATATACCTCTCTCTATATAAATCGCTATCTCTTATCTACATGTCCAGACAGACTCAGGCAGGGGAATAGACTGGTCGTGTATCTGCTTTAGCTACAAATGAGAAGACGCAAAAGATGGAGCTGCACATTTTAGAGCACAGCCTGAAAGTAGCCAGTATAGCAAAAGAAGGCATCCAGATTTGCACTCACGGATTAATTAAGCTCGCTTTCCTGCCGTCGAAAACAAGGTGAGTACCTCACTGTGTGTGTGTACGAGTGTGTGTGTGTGTGTGTGTGTGTGTGTCGTCGAAATGAATGTCACAAAGCAAGAACATGGAGAGCGTTAATATAAACGCATCCTGAGCAGGCCAGTTAGCCTCGTCTCTGTGTGTATGTGTGAGTGAGTGAAACAATTCCGACACAACTTCTTCCTCATTATAATACACTGTTAATGAATTCAGTCTTAAACCTGAGGGGATAAAAATAGAAAGCGCACTTGCTCCTGGATTAACCTGTTTTTTTTTTTTTCATATCCTCCTCTGTCTGTTTTATATTAATGAATGTCCATGTTAAAGAGGTGTGTGTGTGTGTGTCTATATATATATATAATTTGTATGTGTAGACGCTCGTGCTGTGCTCGTGCTGTTTTTCCCCCGTTAAAAAAACAAAACACCATGCTTTCATTTCATGATGCACATCTTTTTTTAATCCTTATTATGTCAGCGTCATTTTATGAGTTATTTATCATTAATAATAGTAATAATCCTCCTAAAGGCCAGGTTCTGTATTATTCCCCTTCTTGCTGCAGCGCTGCAGAAAAGCTGTAAACAACTGCAGTGAAGAAAAGAAGGAAGGGAGGAAAAAAATAGATATAGAGGTGCACCTTTCTTCCATCATTTTTTTCCCGTGCCAATCATCGGTGCAACAATATATCGTGATACATCACTGCGATATTGTTATCGTCACTAACATGCACTGTAGCATGAAGTGACGTCTGGGATTCTAGAACAATCTCTAGTGGTAAAGTTATTATCGACAGTTCTTGATTCATTTTAGATGATGATGGTAGGATAGATCACAGTGTTATAACAGTAATAGTATAATATGAGGGGTGTTCAGGTCAAACAGGGATGTTTCATGAATGAAGGCATAAAACTGATTGACGTACTGTACAGTGATGAGACAGTGGTGCAAACTTTTTTAAAAGAATTCTGTACGTCTGTGAGTGACGATTCCGGCTGAGGTCATCAGAGCCTACTGCAGTTGTTCCCGTTAATATCAAGCGAGTGGAACACCTGATCCATGAAGAACTACTTATTTCTAACTTGTCAAGGAGACGCATCTGTCTGTGGAAACTGTACACACGATTGTTACCAAACAACACTTGCACATTACAGGAACTCGCCTGGGACGACCCGTACAGTCCTGATCTCGCTCCAAGCAATGTCCACATTTTTTGACCATTTAAAGGAATTCCTGGGAGGCCAGCATTTTAGACCTGAAGCAAGAAGGCTGATCATGGACCCAGCATACTAAAAAAAAAAAATCTCTACATGGTGTACAAGCACTAGTGAACCTGTAGAATAAGTGCATTAGTGTAGTCCCGGTTTGACTTGAACACCCTTAATAATAGTAATATGCTAATTCTTATGTTTCTGTAGACTTTGATAGTAGATGTTCATCCAGTGCTTTTTTTTTTCCAACAAAGAAATGAGAGAAATGCTGGTGGTGAAGTGACTGACTGCATGTTAAAGGATTAGTCAGCAATTTTTTTTGGTGGGGGGGCGGTGCAAAATTTAGTGAATGTTCTCTCACAGTCTTCTAGCTGTCTTTTCTGCGTGTGGGTTGAAATAAGTATCCAGTCCTGGCTCTGTAGGGGGACGCCATCGAAGCAGTGCAAACCATGCCACACAACACTACTCCAGCCAGTCTGTAGAAAGGACTGTTTATGCTGGATGATGTTTTATATTCATTTTGTTCAGCTAGCTGAGGTATTCGTATTAGCGCTGTCTTGGCAACTACAGCTTCAGGAGTTACTAACTGCCATATGTTGTTATAAAATCTACACTTCGTCGTTGATTATTTTCCTGTAACAGCATGCCTCCAAGTGCTTTGCATAATCAAGCTGTGTGTAGGCATGGCAACCAAAAAACAGTGTACATCATAAGACCAACTAAGACCAACTGTTTTCAGTATAAATCACAATATTTAGTATTGCCCAAGTTAAAATTCTGAACTATTTTACCAGAACTGTTTTTTAAAGAGTGTTTAACTTTCTTGAAGCATTAACAGTTTTACACAGATGGTTGACATCTCTGCATTTAAAAACATACTAATATATACGCACACACACAGTACCTGTCAAAAGTTTGGACATGCCTTCTAATTCCATGGTCTTACCGGTACACTGTAAAACAATGAAGGTGTCCAAAATATGCAATAATCTCCCCTGAACAGTTGATATTGAGATATCCGCTACTTGTGCTCTTTTAAAGCCTTCATAACTGAGGTGCTGCTAATCGGTGATTTCTGAGGCTGGTAACTGCTGGTGCAGCAGAGTTAAATTTTGGTCTTGCTTTTCTGGGACGCTCTTCATGAGGGCCAGTTTCATCATGGTGCTTGATGAGTTTTGCAAATGCACACTGTTCTTCAGGTTCTTAAATGACTAATTTCCAAACATTAGTGTTCCAACAGAAAGTTAAATGTTGCACAAAAATATGTGTATGCCAGCAAAGAAAGCAGCACATTATAATTATATAAGCAACCACTTTTCTGACAAAATAAAAAACAAAACAAAATGGAAGCTCCTGGATTTTCCATGCCAAAAAGTAGCAGGTGCAGCAGTCAAGACAGCAAAACTTGGTAGCTAATTCTATATTTAAATTTTTTAAGCTTTTTTTTTTTTTTTTTTAAGTTTCTCAAAGCATCACACAAAATGCTGAATTTGTTTCACTAATTTCTGTCCATTGGGCTTTATATACAGTATGTATATATAACATTTAAAAAAAAATATATATATATATATATATATATAATGCTCAAACTATTATTTGCATGTGGCTATTGTGTGTATAATTATTATGATTTTTATCTTGTGTATACATATGTGTATAAATATGTGTATAAATATATAGATAGATAAATAAGTGACCTACAATTAACATTGTATGACATCATGTTTGGTCACCAGCCATAACTGCAAGGAAATAAATAAACATCTAGCCAGATACCATTTTCTCGTATTTTTAGAAAGTGGATTGATCAGTGTTGCAGTGCATCGTAGCATAATTGATCATGACTACATCTTCACGTCACTCAGCTCTGCTTGTAGTCCTCCTGATTTAACATTTCAGCATAAAAACAGCATGCAGGAACACGTAGTGGCCCTTGGCTTATTGGGCTTTAAACCCATTCGCTGCTTGCTTCTTTCTAGAAGACTCCGTGAATCACTAGTGTTTAATGCCTTCTCGTTGTGTTTGCAGACACACAGTCCTGGAGGCCATCTCCTCTCCTGGATTTACCGAGGCGTGAGCCGGAGCCCTAATGAACCCTTTTAAAGTGAGCGTAGGTGGAGTTAAAGGCTCCCCGGCTCCAAGTAATACAGTCCTGTTAGTCACTCAGCTAATACATAATGGGACCAGTTTGGCCTTTTTTTTTTTTTTTTTCCTTCCTTGAATGCAGATTAAGCCAGGCCATGAACACTAAATTTGTTCTCAGTGGAGGGATTTTTTTTTTGCTTAAAATCCTTTCTGGTTTCATTCTTTGTTGAGCAAGCCTGCTTTTTTGTTGTTTGTTTGTTTGTTAGTTTTTTGACCAAACAACATTATCAGTTGGCCCATGGATCCCAGAGGTGAGCTTCATATTTGTGTGTCTGGATGAGGTTCAGCATTTAACTGGAGGTGATTAGATCAAGATACAGACTCTTTCAAGATAGTATATCACTTTTCTTCTCTATTTTTTTTGTATCAGCACTTAAAGGGATTCCACATGACCAGACCTATAGAATGACTTTTATTTACTTCGGCAAGCATAATCGTGTTGGAGAATTTGCCTAATTTTATTTAAAATTTAATGACTATTTCATTTTAAGGAGAAAAAAAGCAAAAAGAACAAAAAAAAGGGCAGTAAAAGAAATGATTAACTAATATATATAAAATATATATTTTTTTTTTATCAGGGCTTAGAAACAGCCAGCACCTGACAGACGTTAGGAGACATAAAATTTGCAAGTTCCTCTTCTGTCACAGGAAAAGTTTATTTAAAAACAAGCTCGAGCAAGAGGGCAGACTTGTTTTCGAATTCCTTCTGCCAGCGAATGCAGCTTGTGGTCTTGAATCTAGCTGTGAACAGTGTGTCTTCAGAGCCGGCCATTGTGTCGGCTTTTTTTTTTTTTCCCCTCTCCTGAGCCGCAGGCACCAGGGTGTGTTTTTGAGTTGGCTTTTTGGATACAGCGATTGAAAGGCCCATTCTCCTGTTCATAAGGCTGAATAATTTCACATACCTGCTTTGGCAGATGGTGTGTGTTTGCTTATTTGTTTGCTTTGTGCGTTCTCTGTGAAGTGTCTCGCAGTGGTGTCGAATGTGATGTGACGGCTCAGCGTGCGAGGAGGGGTGTGGCGAAAGTCGCTTAGTGTTCAGAATGCTGTCGAGGGTTTGCGAGTGTTTGCCGCCTCACTGTTTTAGCTGGCTTCGTCGAAAGGGAAATTCAGTTGTCACCCGGGACGACGTGTAACAACGCGAAACCAAGAAGACCGAAATGTGTTCATGCACAACACTGAAGCACTGTTTGTGTTTGAAATTTGTGTATGAAAAAGCGAAATATTGTTCCAGGGGAAATTATGTAAAAAAAAAAAAAAAATACAAATCAGGAATTTTTATTATAGTTCAAATTGAATTAAACCTCACATGTGGACGCTTCAAGCTAGCTAGTCTAATGATGATGTCTCCTAAAAACCTTCTGCCCTATTTTGAAACCTCTTGGTACACCTCCCACCCACCCCCATCTGAGAGGGGAAAAATAATATGGGGGGTCATTTAAAAGGCCATAAATAAGTGCACCCTTCACGCTGGATCTTGGATCTGGTTTTACGAATAGACATAAAGAAAAATTATGCCCGGCCCCAGCTCTCTGGCGCGTGTAAGTGTGCACGCGATGGGTTACGTTTGCATAGGCCATGTCATGCAGCAACTGTATTCAAATTCTGTTCTGTTTTTGCGATATCACTCCAGCGGGGTAAAAAAGAAAAAAAAAATCACAGCTAACGAAGTAACACACAAATCTGCATTTTTAAAAAACAATTTTTAAAGATAAATGTTTTCTCCAAGGATGTGTAGGATGCAGAGATTCACACATAGCCAGATGGTTTTAACCAAGAGCTGTTATTTTGGAATAATCACAGAGAAGTGCTCACATGTGTTGTGTGATCTGTGTTTGCTCTCTGCCTCCAATTTAGCCCCCATTCCACAGTTGCAGACTAATTCGAGGCTCTCTTCAGCTTTCTCGAAACCGCACAGGAACTCTGATTGGAGCACTCGACAAGCTTTCGTTGTGCATATTTGTATGCGTGTGTGGTTCACCACCTCATCTCCCTTTCCTCCTTTACAGATGCAAGTTCTTCAGTTTGACCGAAACCCCAGAGGATTACACCATCATAGTCGACGAAGACGGCTTTAAAGGTACGTTTGGAGGTGCTCAAGCTTTCCGGGCAGAAAAGGAAATATCGCTCATCCTCCTCCTTCTCGACACACTGGCAATGTTTGACCAAATTTTGCTTCATCAGCCACTTCGCTTCCATTATGGGTAAACCGAGGCCAAGCTGTCGGCACGTTTGGTTTTGTGGTTGGTTGACTGAATGTGTGTCATTACACCTGGGTCGCCAAGGTCACCATGGATACCGGCTCCTGCGGGTTGTGAAGCAGGTGCAGGTTTCCTGTCCGAGATGGTGAATAATATAAAAAAAAAAAAGTAAATGTATGTTAAATGCTGTTCTTTGGTCTGGAGATGAACAAAGCCATAGTGTTCATGGTGTGGTACTTCTAGGCAAAAAGTGATTGACCTTCATTAAAAAGTTTAAATGTGCATGAGGCGTTCAGGTCAAACTGGGACTATTGCCTCTCCAGAGTAACAGAACAGTTATGAGAGTAAAAGCTCCCTTATATGAAATCTCGTATGCACTTATCCCAACGTTTCACTAGCTCTCGGATATTATCAAGGAAAGTTTCCTCAGTTTGCCGGAGACAAGACTGGACCACCTCTAATGGCCCAAACATGTTGAAATGGCTTGGAGCGAGGTCTGGACTGTATGGTTGATGTGCCAATAACTCTCAGTCTTGGAGTTCCTATAACATGCAAGCAGCGTTCCATGCGCTGGTTCTTAACCGGAACGACTATAGTGGGCTCTGAGCCACTTTGGCCAGATGTACTCCCTTTTTTAAATTGCTTGCATTTGCTCATCACCATACTGTGCTTGAAGTCTTCTGTATATGTCAATCTGTATTACGGCTTCATCCACAAGAAATTTCATCACAAGTCCCAGTTTGACGTGAGCGCTTCTCGTGTTATTGAACTCCTATCCTTTGCTACGCTTCATTGACTCCACTTCCTCTCTTTCAGAACTGCCCGAGTCGGAGTATCTCAGCGTAGCGGATGCAACATGGTTAGCGCTCAACGTAGTGTCAGGTGGTGGCAGCGCAACCAGCTCTCAGCCCATTGGCGTGACCAAAATCGCCAAGTCCGTCATCGCCCCCCTGGCCGATCACAACATCTCCGTCTTCATGCTGTCCACCTACCAAACAGACTTCATTCTGGTGAGTCTCAAAGTTAACAGGAAGTCCCAGAGTTACATGATGGCCTACACTTTTTCTTTTTTTTAATGTACAAATCTGACTTTTTGACATTGCTCTCTCTCTCTCTCTCTCTCTTTTTTTTTTACATTGTCTTGCTGTTTACTCTTGGTGGAATGTCTTGTCATCTTGAGGGTTGTTCTAATGTTTTATGAGCTGCAGTAAAATCTTTAGTTCCTTTTAGAGGATTGGAGTCAACAGTGGTGTCGACTTCAGGAGCCCAAACTTTGTTTACTGGTTCACATTCCAGAAGCAATGAAATCCTTGAAATCTGAAAAAACATTTGACTGAACTGGAATCGGGCTTCACTAAATCATCTGGTCAGCAATTCTTGAAAAAATAGTTTTTAAAGACAGGAAGGCATTCAGTGTGTGATGAGGAATATATGAAACTTTTGTTTTTCTTCACATTCCTTAATGAGTCAGGACAAGGAAGAAAAAAAAACGAGCAGAAAATATTACTATGAAGTTAACATTTAATAACGCACAGAGATAACGTCTTGATTTGCATTGCATTCGAAGCATGACTCCGAGTTCCTCCCTGAGACCTGTAGTGCATGACGAGCTTCTATGAGGCAGCAAGAACGCCTAGCTATGGTTTGTTCGTTACTATTGTTTTCGTTATTATCTCTGCCTGTTACAGATCCTCAGTCAGGAAGGGAAATTAACTGGGGGTTGTTAGGTTTATTGGAATACAGTGCTGCAGAGGCTTCATGTTCTTTCAACAAAAAAATGCCCAATAACTTTGCCTTTGATTAAAGTTAATGTTAAGATGCAATTCGTTTATGAAGTATTTGTTTATAGTGTTTCATTTCAATCCAAATAATGCAACAAGTAAGAAGTAAAACCACAGGCCATGCGCTTGTAGGATAGTAACCAGCAGTGGGGGAGTGTATACAGTAGTACTGATCCGCTTAAAGGACAAAACTGATAGCAAGCGTCTGGGTAAGGTTCAGAAATCCCGACTTGTGCATTATAACGTTCTCCGTCTCATCTGTAATCAGTTGGAAGCTAAGAGCTTAGTCCTGAAGGCGGACTTAAACGTAGTGTTTTTACCTACACTTAGACCAGTTCATTAATAAATCTCAGTGTCTGTCTAATGTATAAATAAGTGATTCATAAATGCTGATTTAAAAGACAAAAATTGGAAAAACAAGTTTCAATGAGGTTAAGAAATCCTGCCTTGTGCTTTAGGATTGGTTACAAGAATTCCTTCTCATCTATGATTGGTTAGAAACCTAAAGCATGAAGGCGAGACTTAAATTGTGTTTTTAAATATAGTTTAAAAGACCCAGAAGTATATGCATCACCCACATTGCACAATGAATTTTATTTTTTTAAAAGGAGAACTTTTTTCCATGTATTTATTCGTACCTTTATGGGCATCGTAGTAATGTTGTTAATATTATCAATTCTGTAAGAAGTGTTTTTATTCTTCTCACAGCACAGCAATTTTCCAAATGAGAACAATGTCATATTAAAACATTTCTAGTAGCATTTAGTGTGTGTTCACATTAGGGCCCCAGGATCGTTCTTTTAGACGCAATGTCATCAGTGCTGTCTGTCTCCTCGAAATCTGTGTGTGTGTGTGCCAGCCTCATCCTCTGACCTCCTACACAGCCGTAGCTGATAAAGCAGGAAGACTCATGAGAGAGCTGCTCTTAACATTTTTTTTTCCCGAAATATCAGTAGTGTAAGACATTACACGAAAAGGTAAATCCTCTTCTTCTCTTGTGTTTTAATGGAGGCTCACAAAACAATTAGGTGCATAGTGCATACCGAATGTTAATGCGCAAGTGTACCTGAGAACGCCGAATAAATCAGCAGTCGTTTTGGGCACTGTACAAATCGATCGGGACTAAAGTGAAAAGGCTCTTAATCTTGTGGAATGTCTGCGAGAACATTTCACTTGTAGTATTACAACTATAGTCATCTGCTCTTTATTTAATTTT
The DNA here is from genome assembly GCA_003987875.1 of Clarias batrachus. Lineage (NCBI taxonomy): Eukaryota > Metazoa > Chordata > Actinopteri > Siluriformes > Clariidae > Clarias > Clarias batrachus. Next base: position 278,852 of record QMIH01000421.1, on the reverse strand, counting down.
TCTAGAATTTAATAAGACACAGACATTTAGCTTGACGTGTTAGCAATTAGAAAACATCACCGTATTTCCAACGGTTCCACATTTTCTTAGTCCATTTGCCACCCAAGTCCCGCTATAAGTCATGACTATAGAAATGACCACATAGGAATAATAAATAAATAAAACTGTTAGGGGGAAAAAGATTCAACACTTTGTGACCAATAAGATTTAACAATAAGAATTCAACAGTGCTATGGTATCATCTGATTTTTTGAATGTATATGTTGATTGTTTTTCAAACTTTATTTTAGTTAATGCACGCGTGAATTTGACTCTGGAATTACTTGCATGTTTTACACACAGGCCCGTATATTCTCACTGTTAATAGTTTTGCTTGCACAGTGCATTTCACACTAGAATAGACATCGAGTCTGGGCTGAAAGGCACACAGGGGAACGCAAAGAGGTGCTTCATTGTACGGGTCAGCGTTTTGATCGGAATAGCTGAAACATTTCGTCTAGAATATTGGATTGTCCGGGTCAGGGGTTTCAGTCCTGGAGGGCGGCAGAACTGCTGAGTTTTAACATCCTGCCTCATTTAAGACTAATATATTTGAGTAAATACTCAGGACTTCAAGGTCTGACTTTGGTCAGGAAACAAGCAGTGTGCCTCATTTCTGTAGGGTTGTAAAAGAAGTCCTTTCAAACCTAAAACGTCCGCATGAAACTGTTGCTCCTTTTTTCGAGTCCCCTCACAACATTGCTAGCTTCATTAATCTGTTGTTGGCGCTTGCAGTGTTTGAACTGTACATTGAGGGGCGTATAATATGACCGCTTTACAAGCATCACTTTGTAGACTGTCATGATTGGTATCTAGTGGCGTTAATCTTACAGCATGCACCTCGGACTTGTTCGTAAGAAATCCAAGCGAGATTGCAGTCATGACCAGAGCGCTCATTCCGACACTAACCAGACGTGTCCAGATTCCGTCAGATTAATGCAAAGGCGTGCGTGTCTGAAATCCTAGTGTGCTGTTTGAGACATGGCACGTCCCGAGATGTATTATCCTCAATGCCTTACTGTTTTCCGAGAAAAACAATCAGCCTTTTCGTGCCATGCATACAAAATCTGTAATTCGAGCATATAACATGCGGAAAATATGCTGTCTCAGCCTGAGTTTATTGTATTGTTTTTGGGGGGATAAAAACTGGCCATTGAGTTAGGAGAATAGAAAAAGCAAGACGCCCAGACTTGTCCACTATGACAACTGCTTATGCTTGTCGTCTCAGCACATTTTTCTCTTTGTGTGTAGCGACTGTGTGAATCTCCTTTCCCTGTGCACACACACTTATCAGCGACATTGTGTCTCTCTCTCTCGCTTTCTATAACCCCCCTCCCCCACAGCCCGCACGCTCTCCAGGACCTGTTTATGAAAATAAAAAAGGCGAAGCTGATGGTAATCTGGAGGTGGTTATGTAAAGAGGATCAGCACTGCCTCTTGGTAGAATTCACCGGAACGTTCTCTTGGCCCTGGTTGTTACATTTTTTGTTTGTTTGTTTTTTCCCCTTCGGGTAGTAAAAGCTTGTTAAAAAGGGTTTGGGGGAGTTGTTGATCCACATCTCTGACTTGGGCCGGAGCAGATCCCCCTTGCTTCTCCTCTTCCTCAGCCTGGTGTATGTGTGTTTTATAAATAGCAGGGCTTGTCCTAGCTTTGGGAGCTGGGCCACAGTGAACCCCTTTATCTAACTCAATGAGACAAAACTGACGCACATGTTTCTCTTGTTTATTCTCACTTTTTTTATTTTATTAATTTTTTTTTTTTTTTCGGTTGAAATCTTTCTGCAGCCCAGGCCTGGCCTAGTTTCCTATTGCTTGAGAAACTGTAATGTCTCCTGTGAAGATCTGTATTTCATAAAGGGGGGAGGGGGGAGGTTCAGGGTGACTATTTTTCTCTGTTGGAAATATTTGCTTTTCATAAGTTAATGATAGTCAGATGTAGCTGTTGGGGATATTGTACTGCTTTTTTTTCTTTTCTTTTTTTTTCCGTCGGCTGGAAAACAAAACAAAAAAAACCTGTACAGAAAGGAGATCCACAGGGGTTGCCCTTGAAACAGTGTCCCCCCTGCGTAGCGAGTCTTGTTTAGCATGAGCTCTGTAGGACATGTTTGAATTTCAGTCCAACTGTTTGCTCAAGACATCCTTGTGTTTTTTTCTTTCTCTCTCTGTAATGTATTTGGGAGTTTGGGCTGTTGTTTGAAATGCAAATGCGTGCGCGTTCCTGAGTTACACAGGTCTAGTAAGTAGGCACTTGTTTTTTTTTTTTTCCTTAACAGGGATGCTGTTCACTGGAAATTCACTGCACGGTCGAGTTTAGTAACTTCTCAGATATGAAGGTGATGACTAAATTGACAGCTCAGGCTCAGATTACAGGCACGCCGGCAGAAATGTAGCAAGGAACCTAACAATTGCTTCGAAGCAGTGTAACTGATCCCTTAAGCATAGTGTAATAATACTGAGTACCTTTTTTCATGCCAAGTAATGGTGCTTTTTATA
>QMIH01000421.1:201342-276284 GCA_003987875.1 Clarias batrachus | reverse complement strand
ATATAAATTTAATTTTTTTTTAAATATATATTTTAGTAATAATGTAATCATCAATCTAAACTCAACTTCCTGTCTTAGTAAAGATGTATTTATTTATAAGTAACCGAGTGTACAGTGTAAATGTGTGATATAACATGTTTTGCAGTAAACAGTGAAGGACAGAAAGCACCTTTAGCAAAGTTCATTCTTAGCCACACTGACATTTCCTTCATCTTGGCTAGCTTAATGTCTCTCTCAATACCGGGCCAGAGTGCTCTTTTGCGCTGTAGAAATCCTATACAGCTGATTTAAATCACCAGCTGTTTTTCCGATGAGCTAAGATGCACAACTGAGGCTTTGTTCAGACAGGCAGCTCACATTTAATAGTTTCTACAAAGAAAATCCTGCATGCATTCCAAATTTCAGCATGCACTGGTCTCCCAAATGCAATTAATTTCTGGACGGAGCATTTGGTTCATTTGCCATTTTGATAATCTTGATGTCATTTTCAGCAGCAAACAGCATGGATGAAAACTACTGTGTAGATGACCTACACAACTTTTGCAGTAATTTTATCGAGAAGTTTAGCCATTGATGTTAATTCATTCATCTTCGATACGACGTGTATCCGGGTTCAGGGATTTCGTACACGCTCACACCTAGAGAACCTGTGGACAACCCACAGATACTTGTGCGGTATCACAAAGCTAGTGATCAACGCTTTGGGCTTCTCATTGGATGGTCATGGTCAAACTACTACTTGTGGACACAAGTTCATGAGGGTAAACATTTCAGCAAGCTTACAAACATGTGAAGTTTCTCACGGCACTTGGTGGCATCTTTAAAGAAAGTCTACTTCCGTCCCCCTGCCATTTCTGCACAACGGTGAAGCCTGCATGCAAGATCTACAAGCAGTATGTATTGCCTCACCAGCTCCAGGGAGAGTTTTGCATATTTTCCATGAATAGTTTTGGGTTCTTTGGCTTCCTCCCATCACCCAAAAACATAATGGTAGGTGGCCCTAAGTGTAAAGTTAAATGTGCTTGGTGTCCCTTCCAAGGTTTATTCCCCATTCATACCTGCAAACCAGGACGAAGTTGTTCCTGAGGCTGAATGAAAGAGTGTGTTGGCAGGTGGTTTTTTTTTTTTTTTTTCTTGCAGAATTAAGAGTACAGTCCAAACCAGGAAATTAGTATTTAAAATATTTTAAAGCAATTGTGTTGCATGTTTTCAGTGACAAGAGTCCCTGAAAACATGCAACACATACAATGTGCAGAACATGGACTTCCAACGGCTAAACCTGTTGCTTCTGTGGTTTAATTATAGCTAATTACAATAAATATGTCGATCCAGGCTAAACCATATCTCCCTTGCGTTTTGGGTTTTCTGTATCCAGGTCCGAGAGAGGGATCTCCCGATGGTCATGCACACACTGTCCTCCGAGTTCACCCTCCTCAGGGTGGTCAACGGAGAGACGGTAGCCGCCAACTGCTCCGGAGTCACCAACGGTTTTGTCAAGCCTAAACTCGGTGAGAAGTCCTTTTTATATGCGCTGAGATGAAAGCGGTGACGTTTGTGGTGCCAACAACTCCCTCATGGCTCTGTGATTAAACTCTACATGCCTGCATCCGTCTTTGTCTTTCTCTTCCTTAGTCCCTCGACCCATCATTCACCCTCTCTCCAGTCCCAGTAATATGTTCTGCGTGACAAGTCTGGACCCAGACACGCTGCCCTCTGTGGCCACCCTGCTCATGGATGTCATGTTCTACTCAGGAGGGTAAGAGCCTCGCTTTCTCTCACATATGGCTGACTCTGAGAGCCATCTGCTAGCCTGATAAGAGAACGGCACTGATAGACCAGCAGTGCTCTGAAGGAAAAAATTCCCCTACCTCACTGTACGCATGCTGCTTTTAAAGAATATCTATGTAAAAAAAAAAAAAAACATTTATCCCCTGAATTACTTTGCTGATCTGGCATTCGCATGTCTCCACTGATTTGCAAGTCTTGTTCATATTGCAGTGTGTAAGCAAATGTCTATAATCCCAATATGGCTCATCCGATAACCTCGTAAATCAACTTAAATCTGTCATTCTGCACTTTGACCGCATTGTCAGTGTGTTATTTCAAATCCAGCGTGTTTGATTATACAGCCAGTGCAACAAGAGTCACTGTCAAAATTAATTTCAGACCGTAATCCCTTGTCAGTCCTGTTGACTGACATACAAGCACTCGGCTTCAAAGACAGCCTGTAATTACATTACTGCACTTATTAGAGAGAAGCACTCAGCAGAGTGTCTTATTTCAGTATTTTGCTGAACTCTTGACCTCACTGCACTGCGGTTTAAAGAAAGAAAAAAAAAGAAAAGCAGGCTGCACTTCAGACTGGATGTCTGTTGCGTAATACTGAGATTTCTTGGTCTGCTTGTATTCGTGACAGAGGGAAGGAGGCAGGAGCACAGAATGAGGATTCAGGACACATCCGCTTCTTCTCCTTCTCCCTGATTGAGGGCTACATCTCCCTGGTTATGGATGAGCAGACCACTCGAAGGTTAGACACATCTCTCATCTCCATTACTCATAGCACAGGTGGGCAAGTGTGTGTGTGTGTGTGTGTGTGTGTGTGTGTGGTCACTGGAGACAGGTTTGATTGAATACACTGAAATGAGCAAACCTGTGCTAGTCTTTGGTCAAGTCGTGATCTGTTCAAAAACTAATTGGTTTAATGAATAAGTAGCAAGATTCTTTTTTTTTCCAAATGATGAAACCACTTCCTCGCAACAGTGTTACATGTCTGTTTTGCTAGGTTCCCCAACAACGTCCTATTTACCAGCGCTTCAGGAGAGCTTTGGAAAATGGTTCGCATTGGCGGACAGCCTTTAGGATTCGGTGAGTTTTAAGACGCGGCTGTCCAAACCCTTTCAATGACTCGATTAAAGCCCCAGTTACTTTGACCTGCTGAGCGACACGGACTAAATATAAAGCAGGTTTTTGTGAATCGTACAATTTGTTTTTGTCTTCATCAGATGAATGTGGGATTGTGGCCCAAATATCTGAACCTTTGGCAACAGCTGACATTCCAGCCTACTACATCAGCACCTTCAAGTTTGACCATGCTCTGGTAAGTGTTTTTATGTGACAGCACTTTCCACCGAGTGTGTGTTATGCTATACTATGATTCAGCATGAGCAGCAAGTTGGCTGATGTTAGCCACGTATCACTCTGGTTTCGGTCATCTGAATGAGAAAAGATTAAGATTCCATTATTGTCACATGCACCTTATCCTAGCACAGTGACAGCCAGGATATAGCGTCCCGGAAGCAAAGTGTTAAAGGCCTTCGTCAAAGGGCTCAACAGAGGCAGCTAGGGGTTGCTGGGGCTTGAACCACTGACCTTCCAATCAGTAACCCAGAGCCTTAATCATTTGAGCCACTGCTATCCCAGGCCGATGACCAAATTGAAAATAAATTAGAGGGTCACACCTTAGCCAACCAATCAAACAAATATAAAACCCTAAATACCACAATTCTTCGAAAACACATGGTCTAAAATCAGCATCTTGATTTCCTACAGGTTCCAGAGGAGAACATCCAGAGTGTGATCGGAGCCTTGAGGACCAACGAGAGCACAGGACAGTGAGATCGCACACGAGCCTCTCCGAGTCCCTGCTAGATTATCATTTTCAAAAGTGCCAAGAGCTTTTTGAGGACTGCTGTCGGGAAGGGAGGGAAGGTGAAGGGGGGTGTCGGGGTGGTAACGGGAGCCGGGGTGAGAATGAAAGGTGTGTGTGAGAGAGAATGTTTTTGAGAATGTGAGAGAGCGAGAGAGACAGCTGGGTTGCTTTAGTTGCACTCTCCCACTTTGATTAGACTGATCGTGCCAATACCTGTCCACCAGCCTCCTGCACCTGCCTCAGAGCGCATCCTTTTCTACAGGGACCCTCAGCTAGTTTGACTGCAGTGTTCAATTTTTCGACTCCCCCCCCCCCCCAATCTCACCCTTCAGACCCATTTCACCAGGATAAGGCTTAACTGAGACATGGGGTGGGTTTTGCCCCATCACCGCCCCCCCTATATACACACTCCCCCACACCACGACAATTCTTTATTCATTACAAATAACCACAATGTATTAGTGATCAGTCTTCTTTAACAGAAGGCCAAGAATGTACTTCGCCAACGTTTTGGTGTAAACGTTTGTTTCATTGCTCCTCCCTGATCTCGTACTGTGCCAAGTCACTTTAGAACTAAATTGACTCCTCTAGTGTGTTTTCAGATTATTTTTTTTTGTCTTTGTTGTTTTTGAGTGCAATTCGAAAGCTGATTGTTTTAAGTAGTGGTATGAATTGTGTTCAATTTATGGAAAAACACACATTATTTCCCCCCCCCCCCTTTTGTTTGTGAAATTGTTTGTTTTTCATTTGCCCCTATTTCACCTGAAGCTTGTGTTCTAATTTTCAACGCCAAGTCACCGGGTTATGAATAAGTCGTTGTTGTTCTTGAATCCAAACTACAATCAATGGGTTTCTGTGCTCCAGCTCTGAGTTGCGGCAGAGATTTATCAGATTGGAATCAAAGGCATCACTGGCCTGACATAGCTCTTGTGCTTTTCCAGAACGGAGGTGGGGTTTAAGTCACTATCTCGCTCTATTAGTCACTATCACACTTCTTCATTTTCAACTGAAAAACTAGAGAAATGGATTGTGCAATTTACTGTACACTATTTAGTTTTGGACATTTTCTTCCCCCTTTTCACGTGTGAAGCCATCTTGTGTTTTATAACCATGACAAAAGAAATGGCACGCAATACTTCAGCTCCTTTACCAAGTTTTTACCGTTCAGCATTTCTTTGAACGGCAAGGCGTAAGGAATTACAGTCCTTCATTGAATGTTAGTTGGGGTCTAAGTGTTAAAGGACACAGCCGTTAGTTTAGGCCTTCAACTCTCTCACCCCAGTCTGCACTTTATTTAAGATCTTTCCGTAAGATCTAACTGTACTTACTGATGTGAATAATAAAATTTAAAAAAGCGGGGAAGAATAATTGCTCCTTGGAAGGAATCTCTTTTTAAAAGTCTTAATGCACGAATGGATGTTTTTTTTTGTTTGTTTGTTTGTTCTCCCCCCCCCCCCACAGGCTTTTTCTTTTTTTTCTTTTTTTTTTTCCTTGTAAGATCTGATTAGCAGAAACCATGTATTTATCAGTGTTAAAAATTAAAGGGTGACCTATTTCTTCTCTGACCATTAAAGAAATGAAAACAGTATTTTTGCAGCTTCTAGTGTTTCTGTGACGGATTGTCTGACGGATTGCCTGCTCGAGCCTTTGAGAATTCATTTCCATGGAGTCCGGAGTTGCTATAGAAATTGAGGCGTGCCAGGCAACTGCGAGATTCGTGTCCTGCTGGTTCGTTTCTCCTTAATTCACTCGCACTAGCAGTCGATCAGGCTTGCATCGACCGCGTGATCCAGTGCACTCGGCTGTCCTGATGAGCTTGAAGTTTGTTACACAGAAGCATCCATTATGACACTTTAACAAGGGAATTTATCAAGGATCTTGTTGTGAAGTTTCTTTCATTTGCATTAGTGCACTTCAGGCCTGGTTGCGTGTGCATTAGGAAATGGGGCAGAACGTGGCACGGATTGCCATTGTCCTACAATCACAAGCGGTGCAGCATTGCATTGTTTGTTTAGTATCCGAGTTGCACAAGCTGCATCTCTAGCATCCTGCATATGGTCTAGTTCTGACTCCACAAACGCAAACGTTATTGACGGTGCTGTCGATTTTGTCCACATTTGCTTTGAAACAAAAAAAAGCAAGGACCTACAATTCTGACCGAAATGCTACACATGTTCTCATGAATCTATGCTTAAGGCTTGCGATATTGCTGTAGACATCATTATTATATATAGATAGATTTGCTTTATATAGATAGATCAGTTTATTGCTGATGTACTAGAGCCCTGTATTTCAGCATCCTGCATCTATTTATGCAAATGGATCTTTAGCTTCATGAAATCAAATATATCAAATTGCAGCACACTTAAACAATTATTAGTGTTAAGTTAATATTTAATACCATTTTTATTACTTCATTTTAAGAAAGAATATTTCTATTTAGCAAATGTCTATCACAATGGACCCCCCCCCCCACACACACACACACACACACTTCTGTGCAGCAAAAGGGACGTTATATAACAGATGGCGGTGCCAAACCCAGTCAAGGAAGCACTGATTACATCTGACAATGTTACATCATCTTAAACAACAATATCTGCCTCATTATAATAATAACTGCTTCTAAGTCGTTCCGAATTGCTTCTGTGTTGATTTTTCACAGCTAACCAGAGCTACAAGCTAACTTGCTTCTAACAAGAATCCCAAATCCCTCTCTAACCTCTGATCAAGGGTACTAACTTGGTTTTTGTGGAACGGCGTGTACACCCGCATGATTTTATGAAGCATAAGGCACAGCACATCTCATTTGCATTTACTGAATGAGCTAATGCTAATGACTGTCTGAGGTAATGACGTTCTGATTAATCAAACATTTGCAAGTTGACATGCTTATTGCCTTCATTCATCCATTTTCACACGCTCGTTACTCTTTCGCATAAGCTGTGAAAACCAAAAGATCATATGAAAAATCATCAGCTATCAATTGCTTGGTTTCTCTTTTACAATCCAGTAGGTCATCAAGCTAATATTTGTTATTTCTTTCTGTAATTACCAACGAAAATACACTGTTGCCTAATGTCAGTTAACAGTGCTTGTGTCCTGTACACTGTTGTGACTGATGTAGCATTGCCTTTACCAACTTCAGAGCATTTCCTTCAGTGTACTGTGATGGCATGATTGCAGGAGCTTTCTGAAGTGTCGAGCTCAGAGCTGCCTTCTTGTTCTGATTATTCTGTTTTTATTATTAATAATACTATTACTTTTTCAAACCCACTTCCCCCTGAGGCACTACACACCCTGGACCTTTTTACAGATATTTTATTGGCAGCACTGAAAACGTGAAATGAAGTGAAATCTAAGATTCCCTGACCACGCCTTTAATATTAGCTGTGCCCCGATGCGCGGTTGCCGACTCATCTGCTTGTCGATTATGTTTAACAATGTTAAGACAAGTTTATTACAGAGCACAGTTGAGTCACTTGTACAATGAAGCCAAGTGAAACAGATGTTGGATTTCTCTGCTTTGACACAAGGGACTTGGATCTTCCCAGTGAAGTTTTCACATTCGTGGATCTTTTCATACTAGTAATTTATTTATTTTATTTACTTTTTAATGTATTTATCCAAAATGAAATAATAAAATTTTTTTGTTTGTTTTAAAGTTTAATATTTCAGCTTGGTTTTGGACAGATCTCAGATATAAATTAAACAATCAATTACTTAACTTCCTGATGCGTTTCGTGTCCCACTCTTTATGCCTTTTCTTGCTTGAGGAGTGTTCAGTTAAAGATTTAGAAGGTCACAAACACCTTCCATGTGCGAGCTCCAGTAATCCGCTTCCGAAAACCAAAGCAGCAATCTAGTCTGATACTCATATGACAGACCTGACCAGCGCCACCATGTGATCCACGCCACACGCCACGTCCACCGCATGACCTGGGACGGTCACCTGTGAAAACCATGCACGTATCGGTCATCTTGAGCAACATTTACACACATACAACAGCAGTCCTTGAGCGTTCTTTAAATTGTTCTCCATTACAGCACATGTGCAGTAGATTAGGTTAAAGCGTGACAAGAGTGAGAAGTGAGAAGCTCTGCAGACTACGAACCCGCCATGGAAAATACTGGTCATCTCTTTTTCCGATGCCAAGACATCCTCGCACGTTCTTGCCCCAGACGAACAGCTCACCGCGATCTGAAAAAACAATCAGCGCTCGGAATTAATCCCGAAAGATAAATCGCAGTCATGTTTTGCTTAAAACATCAAAGGCTGAGAAACAGTTGCATACTAGAAAGAGGAATGATTCTAAAAAATCATTTAATTCATTCATAGCAACAAGGATTAAAATATCCTAGACGTTTTTTTTTCTTGCATTCATTCTAATATATTATCATTTCTATACTAACTATTCACCCAGTGATGTGTGATGGACACATGGTGAAATGATCATGACTTAGTTCGGATTTCAGGTGGTGTCTCCGGTGTCGGCACTTTGTACCACTCAGAGGTAATGCTGCACATTCAGGGTCTCAGGACGGAGGTTTGCAGATCCCCTTCTCCAGATGTCTGTCAATGACTACATCATGCTAATTGCTCACAAGTTTATTGATATAAGAATACCATCACAAGTGTCACAACTATCTTGGGGAAAATTGTAAAAGGTTGACAAGCGACTGAACAAGCGCCGAGTGGCCTGTATGGGCAGAAATGGACTCCTTTTACTGTTGCAAAGTGGAAATCAGATAAGCAACGCGAGAGGAAAAGGACACTTGATTGTTCAAGGTTGTATACAGTGACTAAAGGTGAGATCACGAGACCCTGACGTGGCGATGAATCCCCTGGGATGGACAGCAGTTCAGTTTTGCTGGGATTAAGTTTCAGATGATGATCCATTTGGAAATGTCTGGCAGAAATGCAGAAATCTGAGCAGAAACTTGAGTGTCTCCCTCAGGGAAGGAGAAGATGAGAATAGCAGGGTATGAGATATGATCCCACCAAGAGATTGAGTAGAGAGGGGGAAACAGGAGAGGACCAAGTCCAGAGCCTTGTGGGACACCAGTCAAGAGACTGCGTGGAGCAGATGTACTGTACGTCACCTCCACATCATCTGAAATAACCTGACCATCTACAGTACATAGGAAAGGAATCATCGGAGACAGATAAGAGAACCTTGTGGTTGAGTATTGCTGAAAGGAGTGAGGATGACGGTCTGGTGCATCTAGCAGCATGAAGGTATCGGTAGAATGATTTTAGTCTAATTATCTTTCCAAGTGGAAAAACGAGTGTATATAGCTGTCGTGACAAAAGTGTTAACTTGTTTGGTGAAACTCTGCTTCTTGATAAGCTGCATCACACCACACTGTTATTGATTATTTTTCTATAACTGCACACTTTTCATGTTTTATTCCTCATACAACGTGTACAGTATATCCGTTCCCAATATGTTTCTCATCATCAAAACTCACAATCCAAAATACAGTTTCTTTTCCAAAAAAAATTAATAAAATAAAAACCACAGGGAATTCAAATTTTTGCACTCAACTGTTACATGTTCCAGCACTAGCACTAAGCCTTACCTGTGATGGCTGCGAAGTGGCTGAGGCCACAGCGGATTTGAGACACTTTTACCGTCGGGTTGAACTCCGACTTCCCAAAAAGCGTCGCTGGCACCTTCTCCGGGATTTCTGACTCAGCCAGATTGGGCCCTTTTCCCAGGATTCCGTAGCCCCACACAAACACTTCTCCATCCTCTGCAAGCAAACATCTCCTGTTACATCGCTTGCTGCATCATTAATGTGCAATAGGAAAGCCTTCAGGACACCTAGTGAGATTACAGCTTTCTATCACCAAAACAAAGCAACTGAAAACTTGCCGGGACGTGACAAGGCCGATATATATTCATGACCCGTGTATAAATAACACACAAATCGCTTTCAAAACAGTCTAGCACTTTTAAATCGTGCCACGTGAACACCAAATATGCTAGCAGCTGGTTAGATGAACGGTGTGCAGCAAAACAAATTCGTCATCGTTTTCCGTGCAAAGATACGATGCTCACCGTTGAGTACGGCGACCTGAGTTCCCCCGCACGCCGCCTGCGTCACCTTACCCACCCCTTTCAGAGGAAGAAGCCTTGGGGAGCTGATCTGCAAAACACGTGAGGAAATGACAAACTGCCACGGCACAAGTTCACAAGCAACACAGGGATGATGGGATACCTAAAGCCTAATAAACAGGATCTTTTTCTTATTAACCTAAAAACAGAGAAAATGGAGGAAAACAGGAACCATCTTGTTTCTTGGTTGTCCTTTAATACGTGAAATGTAATGAATGGTAAAAATTTATAAATTGAATTGAATAAATAAAAAAAAAAAAAGGAATAAAGCACAATGGAGGTGCTGTGTATATATTGATAAATACTTCCTATTAGCGCAACAACAGACATGCCTCATAAATTTGCCTCAGATATGCTATTTGTAAGTCGGAGGTATTATTGTTACGATTACTACAGTTCTAGCGACTTCTAAACAATATAAACGGCATCTTTTAAAAGGTTTGCTTAGCTCGTACCTGTGTGGACTCGGTCACCGAGGCGAGTTGCAGGTACTCAGAGTTGCCCCAGCCAAAAACGTGACCGTCTGTGGACACAGCCAGGCTGCAATCTCCATACGTGTTCACCTGCTGAACTTTGACCCCTTCTAGGTCTCCGCCTACTTGGACAGGCCTCGCGGCCTTGTTGTGATGGCCCAGACCTGAGGAGGCACGTAACAGCGGAGTTTGTTTCATATGACTAATAACTCGCTTAATCGCAACCTGGCCTAAAAAACCCTCTGATTAAAGGAGCACATTTGAAAGAAGAGGAAAGGAGAGGAGATGAATGGCACTGACCTGTCTGTCCATCTGCCCCCCAGCCACAGGCATACACAGCGCCTGATTCAGTCAGGAATAAACTGTGGTCCTGCCCACACACCACCTAGAGAACACCACTGTTTATTTAGTAGAGCTGTGAATCATAGGTAGACTCTCGATTCGGTTCAATTCAATTTTGGAGCATTGAGATTTTCAATTCAGTTCAATTTGATAGCATTAAAGTTAACGGTCTGATTTGGTTTAAGCAACTATTTTTCTTACAGTTTTATTGGGGGACTCGGGCACGAGGCGGAATACACCCTGGACGGGGTGCCAGTCCATAACAGAACATACAAGTACACACACACACAGTGTAGGCGAGAATTGAACCTCAGACCCTGGAGGAGATGGTAATGCTAACCATTATGTCACAATTAAAAATAAACTACTAAAAGTATCTAATGTGCACTGAAATGTTGTGCAACTGGTGTTGATTTTTTTTTTTTTAATATCATATTTCTACAAACTGCTCATCTCTTTTTCCTGCCAATCTTCTTCTCTACACTCCAGACCAGTAGGTGGGGGTATTGCACCAAGCACTCATAAACTTAGAAGAAGAAGCGATAAGGTGAAAATGTTACGTCAGTAACTTAACGTTTACGTCAACTGATTCTGAATCGAACAACTGATTCAACTGAAACTGACACAATTGAACATGGACTAAATTCATTGAATCAATCAATAAAAATCTGATTAAACTGCACAGCTCTCCAGAGTTTTGGGAGTAAAATTAATCTAGTTTTTCGGACTTAACATACAGTTGTATGCAGACGTTTGTGCACCCCAGCAAAATTACACATCGTTCTGTTTTCTGAGGTAAACCCACCCACTGCAGCAAACCATTCACACATGTAAAGTCTAGGACCTTAAGTAACTTTTCAGGCTTTAACTGTCACTTGCTAGGCAGGTCAACGATTGTCATTAGATATAACAATCGTAGTTATTAAAAAAATATATACATCAAATTACTTGCAACTTGAAATTTCAGATTTGGAATACTATCTAATCCGGAAGTCCGGAAGAATCAAAGACCTGAAGGTGAAGCAAATCTCCAAAATGATAATACAAAGCTGCAGGAAGGTTTAAGCCGTCCTCTGAGCAACACTGCTTACACAGCATGATCTGCATGGAAGAGTCATCAAACGGAAACCTTATCTGTTCAATATGTACTTGGTGAGTTTAGCATGTGCTTCCAACTCCAGATGTATTTTGGAAGCACATGCTATACACTCACCAAGTACATATTGAACCTTCTCTGGCCACAACAATAATCAAAAGTATTTGGCCAAACCTGTTCATTGCTGAATTCAGGTGTTTCAGTCAGGCCCCTTATTCCCTGTGAATCTTAATACTCTAGCATACCAAGACATCTTGGAGAATGCTATGATGCTTCCAACTTTGTGGCAATAGTTTGAGGAAGGTTTTTTTCTATTCCAACGTGACTGTGCCCCAAAGTGCACAAAGCAAGGACTATAAGGACATGGTTTGATGAGTTCGGTGTGGAAGAACTTGACTGGCCCTAACACAGAGCCCTGACCTCAACCACATCGAGCACCTTTGGGGTGAACTGGAACGGAGATTGTGAGCCAGGTCTTCTCGCCCAACATCAGCGCCTGACCTCATAAATGCTCTACAGAATGAATGAGCATGAATTCCCACAGTAAGACTCCAAAATCATGTGGACGGCCTTCCAAGAAGAGTGGAAGCTGTTATAGCTACAAAAGGGGGACCAACTCCATATTGACGGATAAGAATTTGGATACGTCATTGCAGGTTTGGCCAAAGACTTTTGACCACGAAAAAAAAGAAGCATTTGATCTAAAGAACGAACAGCTGAACTAACTGTTAATCATCTAATATACTTGGGGTTGTGTGGCAGTAGGTGGCCCAGGAAAGCACTTTTAAATGATTTTTAATATTCCTTCCCAAGCAGATAATTTTAGTATTCAAATCAATCAAGCTGGTTTTATTAAGCAGCAATCAGATTAAGCTCCTAACAGAAGGAGTTTGTCAGGTGAAAATATTAATGACTCATGTTCCATAGGTCATTTCAAAGAAATGATTTCCCCCCTGTTTTATCACAGATTTATCGATCACAGCTAATATCTTCAGTCATTTTTTGTCTCACAGTACATTAATAAAACTCACCTGAATAACTCGACTATCAAATCCCTCTATCTTGTGGACAAGATGGCTGCCACTGCAATGAGGACAGAAATAAGACATGAGAAACAAAGCAAGTGAAACTGGAGCAACTGAAATCTACGTGCCAACCTGTAAACTTCATCTTCAATGATTTGCCTTCCACACTGGCCATAAGCGTTGTTACCCATGCTGAACACTGGGTCGAAAGGGAACAAAAATATTATCACAGTTAGAGCAATTTATTCTAGGATAAAGTACTGTTTTGATTGCATATCTTTCTAATGCAAAAAATAATTACACATGCACTTATAAAGTGACATTAGGACAAATTAGGGCTCAGCCTCATCCATCTACATAAATCTATTAATAAGCGTATGAAATGTAGACGGCTCTCTCAGATCTCCGCTTACCTCCTTCGGAGTCTGTGAGCACTAAAGAGTGAGCGCGGCCGCAGGACACCTGGAGGACACGTGTCTCCTGAGGGTGCGCCAGCGGCAGAGACACAGGGGATGGCTCCAGGACATAGTCATAACTTTTATCTGTGGCACAAGGATGAAATAACAATACTAATAATAATTTCTATACCAGGACAACTTGGACATGTTGAAAGAAAAATCGTAATCGATTGCATGGTGAAGGCAGCATTAGCGAACCTCAAGACCACCTCAACTCACCACACAATACAGTCATTGATTATTTTCATATTACAGCGCATCACAATGTGCTTTACTCCTTATATAACATAACAATATAATATAACCTAATATAATAGCCTGTAAAAGAAACATGAGTTCGTTGGAAGTTTAAGTAGCATTTTATTAATATTATTATATTAAGTTTCAATTCAATTCCATTTTATTTGTATAGTGCTTTTAACTATTGTCATTGTCGCAAAGCAGCTTTACACAATCAAAAGAAAATTATAGAAATGTGTATGAAATGTGAAAAATGTGTATAAATGTAAATGATCAGATTGTCCCTGATGAACAAGCGAGGGTGACGGTGGCAAGAAAAAACTCCCTGAGATGGCAATACGAAGAAACCTTCAACAGGGAACACATCCTCATTTGGGTGATAATGGATAGCAGGGACTGATCTGCAGTCACACTATGTTTCAGGCAGCTGGAAGTTCAATAAAAAAAGTTAATGTCTTTCAATTAATATGGAATCCTGTTCATTATTGGAAGTGCAGGTAGACTGTAGGAAATTCCAGTCCTGAACTATCAAGTCCTCAGACAACAGCTGTCGGCATCAGCCGAGGCCAGGACTATCTTCATGGTAAAGTGGAACCGTCCCCAGTCACCACATGCATCCTAGACAGACCACACGGGGCATCCATGCGACGAGACCTCCAACCAGAAGTGGGGCACCAGGATGAATTACATCCTTATCCAATTCACCTTGAAAGCAATTCCTCCATCATTCCCAGGTACATTTACAATCTCCTTCAAAAGTATTGGGACACCAAATGATTTTTCTTTTGTTCTACACTAAAGACATTTGGGTTTATGGTCAAAAGACAAAAATCTGACTACAGAATCAGAATTTTAAGAAAACAGGAAAAAAGGTAGAGCATTAATGGCTCAGTGGTACTGTAGGTGCCCTGCATGCCATGTGGAAGCCCGGGTTCGATTCCCAGCCACTGGATGCAGTGCCGGTCCCCTGCCCAGATAAAATGGGAGGGTTTCTTCAGGTGGGTTGTGCATGGATCAGATGATCTGCTCTCACAATGTTTCTGTTGTTTACAAACAACCGACCTATTTCATGTCTCGTCATCAGTACACCGGTGGTTTCTTTCTCTTTTTTTTTTATTTTTTAGAACATTCGACATATGATTGAGTACATGTGGCTTGCTTTTCTCCCATAGAAATCTCTCTGGTCTTTAAGTTGGTTTACCTTTTCAACAACAAACGCACTCATCACAGACAAAACCCAAACCCCGTATCAAAAGCAGACATTCAGAGCTCATATTGAGTGATTGTATAATAAGGAACATTTGTTAGGAAATGTTTTAAAAGCTAGAATTCTTGTATATTGTATAATATGTCACCGAACCCAAGTGATGATCATCAGCCTCGCTGTCCAAGTACTTTCTATTCTGTCGCGACAAAGCAACACATATTCATCATATAAACATACAGTACATGATCATATCTTTTGTAGGTAATCTTTGCAGATGGGAACTTCTAATGGAAATTCTAGAGCAGACTAAAACACACAGCAAAGCACACATCATTTTGTGGTTGTAAAAATAAACAGAAATTCAAGAACATCACAACGTTTAAACTAAGTACAAACTTCCCTAGAACGTTTGCACACTAGAACATTTCTCTAGAATGTTTGCATCGGTTATGTGCAATACAGTCTGATTTTCCAGCATGAGTCAAATGTGTGATTCAGCTCGTCTTACGCCGGTTTAACGGTCACGCATCGGTTTAAATACAGTTTTTACACATTCAACTCATTAAAATCTTAGACCTGAAATCCAATTTCAGACCAAGCTGGGTCATGTCTGTCCTAGAATCGGAACGTCTTAGCAAATAAATGATTAATAAATAATTGTAATAATGAATTTCACAGCGAGAACTTCTCTCTACCTTATAAAAGATCAAAAACACTCATTCAGCACTAATGCTGCCAAACCAGCATTTTCTTAGTCAATTCCTACTTTTTTTCCTAATTTTTCCAAATTTTCCTATTTTTTTTTGTTTTAGGGACTCCCTATGATTTGCAGCAGTAATGCTTTTTAACATACATTTGATCATCATTTACAGTATCGGTATGAAAGAAGGCTACCTCAAAGGCTTGTGGGTTGAGCGAGTACAAATACACAGAGTCTAAATGAAAAACTCTAATAAAAACAACACACCCTAAAAGCATACAGACACACAGGAGAGCCATTTATAAGCTTTTTTTAAAAAGGCCTGGCCTCAAACAGGATACTTACTATATTACTATGTTTTTACAGAGACTGAAACATGATGTGCTTAATCTGGGAAGATATTAGGAAAAGAAATTATGAAACCTTCTAAGATTAAGTATCAGGAAATTAAAAGAGCAGATCCTTGATCTCTCTATTGTTGGAAGCTCTGCATATTTTTACTAAAATACAAGTAATGTAGTGTTCTTGTTACCATTCTTTTATAAATTTAATCAATAACCTTGAATTTGAAGTGTTTAATTCCTCAGACAATGATTCTGATTTCGGGAATAATATATCTATATACCTTCTTTTAATATCGCCGAACATCCTTGAGGTATGACTTTTAACAGCTATAAATGAGTCATTCATTTATGAATCTTTCTTTGGTTCGTTCTCCAATTTAATAAGACAAAAGAAAAAAAAATACTTTTCTCTGATATTTGACTTATTTCTTATTTGACCCAACTAGACTGTGCTATTCTGCAGATCTCACTGTGCTGCTCAGCCATGTGTTTCTGCCACCTGTTCATTCAAAATCACACTGCGTTGGCACGAACTCGCAATCAGAAAACAGCTCAGCTGTGGTGTAGTGAGGAGTAACTTACGCCGGTCGTGTTGGGTGCGCTGGAAGCCCAGCTGCGAGTCTTTGTTAAGGCCCATACCCCATACTTTGGTGAGGTCTTTGGTATTCGATGCCAATAATGTGAACCCATAACCACATGCTGCTGAAGAGATCTGCCAAAAATCCAAACAACAGCTGCTCATACATATACTCATGGAAACTCTACACTTCAGAGCATTTGTTTTATTTCATCTATTTATTTTCACATATTTTTCAACGATGTTTATGTTTGAAGATGTATTTGGATTATGTGACTCTAAGATTTTGGTGTATAAATGAAATAAAACACGTACAACATCGATCAGCCATAACAGTACAAACATTAATATTACAACCACCTAGTGTTTAGGTGCTTTTTGTCCTCATGGTGTGGTTGTGCAGATCTTCTGCGGGTGTGTCTAGCACCAGGACCGCAGATTCTTTGGAAACTGTGGATTGTGGGGTGGGGCCTCCAGGGAGTAGATTTGTTTGTCCAGTGCATCCCATGGGTGCTTGACCGGATTGCGGTTTGTGGATGTCTGGAGGCCAGGTCAGCTGTCTTGGGCTGTTTGCCTGCCAGACCCCATGTATGGTGGGCTTTTCTGCACTGGGTGATCTGGTGCCTTTCTCTTGTGAGCAGCATTGACGTTTTTCACGCTGCATTGGCTTTTCTGTGAGATCGGGCCGGCTTAGATGGCATGGGTAAGCCTTCAGTGGACATGATCCTGACACCACTTTATTTGTATGTAATTAAGTAATATCACATGAGAATGAGTGCTGTTGGACTGAACAGGTCATAGATCACGAGGGCGTGAAGTCGTGAAAACTATGCTGTTATTCAGCACAACGGCGCAACCTTGAGTGTGATATTGCTTTTGTACAACAGTACCACGAACACCATTTAACATGTTTGTTTATTAAACCAGTTATTTTGCTCCAACAAATGCCTTCTACAACAGAAGGAAGTGACTGTGACTGGTGGAGCTGGCGATTGTCACAGTTAGTGTATGCCAAAGCCAAAAGCTGAGAAGCATAAACCATGGAGGTGATTTCTCTCTAAATTTCCACTTATTCCATGTTAGAATATCAGATGGGTTCTGGATTCGAAACCCTAATAGTGTTAAAAATAGAAAGCTAGTGCACTGAACAACCCCATGTCCCACACACCACTTAGGGTTCTTGTTCAAGGGTTACAAAGGGATTCGGGATTCAGCCTTGTTTTAGGAGATAATTAGCTTTGTAGCCATAAATACAAAATTTACATTATTAAGTTTATAAATATTATAATTATTATAATTATTAAGGCAATTTATACCATCATCAGATGTGTTTTCTTGATGAAAATGCTTCCATGTCTGGTTTTGAATGTGGGTGGCAGTGAGCGTCTCCTTAGTACTGCGGTCTATACAGATCTACTTTCACCTATGCTGGGACAATTGCAGAAACCTTTGAAAGTAAAGTGATACAGACTACACGCGCCAGCCTTCATTCTCTATGTGCATTAATAAGCCTTGGCCATCCATGGCCCTGTCACAAGTTCACCGGTTTTCCTTCCTTGAATGACTTTTTGTATGTTCTGAACACTGGACCACTGCAAGAGTTAGTCTAGCCATCACAATTTCGCCCTTCTCACAGCAGCTAGAGTGAATGGAATATATTAGGCAGCATGTGTTGGAAGCAGAAAAAATGGATTTGAGGTGATTCTGAGTGACTTTGACAAGGGACAGATTGTGAAGGCTAGAAATCTGGGTTAGAGCAACTCCAAAACTGCAGCACATGTGGGATGTTCCCGGTCTGCTGTGGGCAGGACATACCAAAAGGAAAACCGGTGAACTGGTGACAGGGTCATGGGGTGACAGAGTCATGGGCTTAGTAACAGCCAGTCACGCATGTGACGTCATCGTTCACGGTCCAATCAGCGGCCTGCTTATAACTGGAACCGTTGGGCCTCAAAATGGAATGGCATGTAATGATGCAAATGACCGCTAGATGGGGTCCAGGGGTCACTGATGCACATGGGGAGTGAAGGCTGTGCAATCCGATAGAAGAGGGAAATGTTAATGCCGGTTATAATAGAAAGGAGTCAGAACACACTCTTATTTATGGTGACGAAAGGGAGCCCTACTTAATATTAGGCAGATGGTCTTAATGTTATGGCTGATACACACACATTATTTTTTTTATTATTATTATTTCACGCATTTACATTTGTCATTACAATTATTGTAGAGTGATTGAAGGTAAAATACGAGTGAAGCACGTGACACATTTAGGCGGGAGCGTTACCTTTTCTTCCGTGTCGAGGCGGTACGGGGTCAGCTGGTACTTCCTGGGCTTCTTTTTGCCGCTGTCAGGGATCACGAAGCTGGGGATGCCGAGCGCGCCGCTGTAGCTGAAGCCCCACACGAACACTTTATCCGTGGGCTTCCTGCGCTCTCCAACGTAGCGGAACAGCGGCAGCTCGTCACGGGCTTCTCTGTCTCTGCTCTTCGCTACGGAGGAAAATAAGCGGCAGCTCAGGACAACTCTGAAGCGAGAGCGAGCCGCGGTTAACGCCATGGCTTCACTCAACACTGGGAGATGCTAACAACCTACATATGCCGCAAGTCTATATAACCATAGTTACGATAGTACCTAAACGTCGACCTCGCGCGCAATTACACTATATAGACTTATCTTTTTCCATTAACCTCCATTTTTAAAAATATTTCTGTTTACAGTGTTATTCTGTTATGAGACATGTTTTGCCATAGGAGGCAGCCATGACACTTCACTTCCTACACTTTGGTTGGCTTAGTAACAGTCAGTCGCACATATGACGTCATCGTTCGCGATCCAATCAGCGGCCTGCTTAGGAACTAGAACCGTTGGGCTTCAAAATGGAATGACTGGTAATGATTCAAATGATCGCTAGAGGGCGCGTAAACTCTATTTTCTGAACAGGACAGAGAGGCAAACGTAATCTGAGCTAAGAGAGCTAAATCCTGAGGGTGGTCAGTGCCATTATAGCATGAAGCTTGAGCTATAAGACAATAATAATTTTTTTCTTAATTTGATATTATTAAATAATTAACCATGGGAAAATTATCTGGTTAATCTTGGTTTAGTGGTGAGCACTGTCGAGGGTTCGATTCCTGCCTCAGGTCTGTGTGCATGGAGTTTGCATGTTCTCCCCATGCTTGGTGGGCTTCCTCCAGGTACTCCGGTTTCATCCCAGGCATTTAGATTAGGCTAAATGAAGTTATCGTTGTGCATGAATGAGCATGCGTATGTGTGTGTGCCCTGTGATGTATTGGCACCCTGTCCATGGTGTACCCCGCCTTGGGCCCCAAGTCTCCGGTGATACTCTCCAGGCCCTCCATGACTATGTATGTAGGCCCTGCATGACAGGATAAAGTGGCAGACAGTAAAAAGTAATAATCTAGTTAAGTAGGCTAATAATCAACTTTGTAGTACCAGACATAAGTACCCGACATAAACAGACACAGCAGCCATCCTGTCACAAAGTGTTAACAATTGGACCATGTCATCTCTCCTTGTTGTCATTGTCAATTCTTTTTCACAGAGCAGTCATATTCAGTGGTGGCTCAGCAGGAGGTTTCTTGCCTACCACTGAGCCACTGAAATGAGTTTCAATTCCCCAAGAATTTCTCACTATTTTGTTAGCACTATTGCCTTGCATCTCCATGGTCAGAGTTCGATTCTCGGCCAGGGTCGATTCCCATCTCTGTGTGCATGGAGTTTGAATGTTCTCCCCGTGCTTGGTGGGTTTCCTCCATGTACTCCGGTTTCCTCCAACAGTCCAAAGACATGCAAATTAGGCCAACTGGCATTCCCAAATCGCCTGTAGTGTGTGTACGGTATGTGTGTGTACCCCGCGATGGATTGGCACCCTGTCCAGTGTGTGCCCCACCTCGTGCCCCAAGTCTCCTGGCATAGGCTCCAGGCCCCTGTGACCCTGAATACAGGATAAACTGGTACAGACGGTGAGTGAGTGAGTGGCTTGACCATTTAATTTTTCTTTTTTTTCTATTTTGTCCATTGTGCCATTTATGTCTTTGAAAAAAATCTCATATTAAGTATAAAGGTTAGTTTTAGACTTTTACTTATTCAAATTCTATATTGTATAGTCATATGCTCAGGGTCATAGTGGATCCAGAGTATACTGTAGTTTCTCCCAGGAACATTGGTTGTAAGAAATAAACCTTGGATGGGACAGTAGTCCAATGCATAGCTTCAAGCTCACACTTATTAATAACTAGTGGTTATTTCGCTTACCCAATCCACCTATTTGCATGTTTTTGAGAGGTGGTAGAAAACCAAGGAGTAAACCCATGAGTAAACACGGCATGGTGTCTGGTAGTACACTCCACTCTTTCTTAAACCATAAATGATTTTAGAGCTACAGTACTCCTACTTACTGTATTTTGATGATTTGTACATTTTCCATCGATGCTTTTTTTTTTTTTGTTAATTCAAGCATGTCCACCCTGTTAGTTCTGCTTTCCACCTGCACATTTTATACACATTTAATTTCTAAACGTTCCATCCTGTTAGTCAGAATTATACTGATATCTTTAGGTACAGTGATTGCACCAAAACGTATGATTAAAAAATACCCAGAAGACATTACATACAAAGAATGACATAGAAAGGCATTTTTATTTATTCGAATAAAGGACGATGAACAAAAACAACACTATAGCTTATTAACAAGTACATATACAGTCATGTAACATCCTTACACAGAGCTTAAAACTGCTATGTTCCTCTTTGGTTACAGAGATAGAGCACAGAAGTGAAGCTGCCAGCATTCACAGATGTTGGATATAAATCCTCGAACGGGGAAATGAAACTGTGCCGTGCCTAAGACTGACCATTCCATGCCGTGCAACTCTCCACGAAAGATGCATCAAGCAAACGTTGCAGCAGTGACAGATTAAAGCTTGCCGTTCTTCATCCCGGTGCAGCGCTGAGCGTTCAGGAGCGTTAACGCGTCCACCTCAGTTGGCGTGGATACTGATTCTCTTGCGCGTGTTCTCTGTGCAGCGCTCCATAATGAGCTCTGGGCTTGGTCTAGGAGGTATGGCCGGGGTTTTCTTCGCCTCTTCTTTGTTGACGGCTTCTGTTGCAGGGTCTTGGTACAAACACACAGAACAAATACACTCAAAATGGGAAGCTAACAGGATGAGGAACTATTGTGCAAATCTGTCAGGTAGAAACGTACCTTCCACCATAGTAGATCTGGAATTTTTCCGTGGCTGGGACACAAGTCTTCCTCGCTGCTGTAGGAATTTGCGACTCTGCCTGCGGTATGAGTCCTGGCTGATGCGTTGGCGACCTTTGGCGTGCATGCTCTTGGCGTTGCGTATAGTCGATCTGTGCACAGAAGGATGAAAACATTGTTTAGGAAAAAAGGGTAATATAGGAAAAAAAAAATCTTATCATGCAATAATGCATGTGTAAACTCTTAGAAATGGAAGGTGGACATTCAAGGGTGCTTCGAAATTGCAACTATAAGGAAACTTATCTTATCTAAAGACAGCAAAAAGAATAGCCTTTATGATGCATAAGATCATTTTATGAATGTGTACTTTACCATGTTAGCATGAAATATGGCTAGATTGGCCTCCAAGCTGTTTGCACAGTCATTGTTTATAGCATCCTCAATTGGATGAAACCTTTTGTGAAAGTTCTTTACATTACAAAAGTTGTAGGGTTTTGTGGAAAAATATTTGACTTGGAATAAAAATATTCGACTTGGAATATTTTCCAACTGTGTTGAATCTATCATCTATAAGGACGAACTGACGAAGCTTTATGGCGTTCAATGGATCATCAAGGGTTCTACAGATAGTTAAGGGCTCTATACTGTACATACTGTTCAATCCTTAGGCATTTCTTAAAACTGAGTACCTCCTGGGAGGCGGGGTGTTCCTGGTCACAGCGCTCCTTTCAGCCTCCACTTCCTTCCTTTCTCCAGTGCTCCAAAGAAACATGGATGGATAGTACCCCGTCTCGTCTCCTTTCCTGTCAAGCAAGAGCATGGATTTAAAGTGAGAGATGTGTGGATCTTTACTATCTGCTTTGAAAAGTTATTAACCGCTACAGTGAAAAGTCAGAGTTCGAGGAAGACTCATCTCATACCTGACCACCCACCAGCCATCCAGAAGTTTATGGATGACCTCAATGATTTCTCCAACCTCCAGGGTGAGCTCATCCTCCTCCACTGCTTTGTAGGCTTTTGTGGTTTTGTACAGCTCTCCTGTTAAATATAAGATTGAGTCATCAACAGATGTTATCCGTTTTGTAGGACTAAGTGATCTAAAAAAAAAAATCTTGACTAAGAAACTGATAAGCCTGATAAATTTTCTTTAGATTCACAAACATACCCTGATAATTGCCTATTACACAATATATTTCCAAGCACTTCCATGACTAATTAAAAGCTGATTCACAGTTACTTGAACCCAGTTTTTGGTAGTCCTTCTTGAATTAGTACATTTCCAATGTAAGAATCCTTTGTATTTCCATTTCGATCAGATTTTCAAGCAAATTGGTTTTGGATTGCACCCTCAATGGCACACTGACCTGCGTAGTTTGGTTCTGGCTCCTCAGACTCATCAGGTCCATCTAGTGGCTCTAGATAGGATGCTGGAGCCCATCCTCTGTGTGTATCACACTGGCAGAACCACCAACCTAAAGCAAAATGCCCCCACACACACACGCATATTTTCCATCTTCAGTGGTATAGAATCTGGTATTACATTTTACATTATGAAGAACATCTAACATTCAACCGATATAATAAGTGAACTCCATCCTTGTCTCACCGTTGGAACTCTTCTCCACAATGTCCACTAAATCTCCTGCCTTCAGGTTGAGCTCATATTTTGAGGTTTTGCTGTAATCTCCAATCACTCTGTAGGTGTCCAGCATGATTGGACCTGTGATTTCTACATCATATTAAAAAGAATAATAATAAATGAATAAATGGCAAAGTAGATTCATCACTAATAAAAAAAAATCATATGGCTCTACAGGTGTCCACGTTAAAGAATTCTAGATTTAATCATGAGAATTTTATGAAAATAGGAATGGATTGATAGATTACCAGAGTTGATGGTCCTGGCTCTGTCAGTGGATGAGACAAAGGTCTCGTTCCGTTTAAATCTGCAAATCCAAATAATGTCCGTGAGGCGTTATGCCCTTGTATGGATTGATTATTGAACTCATGAAGGCATCGAGCGCATCAGACTTACGGATTTGGTGCTGGCGGATTCTCGTCATCTGGCCGTACTTGGAAAAAGCTTGTGACTAGCTGACATTGGGTGATCTTTGAAGACAGGTTGAGCAGAGATTGAAAGTATTCAGTCAGAGTTCCCTGCCTAGTCTCGGTTGACTTCTGGCTGTCGATCCATTTTGGAGCTATAAAAGGGCACAAGTAGAGTTTTACGTGAAAAATCATTCTTGTGCAACCTGGTAGTTAGTGCTATCATTTCTCTTTTTGCTTTCTGGTTGCAGCTGAAGAAGGAGACAGGTGTGCGATGTGGGGGGAAAGTCCACAAGTTTCAATTTCACAGCAGTTCGTAAATGCAGCTTCACAGAAGAAAACGTTCGGCAGAAATGAAAGTCCAGGACAGTGCACAAGCGCGTAAATTCCATCAAAAGCACATGGGCTATTTAAGATCTGCTTTCAATTTCACAACTTTGTCAAATCCTATTAAAAAAAAAAAGGTTCTCATACAGATTCTCGAATACACTGAGAACTATTGTAGCTGGAAAGCAATTATCTGATATTAAATGTGCCAAAATAGATACATGTCCAAATTGATTGACACAAAGTGTTTGCCTCCATTGTCTGTTAATTTATCTTATTCAGTCGTCAGCAGTGAATGACTCAGATGTTACCATCAGACTGTCACACTGTAATGCTTGATTTGAAGCAGGTGTTTCCCTAAGCAGGGTGCAAATCATTTTATCCGTTCAAAGTACACAATGATGTGGAAACAAGTCGACTGCGAGAATAAAATACGATCTGAAATTGGATCTAAACAGCCGCTCATTCTCACCTGGCAGTCTGGGAATGACGCGATCCTTAGCATCGATGTCACCCGCCTCGATTGGGAACATCTCCTTCAAAGATCTCTAAAATAATAATAATAATAATAATGCAAATAAATAAATGCAGAATGGGGATTGGATACTAGAAGCAGTGAACATTAGTGTGGAATATTTTGCTTCCAAAAAAACAAACAAGTGAAAACCAAAAATGTGAATAATGGGCTTACATGGAAAGTATGGATTTCCGGATATTTTCTGTAGATCAGTTTTTCCGACTGGTCGCTCCATTTCACCATGATCATGTACACCTTATTACATGAACCAGCAACAAACGGGTCAATCTTTCCTCATCAAACCTATACAAAGTCACGGCTTATGCTACACTTTGAAAAAAAAAAAAAACAATAAATTAGCACTTTACTTACATAATGCTGGCTTGGATAGAACCTTTTCTCATAGCCCAGAAGTTCCAAGTGTCGCACGGACGGTTCTGCCATTCTGAACACTTCACACAATCCTCACAGCAGGAAACTAGAAGACAACATACCGCACTGATATTTATAGGATTCACTTTCACACAGGAAATCTGTTATGTGACAGTAGGTGGAGTGAAGGAGTTTCCTCCTTCTTTCGCAAATAAACCATAACCCTGAATGATGTGGGGGATTTTTTGAATGTATGCATGCGTTCTTGCGCAATAGGAGAATGAATCTGGATTCCAACTGAAACTATCACCCTAATGTAATTATTACATTAAGAAAAGATGGAAATATTCTTCTTCAAAAAAAAACAAAACTGTGAGCTATTTATTAACCAAAGTGAATGTTGTGCACGAAGGCATTAAACAAAGGTTGCCTGTAAATGTTTTCAGTTCTTATTACGGGCCTTATCTATGAGAGATAAGAAAATTTTCTCCATGCTCGTGTAAAACACTAAAACAAAAATGCTTCATGCTTCAGAAGCCTTTTACTAAAAACAAGAAGGAAAAAACATGCAATGCTCCCCACGTACTTCGACACGTGTTTCATCACTTCGTGCATTACACTACGCTTTAGATTGGTTTCTACAGTAACAACTGGGGCAGTTTGTTGAGGAAATCTCAACAGGAACTGCGGAGACATTATGATTATTAACGTGCCGTATCTCACGTCCTCACCTATTGAGGAAGAGATGGCTTTTAACTTCCTTCAGCAGTGTTAGAGTTTTACATTCGCTTCGCTTGACTGAAAACAGATGCTTCCTTACATGAGGCAAAAAAAAAACAACTAAACAAAAAAAAACGACTTTCTCTTTTTCTCTCGTTAGCAAAAGAGCTAAGAAATTACTAATATATTAAGTGAAAATATCTTGACTATAGTCATATTTATCTAACTTTTTAGCTTGAAAAGGTTCTGTGTTTAGCATTCAGAATTTTTTTTCTCCAAAAAATAATAATAATAATAATAATGTATTTATAATAGTGATTATATACTGGCTTTAGTCCAGATGAACAATAATTGAAATGAATAGTTTCAATTAATAAAGCTTCATTTTCCCGCATATCCTTTCAGTTTTGTTTGTTTGTTCTCCTACAGTTTGAGTCGTCATCAAGCTCCACCCTGAAAACTCCCCGTGGCTACATCTCTTGTCATTCCTGTGTAGCATGTTTGTACACCTCATTAACTGAACATATTCTTTTATGAGCTTTGAATGTGTACCTGTCATGTTGTGGTTTGAACCTCAACTTTTTTTCTTTAGACGTTATTAGAGCAATAGATATTGTAGAACACATTATAGCATTTTCCAATCACAACCAGGCTTAAAACTCTGTAAACAGAAAGGAAAAACAAAACAATGCCCCTAAGCCTGTCTACAGGATACAGCGGTGTAGCGCATGAGTGAGTGAACCTTTTTTTTTTTTTTCCCTGAAATTGATGGGCAAGGAGAAGGACTTTGTCAATGATCTGGGGCTAGAGGACTGGGTCAGTGCAACTCCAAAACTACAGCTCTTGTGGGATGTTCCCGGTCTGCAGTGGTCAGGACGTACAGTGCCAAAAGTGATCCAAGGAAGGAAAACCGGCGAACTGGTGACAAGGTCATGAGTGGCCAAGGCTTACTGATGCACATGGAGAGCGAAGGCTGGCTCATGTAGTCCAATCCAATAGAAGCGCTAGTGTAGATCAAACTGATGAGAAGGTTAATGCTGGTTGTGATATATAGTCTTATGCAAAAGTTTAGGCACCCCGTGATAACAGATTTTGGTGATTTTTTTTAATTAGTTTCTCACTTGGAAATAGACAACAATGTACAATATTTTCAGCAAACATTGATAAGGTCAGGGGTAGCTTAGTGGTTAAGGCATTGGACTACGGTTCGGAAGGTCCCAGGTTTGAATCCCACCTCCACTAAGTTGTCCCTGTTGGGCCCTTGAGCAAGGGCCTTAACCTCAACTGCTCAGATGTATAATGAGATAAAAAATGTAAGTCGCTCTGGATAAGGGCGTCTGCCAAATGCCTAGATGTAGATGATACATAGTTACTTCTTATGCCATAAATTGAACAAAAAATAAAAACATTATGATGGTATTGTGCAATACTTTGTGCACCCTAAGAGTTCCAGAGTCTCAGATTCTTTTTACAAGGTTTCAGACCCTAATCACCTCATTAGTCATTAATCATTAGTAAATGCCAATTTCAAAGTACTTTCACTCTTCAGACCTTGTGCACACACTTGCAGACACTCAACAGCCACGGGTTCCTCTAAGCAGCTGTGTGACTCTGTAAATGAAAGTAATTGATGCCCACAATGCAGGAGAAGGTTACAAGAAGATAGCAAAGTGTTGTCAGCTTGCAGTCTCCACAGTGAGAAATTGAATTAAGAGATGGCAGTTCAGGAGAACTTTGGAGGTCAAGATGAGATCTGGAAGACCAAGAAAAGTCTCAGAGAGAACTGCTCGTACGCTGGTCAGAAAGACAAATAAAAAAAACCTGCAGGAACATTTAGCAGAGTCAGGAGTGGTGGCGCACTGTTCCACAAGACCTTCATGGAAGAGTCAGCAGAGGAAAACCTTACCTGCGACCCCATCATTCTGGAAGCAAACATCACACCATCTGTAAAAAAGCTGAATCTGAAAAGAGGATGTCTTCTACAACAGGACAATGATCCTAAACATACCTATAAATTCACTATGGAATACCTCAAGAGACGCAAGCTGAAGGTTTTGGAACGGCCATCACAGTCCCCTGATTTAAACATCATTAAAAATTTGTGGGTAGATCTTAAAAGAGCTGTGCATGCAAGACGACCAAAAGAATATTACAGAACTAGAAGATTTTTGCAAGTGAGAGGGTGTCTAGACTTTTGCACAGTGCCACAATAATGTTTTCATATTTTATCTTTATTGAATTCATGACATAAAAAGTAACTATGCACCAATGTTTGCTAAAAAAATATTGCACATTTTTTCGTATTTCCAAGAGAGACTGCATCATTAACAATTTAAAAAATCACCAAAATCTGTTATTTATCAAGGGGTGCCTAAACTTTTGCATAAGACTGTATATGTACTGTATAAAAGTGAATATCCTGGTTTCAGCTGTCACTGACATTCAACCAAGAAGACCACTGTGTCAGACCAAGCATCACGATGTGAGTAACTGCTCTTCCTACAGGAGCAGGTGCTGTTATACTTTGCCCATGAATGTACAATACATTCACTTTTACAGATGGCACAAACGCTGAAGCAACACAGTTGACACAACAACGTTGTATTTCTGTTGTGTCTGTGGTGCAAGAGGTTCCGAGAAATTGCTTCATGCTGGAACTGATTAATTATATCGCTTGCAGTCTGCAAGTTTTTTCCGAAAACGCTGTCTGTACTTCGATGAATTTCAATTCAAAGCTCATGATTTCATCGGGCCACATTATAGACATTATCCTTATATAGCCAAAGATAGCACCATTTTTATTTTTGTTTTTGATGACTCCATATTGGCCCGTCACTCAGCAATTTCCCAGACTATTTCAAGCTCCTTTGAGTAAGTCAGTCTGGCACGTAAACCAAACCTACAGCAGCTCCGGCTTACATTTGGTGCAGTCACATGACGTTACACCGTCATCACGTATGCCCACTACCTGGCTGGAGAATCTAAAAAGATAGTTCTTCTGCATCAGCAAGAGGAAACCCTCTCTTCTCTTTTTCAAAAAGTGGAAGTCACTGGGTTAGAATGGTTGATATATTTTGTCCCCAAATAAAAAAGCTGGGGGAAATTTATAGAAAGTACAGAATAGATTTTCCCAAACATTTATTCCAATAAACAATACAATACACACATACGATGTCCTTGTGTTTTGTGAATTAGTTCTTCTGGTACTGTAGTTATTTATTTGTTAGTGCTGAGGACTGCAGTAATTCCCACTGGCATCACTATCAGCACATAGTCAAACCAGCCTGTAGGAAAATATCAACCAAAGGTTTTAAAATAAATATGAGACAGTGTTGAATTATAAAGATGGACCTACGAACTGGGACACTGGGACTGTCCATAGTCTTGTTGAAGCCTGATACATGAATAACATTAGACATCTATGAAAGTATTTTGTAGATTAGACTTATTTAAACAGCTTGTTTGAACTTTTGCCAAACTCTGACACTAAATGAAACCGTTAAACCCACTCCGAATCAAATGAGTAATGTTTTGGTTGAACTGGTAACCATGTGACAAGTGGCCTATTGCGCAACTGCTAAAAAAAAAAAAAAAAAGTGTATTTTTATTTCTGAAATCCCAGAATTGTTTATCCCTCAATGTCTGAAGAAGAACTGTTGTTAAATTCATAATTTGTGAGTCATATGAGTGGCTGTGATGAAAAGCATCGATGTCATATTATGGGAACCCAGAGTCATATGAGTCACATGATAGGGACAGGTTCATGACAAGGATCATGTAGTGGCTGTCATATACTTGCAGCTTTTTTTGTTCAAACCCCATGTTGGGTCGTATGACTGACATGGGACAAAGTGTCAACAGTTCTGAAAAGATTTAGAGAAAGCTTCTAAAACAGTTCTGTATGTTATTAACGAGCCCTTATGTAGGACCAACATGGCTGCCATTGATCACTGTGCCGTTGCCATGTGCTGCTTTGGCTCATACATATCAATCTTTGCATTTGCTGGTTACTGGTTAGCAAATTAGCTAATCTGCCCAACATTTGGTACTTTCTAAGAAAGCACCAGAGCTGTAACCATATGCATACACACAGATACAGATATAGGGCTAGCTACATATTAAAGCATTCAGACGTCACAAGAGTTGTTACACAGGATTAATACACTAAAAAACTGAATTTATATAAAGTTGAGTATTATAAATATTTCAAATTGCTTGAGTCAGAAGGGAATGCAATTAAGAAATTGAACTTCTTATTATAAATATAGTAGAAAATGTCAAAAGTTCTAATATGAACAAAAAAAAAACATATGATTTAGTTTTGTTCCCAAAATATTTCGCACTTTAGATCATGTTTATGATCTCACTGTCTGGTGGTACTAAGAAGAGAATGTGTTTCCGTTTGAGTCTAGTTCCTCTTATTTCATGTCAATCAAGAGAGTGTTTCCTTGCAACAGATGCCTCTGGTTATTGTGGGTCTAAATCTACATCTGGAAAGCTGCTTTATGTTAATGTTCATTGTTAAAATACATTTTTACTGTAATGCGATATTAAACGATTGATGATATTTTGTATATCTTCCTTGGCTCGGTTCTCTTTTTGAATGTCTGGATTGGGAAATCTGCTTTCATCACATTCATTCTGGATGTTCCAAGTTGCATGTAGGGGGATGACCTGTCCTGTCCTCACACAACAAAAAGCCTGACAAACCATCATTTATTTCGCAACCGTAAGCAGAATGTTGAAAGTCTAAACGCCTATAAATAAAAAAATATGGCATGATCAAAATTACACACCCACACACACCCACACAAAAGTCTGTAAACATGGAATACTGAAGACTGGATTTAAGGTCATATTGAGTTCTAAAGTCTACAGCAACAGAACTTGCATTTGCTAGTTCACTATATTTCACTGTATGAAATTTTTTAAATTATGAATTCTCTATTCTGATCGGTCAGAATTTGTTATTTCATTTTCTATAGTAGCAGCCATTTTTCTTTTCAAGGGATTTGTCCCTTCAGGCATGGAAAGAAAAGATTAACACACACATTTCTAAAATCTGCACCAGCATTTTGTCCAAAATTGTCACAAAGCAGCAGAACACAATCAGCAGCGCTTTCTATCCTGAGTTCACAAAGGTCCACATTTGACTAGTGTAATTTCTTCCACCCAAAGAGCATGTCCATTTTTGTTTGCTCTCATAACCACTATGGCTAAGATAAGTTCAAGATTCAAAACTTTTTTGATCTCCAGATGTCCTCCTAAACAGCAGCTCTGACTGAAGTTGATCTTGGCTGTGGATTAACTCCAGTGGATGGTCTAAGGCAATATTCTTTATGTCGTGTTACGACCTGAGCTATGTTTTTCTTTTTTCTCTGTAGTAGTAAGGTGGTAGATTCTCCAACATGATGTACAGCTTTAAATACATATTATTTAACTAAGTTAAGTTATCATTAATGACTACACTTCATTTCCACTTTGCACCATATCGGCCTTCTGTCTTATGTTATCTGTCCCTTTTTGCAAGACATATAAAGTAACTCTTTATTACGGTTTTTGTGTTATAACAGAACTATTTTTTTTCCTTCGATTTTTTCCTTTAACATTGTAGTTTTTGTACTTAGTGTTTGTAAGTGACTGAGAGTAACATACAGTAGTGTCAATTCTCTATGTGTCTGTTCTGTGAACGTAGCAGAATCGACAATAACGCAGACATCGACTTTGACATAGTGAAACATTTCTCTAAACAGATGTTTATTTTAGGTCTGTGGAAAGAGTCATCAAGATCAACATTTGTAGCAATCAGCATGTTTTCTACAAGGGGAAGTCTACAAGTTAGAGAACTTTGTGCTTTCCAGGTTCTCTGTAAAAAGGTCTTTTGTCTAGTTATCGCCACATGGGGAAAAATGGCAGATAAGTGAATTACAATTTGTTGCATGGCTGTTTCACAACATTAAACATGATTATAAACTTTATTTAAAATATTGGTTATTCATATAGCAGCTGCTCTATCTACCTCTTAGAGGATCCCTTAGTCCCCAGTAACAGTAGTGACATGTACTGTAAGTGGTTGTTGGTCCACTGTGGTGTGGTGACTTCTCGATCCACACACAATTTTTTTTTTTTACAACGGATGCCCTTCCCGACGTAACCCTTCCATTTTTTTCTGGGATTGGGACCAGTGGTGTCTGTATATAATTAACTGTAAGTTCTGTGGAACTCAGCGGAAGTGGTAGCCAAAATAATCCAGACCAGCTCACACATTCCAGAGGCGCAGTTGTGTCGTTATTAATTAACATCTGAAGAAATCTTTACATTTAGGAATTCCCTCTCCTCCCAGAGCAATGGTGGTGGCTCAAACGGTTAAGGCTGTGTGTTCCTGGGTTACTGACCGGGGGGTTGGTGGTTTGAGCCCCAGCACTGCCAAGTTGCCACTGTTGAGCCCTTGAGCAAGGCCCTTAACCCAATCTGCTCCAGGGTGCTGTAACCTGGCTGACCCTGTGCTCTCACCCCAGTTCCCTAACTGGGGTATGTGAAAAACAATTTCACCGTGCTATAAATAAAGTACATGTGGCAAGTAATTGAAAATCTATTTATTTCATTTTTAACTTACATTATCTCATTATACATCTGAGCAGTTGAGGGTTAAGGGGCTTGCTCAAGGGCCCAACACTGGCAACTTGGTGGTTTTGGGATTTAAACATGGGACCTTCCGAACCATAGTCCAAGGCCTTAATGAGGAATTATCTTCATACTGTAACGTGGCTAGAACTACATGTACAGTTGGTCAGTAGCATCAACAATTCTGCTAGCAGTATTGGCTACAAAACTTGCTTTATCATACACTTAATACTGGTTCCAAAGTTAACAGAGGTTGGTCTAAATTGGTGTTTCATAGAGCATAAATGAACCCAAGTAAAAGTCTTGGTATTGTACCCAAAGTCTATACCGCTTTATCCTGTATTCAGGGTCATAGGAGGCCTGGAGCCTATCCCAGGAGACTTAGGGCAGGAGGCAGGGTACGCCCTCAACAGGGTGCCAATCAATCACAGGGCACACACACATACACTACAGTCAACACCACTCAAAATGTCTTTGGACTGTGGGAGGAAACCCACCAAGCACGGGAAGAACATGCAAACTTCCTGCACACAGAGATGGGAATCGAACCCGGACCCTGGAGGTGCAAGGCGACAGAGCTAACCACTACACCACCGTACCATCACAAATATCCGGGACTTACAAATCCCTCTGTTTTGTCTCCCTTTCTGCCTCAACCGAAGGTGTCCGCGATGGGAATGAGCAACTTTGTGGTAATGCTTTGCAGACATGTCTCCAACCGTTACAATACGTTTTACCATCCGTTATTAAAAATGTGGTCAGTTGGCGATAATTACTTGTCATCTTCATGACAGATGGTAAAACATACAATATGATGTACTATCTTTATTCATTTCACCGTCTGTTATGAACAAATATTGTCGGTTGGCGATATTGAGTGTTAATATTTCTGAAATGTATTATTACTCTTTACCAAATTCAATAAAATCAGTCCAATTTCAACTGTCCCCAGACTCTGCCCAAACTGAAATATAAAATATGGTCAATTGGCGACACCTAGTGGTTCGATGTGACTTTGCTACTACGTATATAGAGTACAGTAGCCTCGGAGATGCTCAAGTTAATGTAGCGACCTCTTGTGGTGGATAGTGGACTTCACTCTCATGTAATATTACGCTACTTACGTCCTTTACGCACGTACGTAAGAGCAGCATGTTTCGTACTACCGCCTAGTGCTTAGCACAAACACACCCATTTACTAAACACAGAGAAGATGAACGCGCCGCCGGCATTCGAGTCGTTTTTATTATTTGAGGGGGAGAAGAAGTAAGTCTGGAGTGTATCGTTTTGAACAAATTTCTAGATTTCTCTGCAAGGAGGTGCATTATTTCTTTGTGATGAAAGAAGGTTTGCTAGTTAGCTAGCTAAGCTAATTGAGCTTGTCAGAGAGTGACGTTAAGTTTGTTCGATTGAGCTGGATTAAATAGCGGGAAAAACCAATAGCTTTACAGTTTCATGTTAAGTCTGAGAGCTGAATTAGCTCTAGTGAAATATTAAATATTGGCCACCACACTTCTAGTTAGCTGTGTTTGCTAATTGTTGTTCAGAAAGTGTGTTAAGTCTCTATAACAGCAGCTATGCAGGTACGTTAGTTCCAGCTGCACGGGCTATACATCAATCAGCCATAACATTATGACCACCTGTGTAATATTGTGTTATAAGCTCCTCCTTTTGCAACCATAAAACCCAGCATTTTATCTTTTTTCCCCCTCAGTTTGATCTACTCTGGCTCTTGTATTGGATTGGACTACATGGGCCAGCTTTCACTCCCCATGTGCATCAGTGACCACTGGCCTGCCATGACCCGATCACAAGTTCACTGGTTTTAATTCCTTGGATCACCTTTGGTATGTCCTGACCACTGCAGACCAGGAACATCCCACAAGAGCTGCAGTTTTTGGAGTTGTTCTGACCCAGTCCTCTAGCCATCACAATGCATATGCTTGCCCATTTTTTCAGCTTCCAACACATCAACTTCAGGAACAAAAGTTAACTTGCTGCCTAATATGTCTCGCCCTTTTCCAACCGCCTTTGTAATGAGATATTGAAAACGTAGCTACTGTGACAATGGCCAATTTGTGATGGCTAGACAACTAAATAAGGAGCAAGTCCAAAACTGCAGCTCGTGTGAGATGTTTCCGGTCTGCAGTGGTCAGGGCATGCAAAAAGTAATCCAGAGATGTGTGGAGTGAAGCCAGGCCTGTGTAGTCCGATCCAATAGGCGCTCAAAGTTACTCTAGCTCAAATTGAGGGAAAGGATAAAGTTTGTTTCAATAGAAAGGTGGCAGAACACACTGCTCATTACTGCTATGGTGACAAAGCATGGGTGGCCTATTGATTACTAGGGAGGTTCTTATATTGTTATGAAAAGAAGCAGTGTATTTACATTTACGCATTTACCAGACCCTCGATTTACAAAAGTGATTTGTAGTTCCCATTATTGGATAGATCCTTACACTGGGTTATAAGTTTACTAACTAGGTACTGTCAGTCAAACACTGTTGAAGTTTTTTTGAAGTACTCAAGAAACATCATTAGTGTGCTTTGTTTCCATGGTAACAGATTATTCACAAGGACTTTTATATAGTCCAAGTCTAATAATCATTCATCAAATACTTGTGTGTAAGTTAATGTTTCAGTAACTTGATAAATATGGTTGTGGTTTCTGTTAATGTACTGGTTCTTGTATGTAGTAACCACTGATTATCATTGCAGAATTACAATAACAAAGGACACCAAGGTGCCAAATGCCTGTTTATTCACACTGAATAAAGAAGACCACACGCTGGGAAACATCATCAGATCGTAAGGAATCTCAACAGATAAATATTTCATCATAGTCATGCTTAAAGTATTGCTAATTTCCCTGTCTTTAAACCCCTCCATGTCCTGTTTTATGACAGACAGCTCCTGAAGGACCCTCAGGTGCTGTTTGCTGGGTACAAGGTTCCCCATCCACTGGAGCATAAAATCGTGATCCGGGTCCAGACAACACCAGACTACAGTCCTCAAGAAGCCTTCACGAATGCCATCACTGATCTGATCAGCGAGCTGTCCCTGCTGGAGGAGAGGTTTAGGGTGAGTGTTAGTGCAGCTGAAAAAATTGTACATGGCACATGGTTTGTTTTGTTGTTGCTCACTGTGGTTAAAATTATTACAGTACAACCATTTTTACAGTCAAAAATTCAGACACACCTTCTCATTTAGTGTTTTTTCTTTATTTTAGTTAGTTTTAAACATTGTATATTAATACTGAAGACACTGAAATCATGACAGATCAAATATAGAATAGTGTAGTATGTGTTAATGATTGTGGCATGGCATGTCCCTGCAAAATGCTGTGGTAACGATGCTCTTAACGAGTGCCCTCATTTTGACATAAGTCACCAATTGTGTCACCAGCAAAGTACCATCACGCCATCACACCCCGTGCTCAAAGCTTCACAGTGGGAATCAGATTCACGAACCATCTGTTCTCCCTCTCTACGTCTCACAAAGACACAGCTATTAGAATCAAAAATCTCAAATTTGAGTTCATCACACCAAAGGATAGTTTCCGTTGATTTACTGTAATGTCTATTTCTTGTTTCTTGGCCCAGGTAAGTCTCTTCTGCTTGTTCTTCTTTCAAAGTATTGCTTTTGTGCCACAGTTGGCCATGAAGGTATGACTCCCGCAGGCTTCTGTGAACGTTGGATATTGAAAAGTGTGTCACTTGAATTCTGAGAAGCATTTATGTCTGAGGTTGATTATTTTAATAAACGTATCATCTGCAGGAAAAATAGATTTTGGTCTTTGTTTCCTGGCACGGTTCTCATGAGAGCCTGTTTCATCATAAAGTTTGATGGTTTTGCCGTCATACATTCAAAGTCCTTTTTCAGATTGACCAACTTAAAGTAATAATAGTCTTTTCTCTTTACTTAACTGCGTAACACTGATGGGTCTTATTGATTCCACTTCCTTTGCACAAGACAACTGATGGTTTAAAGCACATTAAGAAGCCAAGAAATGTCACAAATTAACTCTTGACAAGGCACACCTGTGAATTGAAAACCTTTCCAGGTCACTACCTCGTGAATCTGATTAGAGAAAGCAACGAGTTTGCCAAAGTGTCATCAAAGCTCAATATATCTACTTTGGACAGTCTAAAAATAAAGTTGAAATTAATAAACTGTAGGAGAAGGTGTGTCTAAACTTTTGACTGGTAGTGTACATTGTTAGGATTGAAATCTGATTGGAGAGATTTATTCAGGGCAATATTTTTTTTTCTCTACTGCTTTAGGTTGCCATTAAAGACAAGCAGGAAGGAATTGAATAAAGGATACAGCTGTGTCTGACTACGGACGTCCATGAGTGACCACTCCAGCCTCATAGCTTTTCTATAAGATTATGGTGTGTGTTTTTCAGCACTGGTCTTCCCATGGTGAAGTTAACAATTTTCCTCACTTCAATCCAAACCATAAAGACTGTTGAAGCTGTATGTGAGCTCGTGTGCAGATCGAATATTATTGTGTTGACACAATTTAAACCCTCTGTATTGTGATATAGTGATTCCTTTTTTGTCTTTTTCTTTTTGTTGTTGTTGTTGCCAAATGTGTCTGGTATTTGCATACTCTTTTTTGCAACTAAATCAATTGTTATCTTGAATAAATGTAAATTTGATACCTGGATTGTTTAGTCAGTGTTTGTGTAAGGAAAAAGTGTGTGTGTGTGTGTGTGTGTATCAGGATCTGCAGAACACAACCAAAAAGTTGAAGTAAGACACGTTTTCACACTTATAAACAAAGGAGTATGTTTGATGCACTTCATCTTTTTAATATTAAATGGGAATACTTGTCATGTTTTCATGTTCTCCCTGTGCGTGATGGGTTTCCTCTGGGTGCTCTGGTTTCCTCCCATGGTCCAAAGACATGCAGATTAGGCTAATTTGTGTTCCCAAATTGCCCATAGTGTGTGAATGAGCATGTGACTGTGTGTGTGTATATTTATGCTCTGTGATGGAATGGCACCCTTTCCAGTGTTTACCTCGAATCTAGCCCCATGTCTTTTGGGATAGACTCCAGCTCTCCTCCCCTGCAACTCTGTATGCAGGATTAAAGCGGTATAAACAATGAGTGAGTAAATGAAAAATTGTGTTACAGGAGCAGGTGGTTTGGTCAAACTTTCTATGAAAGCAGTCAGGAGTAGTTTAGTGGGTATGGCAATGATTGGAAAGTCTTAGGTTCAAACCCAGTACCA
Organism: Clarias batrachus; assembly: GCA_003987875.1. Lineage (NCBI taxonomy): Eukaryota > Metazoa > Chordata > Actinopteri > Siluriformes > Clariidae > Clarias > Clarias batrachus. The sequence goes on along the minus strand of QMIH01000421.1, from coordinate 238,981 downwards.
CTCTTGAGCAAGCCCCTTGATCATCAACTGCTCAGAAGTATAATATTAAATAAAAAGTAAGTTGCTCTGGATAACCAAATGTTAAATTAAATGTAAATTTGGTCAACAAAAAATTCAACTTGGTCAAATTAATAGAAAGCAGGGCAGGATCAGTCAAAGTCTCTCTGAGAATGAGCAGGAATGGAAGAAGTAAAAAAAAAATTGTGCCAGTTGATGTGGTTGGTCAGAGTTTTTGTAGGAACAGGTAAAGTTTTCAAAATTGGTCAAACATTTTATGAAACTGGTTGCGAGTGATATAAAGAACTAGAGGGTATCCCAGGGCTGCCTATTGAATTTCTGTTTTATACAGTTTATCGCTGTGGCGACCCCTCGTGGGAGCAGGCGAAAGTCCAACCACTTTTAGAGCGAGATTTGCACACATTTCTAGTTGGAAACACGGAACTCTTTTAGTGGTTGATGATGCGGAGGGACACAATAACCAGTGCACAGGAACAAAGCTTGATGGCTGCCAAGCAGCAGACGGCTATCTGTGGGTGTAAAGGCATCCGAACTTGCCTGATATGTGAAGCAAATAATGCCAAGAGACATCTGCTGAACAAGAAAGACCCGGTAAGTTGGATACCCGTGTAGTAAAATACTTTGAGTTTGACTCTATAGTTAAAGGGCACGTGTGTACGCGCTGCATTAGCCCATGTTGCTAGGTACTCATACACGTCAAAGCGTCCGCCATATTGGAAAGGAATTCTTGTACTGTAATGCATTTCAACTGATATATGGTGGTGCGTTGTTTGTTATCAAATAAATCGTATCTTGCTCGTTTTTATAGTCTGTAGCGAAATATATTGCCTCTCTGTATTTTCTGTTGCGATTTTAACAATGAGTTTACATTCTATGTTCAAGGTGCATTACGATTTCATCTATGATCCAAAGTCAGAATTAGCAGTGCCGGTTAATGGTGATACTTTTGAGGCCTTTCCATTTCCTGGTGTGTTCCTGTGGGACGATTTTGTCTCTGAGGATGAAGAAAGAGAGCTGGTTACAAAAATGGACCAAGATGTCTGGAGAGAGTCTCAGTCTGGTCGGCGCAAACAGGTACGTCTTCCAAAAGGGTATAACTCCATGTACACTGCCTGGCCGGGGAAAAAAAAAAGATTTCATTCAGTCACCTTTAGCTTTGATTACAGGACACAATACGGTGGACAGTTCATGTGTAAAAATGATTCCTCATGCTCCCAGAAACACTCTTTCACATCATGGAATATACCTCATGCAATCAGGGAAGAAAAAACTATAGATATTGTGATAACTTGGTTATTCAGTACATTCAGGTTGTCAGCGGACTAAATTTTATTGCTGCATATTGTTGCTGAGCCCAGATCAAAACACTGCGTCTAGATGCTCGTACAGTGGCCACTATGCATGATGGGTACATCGCTGCATACACTTCTTACCATGACGTGGCTATCGCTCTTGAATAGGGTCGGTCTGGACACATCAGACCTCATGATCTTTTTCCATTCCTCCAAAGTCCAGTGTTTGCGCTACCTAGCCAAATATAGAATTTTTTTCCTGATTAGTTTCACTAACAAGTTGCTTTCTTATGACTATTTACTCCCAATCCTGAGAGTAATCATTACATGGAAATTATCTTACTTTCACTATTAAGCATAGCTATGATTTTACTGTTGATTTGTATTTTCTTCTTACACAAATTTGACGGTTCAGCACTATATTTCCAGGTTTTGATGTGTCGAAGGGTTCTGAACCCAGTTTCTGTAATTTTGTATCTCCTTAGTTGTTTTTCTTTGCTTGATGCAGCTCAATCATTTGGCTTTTTTTTTTTAATGGTGACCTCATATTTTATATCTTTGGGGAGCCTGAGAAATCCCATCAGATATTCTGTGAAGTTTTATATGAAAGCTTTCATCTTTTTTGCACATGTCTCAAAACTTTTATTCCAGTAATATTTAGCCAATAAACTGTTTTTAGTCCCCTTCACATTTTATGTATGGTTTTTTTCTTTTAGAAAAGTTTCAGACAAAATTATGATAATCTGATGATAATGTAGGTTTTTATAAATATTAATGAAAATCCTTCTGCCTTCACATGGAATAGTTATGCTTAAACAAGTTCTTTTCTTTTAGGACTTTGGACCAAAGGTAAACTTTAAAAAACAGCGTGTTCGCCTTGGAGGTTTCAGTGGCCTCCCTGCAATCAGCCAGAAGCTAGTGGACAGAATGGCCAAAGAGCCTCTGCTGGCCGATTTCCACCCGGTGGAGCAGTGCAACCTGGAGTACAGCCCCGAGCGCGGCTCTGCCATCGACCCACACCTGGACGACAGCTGGCTGTGGGGGGAGCGCCTGGTTATCCTTAATCTGCTCTCTGACACTGTGATCACCATGAGTTTAGACCAGGGCTGGGGGGACATGGACCGAGGTGAGGTCAGGGTGGCTGTAAATCTGCCTCGGAGGTCTTTATTCGTAATGTACGGCGAGGCACGCCACCGGTGGAAACACGCCATTTACAGGGAGCACATACGCAGCAGGAGGGTGTGCAGTAACTTCAGAGAGCTGAACACTGAGTTCCTGCGTGGTGGCGAGCAGGAGAAGCTGGGATCAGAGCTGCTGGGTATAGCATCAAGCTTTAACGGCGTTCCTGTGTAAAAATGGACAGTTGTGCAGAGGGTTCGTGAATGTATTGACTTTTTTTCAGTATACTTGAATGTTAGATTTTAAACATGATGCACTTAAAATGCTAAATATTAAGAAAAGAGTTTACCATGTTTATGGTGGAAAATTGCTTTTACTTTCATTTAAATTGAATAAATATTTTATTAAGATGTATTTCTCAATAAAGAGTGATGCAGTATATCGATAATACGACGGTGGAAAAGGATAATATTAGATGTAATTTATTGGAGAGTATGTGTGCTGTATGGAAAAAGCATTTTGTTGTAAACAAGAGTATATAAATGGATGGCGAACTTCAAGGAAGGAATCGTTACTGGTGACGAGACGCAGATTCGTCACAACTAGCCTGAGGGTAAACGGCAGCGTATGGAATGGACGCATCTTCAATCGTCAACAAAAAAAAACGTTAAAAGACGCTAATTGATTAGGTGAGGACTGCTAGAGTCTAGGGTGTTGTGATTTTGCATGACAATGCACATCCGCACACTTGTGCCCACACTGTTGACACTTGTTTTAAGGTGTTAAAGCGTCCTCCCTGTAGTCTTAATTGTGCTCTTCTGGACTTTTACCAGTTAGTTTCCCTGAAAGCAGCCCTATGAGCTCAAAGATTCACTTCTGATGTAGAAGTGAAGACAGCATCGCATTTGTAACTTGTGGCTCAGTCTATTTTTTTTGTTTTTTAATAAGGGGAATACGAAAGCTTGTTGACAGATGGATAAAGTGGATAAAGTGTATTTAAAAGCATTATTTGATTTGTATTTGATTAAGTCTAATTATACAGTAAGTCTAATTTCCGCAGTGGCCACGTAGAGTGATAGTAGTGCGTTTAACGCTGGCCGTGTATTTTTGTGTGACAATGTTAACCATTAAAGAACATGTTTTTCTAGTGGAGAATGTTTTTAATGCTGGCGATTAAATACACAGATTCAGTTCATTCCGAGCAGCTTTTCCAGGGACATGTATACCACATTGCCATACTGTGCGAGATTTAAGAAATCAATACAGGAGTGAGAATCATGAGTTTCATTACACAAATATTTTCTCATAACCTACTAAAACATGTGGCCATGTTTCCTTAATGCTGTTGTAATAATTTTTCATAAAACTCTTGCTTATAATTGTTTTGCAACATATCACTAAAGAAAAGCAAAAAGAAAAAAAAGTTAATCTACCCACTAACTAAAATATGATTATAAAGGGTTTAAATAAGGCTTAAAAAGCACAACCACATGCATAATTTAGCTAATATAATTTAACATCTAACCCTTTATTTAATTTTCCAGTTGTAGTTTAACACAGAATTTTTGATTCCCTGTATCTTTTTTGGGTAATTCACATGGGTGTGGTTTAAATGCCAGATGGATGTCCCTTCCCCAGTTTTCTTTTTCCATTTTCCTTCCTTGAAGGACCATCATTCTGGTTTTTAAATCAGTAAAGTATTTCAGTTAGTCAGAGAGCATGTGCTGTGGTTGCAAGATGACTAGCGTATTTCTTTTTGTCCTTTATTACCTGCCTTCACTTCTCTTTTGTGTAGCTCCCATGTTTCAGTACTGAACATGAAATATATACAGTAATCTAGTTTAAACTCTATGTTTTAGACTGTCAGTGTCGATAATAAGTACCATAATCTTACCAACATTTATAAAAGGTGTTTTTAACCATTATCATGTTTTTTATTGTCATTCCACTATGTACTGTAGCTGGTAGACTTTGAAAAAGAAATTTTGGTTCCTTATGACAACATATAACAGTTAAAAAGCATGTATCACAAGATTACCAGAAGCGCATGCATAGCACTGGGGAACAGCAAGACAACTTTGGTATGGGATTTACAGCAGATGTCCTTTCTGATGTTATTCTCCGGTTCAAGCTGGGCTTGAGATTGCTACTAGGAATGCCCTGAATCCAGTGTCGACGTTTGGGCATTGGCTGGGAATCGAACTTAGCATGAAGGTTGAGAAGTCTACCATGGAGCCAACGATGCTGTACAACAAAGTGAGATGCATGCAAGGCAACAAATATACATAATGGTGAATTCTCAGGATCGTTGATACAAAGTGGAGTGCACATTGAGTACAATATGAATGTTTGGGGTTTAAATCTCACTTCCAGCGTCTGTGCATGGAGTTTGTAAGTTCTCTCTGCTTTGTGGGCTTTTTTTTTTTCTAAGATACTCCGGTTTCTTTCAACAGTTCAAAGATATGCACAGATTGGCCTCATCAAATTATAAAACATATAGTGTGTGATTGGGTGTGGGTGTGCTTGGCACTCCATCCACTGCCATGTGTGCCCTGAGTGGCTCTCTACAAGGAAAAGCAATAAAAATAATAAATGAATTGAAATTTAATTAACATTTTCTTAAGTTGACATCTTTTTTTTTTTACTTATGTTTACTGAAATTTAAGTTCTTAAGGTGAAAATCCGGATTGCAAATCAATTATGTAAATGGAGATAATCTGTTCCAGTCACCCACAAATATTACCAATTGCCAATATTATAATCATATTTTTTAGTATAAAAACAATCAAAACATTTAGAAAAGACATGAGAATTCAGTAAAATAGGAAGTGAATAGATTTTAAACCTCACGTAGCCTATGTCAAAAATGCTTCATATGCCGATGCAAATTTGTAATAAAAATTTCATTCTTAAGGCGAAAAATCTTGTATGCCGAGGTTCCGCTGGATCTTGTTCATATTTATATTAACTGACATTTTATTTTATTTACTTCAGTTTACCTCCTTTGTCTACTTTTTTTTGTTTTACCATGGACCTTCCTGATGTTTACTTAATTTGACTTATATTTACATCATATAAACATATGACAACATTTTATTCACTGATATTTACTTTGTTTTTGTTCGTGGTTATTTCATTTCTACTTGTATTTACTTCACAGTGACTTTATTCAGTCAGTTAATTCGCAGAATTAAATGTAAAGTACGGAAGGGCGTGAGATTTGCCACACTCAAGATGGCGGACACGAGGCTCCACGTGCGAGCGCGGTGACGTCACTGGTCAAAGTTCACGGTGCGTTTTCCCGGGAAAACACGAAGTAAACGAAGTTGAACCCGTGTGTACACGTGTAAGTAATGGATGTCTTATTGTGCTTGGACCGGTAAATATTTGTGGTGATGCAGCATTGTAGTCTTTGTACAACGGACAATATTTACTGTTTTCTTTGACAGTTGTTCAATAATAGGTTAATGTATCGTATCGACCGTCTCACGTGCGATGCTGGGGCTTCGGGTTTATTTTATTTAACAGGTTTAAAAATGAAAAAATCCCTAATCTTTTCCTTAATTTGGGGTTAGGCTGAAAAAATGGGGTTAGGTTAGTGTAGTGACTGATGCAGTTCGGCTTTTTGTACTATTGTAATAGTGATGAGCATTGAGCTTCCCTGCAGTTCCGGTGAATCACTGAATCACTTGGCTCACTGAATCACCTGACTCACTAGGTGTAAAGTGGCCACTTAAGTCACATTCTGTCTATTTTCATGAAGAAAGCTCTGAAACCTGGCCACTCAGACAATGGCTGAAGCATTAACCTGAAACTCTAGTGCTATTTAAGCTGAACACAACTAGCAGCAGTCCACATTACTGTGTTGTCTCTCTTTCCCACAGCACCATGGCGAAGATTACAGAGAGAATCCTGCTGGAGAAAGGATCACCTAAAGAAAACAAGCTGGAGAAAATCAAAAGCATAAAGTAGGTCATTAAAGAGCTGTGATCTTATGATGTATATCCGAGTATACGCTGTGTGTGTTTCTGGAGGCGTGTAGTGAAATGTACATTTGTGTTGATGGATGTGCACTTAGATTCATTCTTTTACAAAGTGTCTATAAGGCCTCCTTTTATAGGTGTTTGGTTTATATTCATACAAGGAATGTTAATTTGATTCCACACATTAACATATGATTATATAAATGCAATACCCTACATTTTCACAATCCGTTAATGGCTTACTATGTGTAACATTCCTTTTTATTTATTTATTTTTTGTTAAGTCTCTCTCGTATGGGGTTAAAGACCGAGGATCTCCCGGTGGCCTTGTTGAATAAGCTCTCTTCACTAGAGGAGTTAGATCTTTCGGGGAACATGCTGCAGAAGCTCCCGGCAGGACTTTCCCTTCCTCATCTTCGGATTTTGAACTTTTCCAACAACGACATGGAGGAGGTGACCTCGCTGGAGACCCTGCCCGGCCTGGAGGAGTTGCGGCTGGACGACAATTTATATCTCACTGTAAGACACAAACAGTTGGTTTGCAGTTTAAGGACATCACATTGTTGTTGTGACTTTTTATTTTATATATTTTATTTTGACTTCTGTAGGTCAGCGATGAGCACAAAGTGATGTTCCTCTTGCACAAACTGAAGATCCTGAATGGGAAGGACATCAGTGCGACGGCTAATCACATCCGCTATGTAAACAGCGAGATTCTTAGAAAGCGGGTGAGTCTGGAGGGGTTTATTTTGTGTGTGTAATTAGGAAATTACGTTTTTGTTAATTAAATTACTTGCTTTTTTTTTTACTGCATGTTTTTTTTTTACAGGTAATTGGGGTGTGGGAGAAGAGCTTCACTCTCCCTGATCCACTAACTTCACAAAACTTGAACGAGCTTGAGAAGAAATTTGTCAACGCGGCATGCTTTCAAGTCAAATATGGCCCCAGCTCTTTAAACGACTACACTAAATGGAGGGTGTGTGTTCGAAATATGACATTTCTTTGGCTTGTTATACAGAAATCGTGTTCCTGCAATTAAATTTGAATTCTGTGGTCCAGGTTGAAATGATTGCGAAAGAATATCTCAAATCACTCACTGATCCGGACCAGGAGGAGACTGGAGACATTACATCAGAGACTCCTGTCAAAGAGTGTGGGGTAGGCCTGTTGCAATTCAGTTGAACAACAGTAATGAAATTTGTCATGTTTTAGGGTGTAATTTATACCTTTTATGAAACAATACCTGTTTTCAGACTCCTTCGAAGAGAAAAATGAATGATTCCAAAGCAAACAGTGAGGATGGAACCCCTCAAAAGAGAAAGACGGTGGACCAAGCAGCCACGCCGGGATCCAGTCCACGCAAATCAAGCCGGTTATCCTGCGCCACTTCAGTCGAGCCAAGTCCAAAGAAATCCTCCCGGCTCCCGGGGACTCCACAGAAATCTGATACGAGTGCATCGAGCCCAAGGTGTGTGAAAATGAACACACCCGAGGCCAGTCTGAGGAAATCGAGTCGTCTGCAAAACACCCCGAAGAAATCAACAATGGCACCGGTCGCCGTGACGCCCACTGCGAAGGGAGCGAAGAAAAATCTAAAAGATCAGCTCATGACTCCTAACGCATGCGGTTCCACCAAGAAAGCAAATGAAACAGGAACTAAACACCAAGTGCCAAAGGTATGTATGTGACTCTGAGCTTGTGGGCACATCACACTGTTATTTCCTTTTCCTTTTTTTAAAAATTTTTTTATTATTATTCTTTACACATTATATAACTGGTACCATGCAACAGCCTAGATCAGGGGTCTCAAACTCAGTTCCTGGAGGGCCGCAGCCCCACAGAGTTTTGTTCCAACCATAATTAAAAGCACCTGATCCACCTAAACAAGTCATAAAGGCTTATTTGAAAACTACATGGTATGTATGTTGGAGCAGGGTTGGAACAAAACTCTGTAGGGCTGCGGCCCTCCAGGAACTGAGTTTGAGACCCCTGGCCTAGATGGTACTATGAAAATGTATTGCTACAAGCCCTTCCTCTCACTTGGTGGATGGCCACCGTCTCCCGCTCTCACGGGTTTTGTGTATTGTTGTTCACGGCTCATCAGAAAGCCATTACTTCATCGTCGAGTGTCTCCATGCAGGAGCCGGCCAGTCTGCAGCCTCTTCACGTCCTGCAGTGCCACAGTAAACACGACAGTGACAAGGATTTCAGCACCCAGCTGTGGGCCTGCGCCTTCGAGCCCACTCCTGACAAAAGCAGTGAGTATCTTTAATTTGAATGCAGCCTGAACAATTCAGTTCTGACAACAATTTCATGAAAAAGGATGGAAATGTTTGGAATGAACTTTGTTGACCTTCGACTACTTTTATTTGTGCCACCATAATGTATGTTTGTTTTTTTGATGCAGGTGCTTGGGCACAATCAGTGGCCACTTGTGGAGGGGAGACGGTGTGTGTGATAGACTGTGAGTCTGGCCACGTGCTGAAGAAATACAAAGTCCCTAGTGAGGTGTGTAACCAGTTATTCCTGTAGTACCATTTCTTACCACTAGGTGACTCTCAGAAACTGCTAAGAATCTCCTATGTAGGGGAGAAAAAAAAACACCCTAAACACAAGCTAAACTGAAATGCAAAAATAAAATGCACACTTCCTGTGCCCATTTGTCCTTATTCCTAGGGTATCGCTGCTTTTACAAAATAGTCCTTATTTCAAAATCCCTAGCCATAAGTGTTGGAATAAACGTCTGTCTATCTCTTGGGATTTTTTTTTTACATCATCATGGATATTAAATTTCTCCATTAGGAGTTCTTTACACTGGCCTGGACCACGGTGTCGATGGTGCGTGAGGGTGGCAGTCCCCGATCCTGCAGCATCCTCGCCGCTGGAGGGAAGAGAGGCATGGTGAAGCTCATCCACCCCAGAGCCAACCTGGCATACGGCGAGTTCCGTGCCAGCCGGCGGGCCATATCCGTGCTACGCTTCAGTCCGAGCCAGACCAGCTTCCTGTTCTGTAAGTGCACATCAAGAGATCAAGATCTAGAGATTCAGAATTCCTCAGAGCTTCTGATGGACCACAAGAAGATGATGATGTGCTAGATTTAAAAAAAAATCAGGTCATCAGTTTAAACCCATATCGAAGAAAGAAAAATTGTGTCTCAGTTGTTTCATCTAAGTGCTTGTGCTGTGGGTGCATTGTTACATCATATAACATGTTATTACAAGCACATTGCTTTATATAGACCGGGGAGATTAGCTACTGTAAGAAACGATTTGATTGATTGATTGTTGCTCCTAGCGGGTGCATACGACAACAAGATCATCATGTGGGACATCGGCGGGCTGGACCGAGACTACAACTTCAAAACCAGGTTTGTTATTGTGGCTTTCATGTTTTAATGTCACAGCGAGTGTATTCTTTTTATCTTTTCTTTTTTTTTCAAAGACAAATGTGCCTGTGCGTGCGCAAATGTAAACGTTGGCGTCTCTTGTTCTCCCAGTCAGCTGCTAGTAATGGAGTCCTGCTCCACTCCACTGCACCTCTGCCTGCCACCACGCTCCCCGGAAACGCACCTCCTCTCGGGCTGCGACGACGGCCTTTACAGCTTCGACATCCAGCTCAGCAAGAACACGCAGAAGAGGTGCTTGTTTAAAAACGCACATTTCTAATAAAAGTACATTTAGTCTTTTATTATTATTATTCTATGTCAATAATATAAAAGTAAGAATAGAGGTTCAGCTTCTTTGTAGTGTGTGTTCACTTCCAGACGTGTGTGTGTGTTCCTCCCCAGACATGTTAATACAGAATACAGTAGAGCATTTTTACATGACGTGTCTTATCAACTGTGTGTCGTTCCGTCAGGGCGGAGGAGATGGAGATTGTGTTTCCAGTGTACAAGAAGAGTAATAAGGACAGTAACTACCGCACTATTGATGGACTCAGCTTCCTTACAGAAGATGTAGTAGGTGAGTCTCGAGCGGGTTGAGATCTCTGTTTATAGTCGTATACGTGTGTGTGTGTGTGTAATAATATATAAATATCCACACTGTATCTTGTTCTGTCTCCATCTCAGCATCTAAGAGCCACATGCAGGGCTCTATTTACTTGTGGAGCTGGAGTGGAACCATGGCGTTGCGCCAGGGGAGGAAAAAGGAGGTGTCTGCTGTGATCCTGGCTGAACTGCAGTGGACCAACACCGATATCCCGTACCTCTCTCTGAACACCTGCCCCGGTCAGCATCACTCGGATTCTATACTATTTATCATTTTCAGCATCATTGATGCATACATATATCATTGCGTGCACATTATTTGTTGAATACATCATTTATATCTGATCTTTAGATAGATACTATATTGCGCCCCGAATTTTCCACTGCTTTGATGGCCTGCTTCATCATTTCTTGTCTCGTTCCATACTGGGCGCTTCAATCAATCAAACGTCAGCTTATGTCTGAAGAGTTTTGTTCGCCTCTCTTTACAGGCTTCGGCTACGTCGTGTGCGGAGATGAGAGAGGCCGACTGTGGACGTACCACATCACAGACCTCGCGAAGGCCAACTTCAAGAGCGGAAAAGCGATTCCAGCGACGGAGGTACGAGTTGTTCCCCGAGCTATTATTTAATGGAGAGTCACGATTCTAGACAAGATTTAATGAAAAGGGAATAATCCAGCGCGGGAGTCAATTTTTCATGCACTGGGTCACGTGATGTGATGTTATTGCTTATTCTTAATTCCGGGCACAGATTACACAACTCTATGGTGCAACTGTTGCTACTTGTGTAATAGGATCGACAGTTGTGTTTGTAAGCCTCACCTATTAACCCATAAAGGAATAACAAGCTAGCGTGCCAGTTCGATTCGATTTGCTTCACTGCACAAAATCAGACTTGGACTGCTCAAACAGAATGTGTCTTATGTAGCGTTGCTTTGCTGAATCACAGCACCATAGTTCCTGGTTTGGCTTTGGTTTCCACCCGTTTGGTTTCCCTTTCATTTTTACATTTTTTTTTATTACTACTTCCTAAAAATAAGAGTTATGCAGCCTAGGTGTGATTGCCTCATGCACAGCGTTCCCAGAATAGGCTATTAAGAACTGTAAAATGCATTATGAGAAAATGGAAGGAGAATAGTGAACCATCATCTTCAAGGAAGAAATGTCGGAAAAACATCCTGAATGATCTTGGTGGGAGATTATTTAAACACTTATTCAAATCAAATCGTTAAAAAAACAATAGTAGAACTCATGGTTGTCAGGGAGCAGAAAGAAATTAAGACTAAGTTTTGAGCTTTGGTGGAAAAAAAAAAAGGTCATGTGATCTGATGAGTCTAGATTTACCCTGTACCCACCTGGCCTAGTGTCCGTGTTATGCTCTGGGGTTGTTTCAGTTGGGTAGGTCAATGTACCCATATAAATGCGGTCAGCTGTGACCTGGATATACTCAATGAGCAGGTTTTTCCATCAATGTTTTTTTTTCTTTCCTGCTGGCACGGACATATTCCAAGCTGACGATGGCAGGATTCATCGGGCTCAGATTGTGAAAGGGTGATTCAGGGAGCATGAGGCAGCATTTCCACATCTGCATTGGCCACCACAGGGTCCAGACCTTAACGCGACTGAGAATATTTGAGATGTGCTTGAGAAGACATTATGCAGCAACATTTATATATATCAATTTTTAATGATGCATGAATTGCACATCACACATCAGTATTATTCCACATGAGACACACCACTTTGTCTGATTAAGTACTGACCAAGAGCTCACATCGTCGCATTCATGAACTGCAAGCACCTTCAGGTCTAAAACCCATGTCGTGATGTCATTTCAGGTTCTAGAGTGGCCGTCTCCGGTGCGAAGAGGAACAGGCCCAGTCGAGGGGCCGTCCATAAACAGCGTTGCCATGGATCCCGAGCTTCGTTATTTGGTTGCCCTTAGTGACAAAAACATGGTGGTGGTTTGGAAACGAGCATCCGTGCCATGAAGTGATCTGATTTCATGTTTCAGACTTTAAGAGCCATAGAATCGTCTGCTCAAGAATCACTGCAGTACCTGCGCACACAACGTGGATTAGGTTATACACAAATATTGAGCACTGATGAGACTTAACAACAGACCGGAGTGCTATTATGTCACCAGCTCAATAGAGACAGTAGTGGTTTATTTTAGGCTTTGTTATGAGAATTTAATTAGTTCTTTTTTTTTTTTAATTGAGCTTTTTATGTTGTTACTTTAAATATTTTGTTTTTTAACCACTGTACATATACATATGTGATGATGGTGAATTCTCTTTTCCTTCTGGGAACTAAAAGAAATATGTTATATGTGAGTGTGTGTGTGTGTGTGTGTGTGAATATGAGAGACGACAAAAAATATTATATAGATAAAACAGTATACAGTTATTTCTCACACATGTACAAATCTATACATACTGTTACTGTCATTTTGCCAGTGATGAAAACCTGATATGTGATATGATCATCTTTACTCCATATTATATAATAGTTTTATAGTCACAGTGCTGAGAATTTTTTGTTTAGAACCTGACCAATTAGATCAAGCTCTCAACTTACTATTACATACTGCTTGAATTGTATGAGGAACTTTTCTTCAATGTTCATTTTTACTACTGCGATACAGACCATGTGCAGACCACATGTAGAGTATACTGTAGTCTACCGAGAGCGTGCCACAAGTCAGATTTGTTGTAGACGTGGTGAAATTTCTAGAAGCACATGTTGAACACAAGTGAACTTTTAAATATCTGTGAAGTTTCCCAGTCATCCAGATCGTGGTTTTCACAAAGGTGTTGTTCATTGGCAGCTGGACGTGGATGAATGTCTTGAAGACATCTGACTTCACATTCAATACATTTAATCAGTTCTCAGAACATTAATTGAAAGCGAAAAGCCTTTCGGATGAGCAGCGAAGGTCCTGGAGCCAATCCCAGGAGACTTGGGGCATAAACCGGGGTTCATGCTGCCCATGGATCCTATCCATCACAGGGCACACGCACAACTTGGGAAGCTTGGCAGTTGGCCTACTCTGCATGTCTTTGGACTGTACGAGGAAACGTATCAAGCATGGGAAGAACATGCATGCACACAGAACCGAAGAGGGAATCGACCTCAACCCTGAAGGTGCAAGGTGACAGTGCTAACCAGTATGCCACCATCCAGCCTCTGCTCACGTTTGCATTAATATTACTACTACTAATAATAATACATTTTATTTCTATAGCACTGTTCATGACATCCCAAAGTGCTTATGTAAAAAGTTAAACATGAAATTTAAATGAAAAAAAAAAAAAAACAGGTAATGTTTTAAACCTGATTTAAAAGCAGACTGGGACTATGAGGGCGTAAATGATCTAGGAGGAGCAGAACAGAAGGTTGTGTCTCCCTTTGTAAACTAAACAAAATGTCCAGGTTAATCGCTGAGGAAGATAACAGAATGCTTATTCAGATGCCAGGGAATGTGAGTAGAGTGACCGATTTGGTAGGGGAGCCAACGAGAAGAACTTGTTTCATTCATGTCTGTATAGATTCCAGGGCATGAGGTTAGGTTATTACTTTTGGTACAGCCCTTGTATTTGAGATACTGATTTGCAATATGGGTTTGTATATAAACAGACTTTTTTTGTGTGCTAGTATTTTCCATTATAATGGGAAGAAGTACAGCTGTGGCTAAAAGTTTTCAGAATGACACAATAAGTCTTCTGATTCAGTGTTTTTATGACACATTTTTTTGTCAGATGGTACACTGAAATATAACTACAAGCATTTGCTAAGTGTCAAAGGCTTTTTTTGACGGTTACATTAAGTTAATTCAAAGAGTCAATACAGTGGAACCTTGGATTGCGAGCATAATTCGTTCCAGAAGTGGGCTCGTGGTCCAAAACACTCGTAAACCAAATCCTCATTTCCCATAGGAAATAATGAAACCGCAAATTATTTGTTCCACAGCCCCAAAAAATAAATACATAAAAATAATTAATACAATCTATAAAATTAAAATAAAACAAATTAATCTGCACTTTACCTTTCCCGACAGATAAGTGTTTCCATTGGTGCGCGCAGGCACCGTATGTGTTTGTGTGTGTGTGTGGAATTAGCCCCTTCCCTCGTCTCGTTTTACACACTCCTGAAAATGTGAGTGAAGCTCGGTGTCAAAATAAGAGTCGCATGCGTGATACATGATACTCGGTGCTCGTAAACTAATACTTGCTCGGTTTCAGATTAAAAATGTATTAAAAATCTTTGCTCGGTTTGTGGAACACTCGTAAACCATGTTACTCGCAATCCGAGGTTCCACTGTATTTGCAATACTTCTTTTTCAAGTTCTCTGCAATTCGCCCTGGCATGCTGGGCCACATCGTGAGTATGGCAGCCCATTCTTGCATAATCAATGCTTGGAGTTTGGGTGGACAAACCTCTTGTGGATTGACCACAAGTTGGACCCAAATTTTTGACGTTTCGTTCCAAGAGCCACTTATTACGTTTGACTTATGGCAATTGGTCTAACATGCTGGAAAAGGCATTATTTGTCAATAAACTGCTCTTGGATGGTTGGGAGACGTTGCTCTCAGAGGATGTTTTCGTACCATTGTTTATTCATGGCTGTGTTCTTAGGCAAAATTCTGAGTGAGCCCAGTTCCTTGGCTGAGAAGCAACCCCACACATGAATGGTCTCAGGATGCTTTAATGTTGGCATGACACAGGACTGATGTTAGCGCCACTCGTCTCGAGGAAAAACATCAGGGACAGACTGATCTCTGATGAATCCCTCTTCTGATTGTTTTGGGAATCAGGGGGGAAAATGCTTGTTTGAAAAAGAAAAGTTGAGCGCTACTATCAGTCCTGTGCAAGAGTGGATCTACCGGGGTGGCACGGGGTGGCAATTGCTAGGAAAATTGCCACCCTAGGAAAAAGCCTTGCCACCTCAGAACTAGTGTCCTAGTGTTCTAAAAATAAGAGTTTTTTTTATTTATCTGACGTTCCAATCCAGATATCAGGTTCTGGTCAGTCACACATCAGCCTTTATTTAATTTTTATAGGACGATGTAAAAATGTGCACCCTAGTGTATACACCGAATAAGAGTAGCGTTCCTTCAATCCACAGAAAACATGCAAGTATGCTTGCTTTAGTGTTGCCACCCCTCATAATTTTAATGTCATCCCCTTGCCACCCTATGAATAATTTTCTAGATCCGCCCCTGGTCCTGTGTCAGGCATTGTGAAAATTAATATTTGTCATTCTTAAAACTTTTGGTAGATTGAATTTGACCAGGTGTGAGGCAAACTGCCTAACTTTTTATTGGTGGACGAGTATTACATTTTCATGGTGTTACTGGAGTGCACGGCACAGTTCTGACTTCGGGCCGTGGTAGAAACGAACTAAATGCCTAGCAGAACCTGTTTTTTATGTCGACATAAAAATGGATGAACCCTTCATGCGTTAATCACGTGTTTTCTGCTTGGGCTCTGAACAACAATAGTGCGAGCCTATGAGGGGGCGCGGCCTTCGCGGCCATTCTAGCTTCTGATTGGCTAACTGGTCGCTCCTTTAGTCGAAACAAGCAGCCGAGATATAAAACTCCGCGAGCGTGTCGGTTGGGACGGACGTGCCTTTGTGCACACACACACACACACAGCGCGGTTAGATGGCCTGCTAGGCTGCGTGTGATCAGGAGAAAAACCGGTGAGCGGTGAAACGGTGGAAAATGCGGCGGAGAGTGGCGTGCGGTGCGGCAGAGCTGCTGTTAGGCCGCGGCGGCGCTGTGAGGATGACCGGGCTGCGGCTGCTCCCATCGAGCACAAAAAGCCCTGCCGTGGAGAGCGGCGTTCACCAAAGATTCCGGTCGACGTCCTCGATGACGACTTACTCCGAGCTGGCTAGAGAGAGGTCGAAAACCGTCACGTCTTTCTACAACCAGTCTGCCATTGATGTGTCTGCCGAAAAGGTGACCGTTAACTAAGGAGATAAAACGGCTCGCGTGCACCGTGACGTATAATTGCTGCGTCACCTTAGCAACGCTAACTTTTCTTTTAACTAGTAGCTTGCTGAAAGGTTTCTGCTCCTCAACCAGGTTCTGGCACTAGCGCGGCGGCGATTCAACCTAGAATAGGAACGGCGTGGCTTTCACTTGTCTACCACTTCAGTCAGGTCTAATGTCAACAAATATGAGGTCAGACAAGGACAGCAGTCCTGGGCTTGGTCCCAAATACCAGCAGTGAAATACACAGCGCGTGCAGAAGCTGAGATATTGTCATCGCAGCTGTTTTTAATAGTGTTGGGATTTTTAGAGTTTATTATTATGCATAAGGGAACCAGTGCTTAAATGTCTGGATTTTACTAACTAGATCTGTCCACATCTGACTTGTCTTTTTTACTTATGTGTATAAGGCTATGATCAGGTGGCTTAGTGGTTGGTGCTGTCGCCTTGTACCACCAGGCTCCAGGTTTGATTCGTGTCTTGGGTGTGTGTGTGTGTGTGTGTGTGTGTGTATGGAGTTTGCATGTTCTCGCTGTGCTTGGTGGGTTTCCTCCTGGTACTCCGGTTTCCTCCCACAGTCCAAAGACATACTGATTAGGTTCTTTTGTGTCTCCAAATTGGTCATAGTGTGTGTGACCTATGATGGATTGGCACCCTGTACCCAGCCTTGTGCCCTAAGGGTCCTGTGACGCGCCCCAGGCCTGCCGTGACCCTGTATCAGGATAAGTGGTATAGACAATGAAGGTGAACCGACTAGGTGTCTTTATCTAACAGATTTGTTTATCATGTTTGAAACCAGACAAATAGCTCATAATGATTTGCACTCCAGTTACATAAAAAAAACCCTTTTTGTTGGCCTCACCGCTGTACAGGTGTGAATGTGAAACGTCAGTTTATTTGTAACTGCCGTGTGAGCTAAAATGGATGCCCCACTTGTGATGTGCATGAAAGAATTGCAGTGAACAGTGATGAGGGTTTTTTTTTTCTGGTACCAAGCTTGTATCTGGTAAAGTTATTTATGATTTATGAAAGACTTTTTTGAAAAAGTGCTTATGAACGTATAGAAAAGTTTAAGGACTGTCGCAAAAATGTTAGCCATCAAGAAGGAACCGGATTCCTGATGACCCATATCTGCACACCTCTGCCCACGCTGTCAACATTCTGCAAAAAGTTAGCTTTGACTTGTTCAAGCATCCTGTCAGCCTTTCATTTGTTTGGTCCCCTGAAAGTAACCCAACGAGGATGAAGATTCACTTCTGATGAAGTGAAGACCGCGGCGCAATCGTGACTCGCAGCTTAGCCTAAAACACCTTTCATTGAGGGAATACGAAAGCTTGTTGACACAAAGTATCAAAAATAAAGGGGATTTTGTAGAAAAAGTTTGTATGTGTCTTTTCTAAAGGTTATTTGAAAATAATTCAGCAGCCAGAGTGCTGATATTTTGACTCATCTTTATTTTATAGGAGCAATGAATGATGAATAGCTAATTTGTTCTAAAATAACACGCATTGATTATGATTATGCAACAAAGTCCCTGCAGAGTGAGTACAGCGGGATCTGGAGAGTGTTGAACTTGTTTGATTGAATACAGAACAACACGCTGCTCATTTACACAGTTTACAGGTGGAGTTACTGTTGTGAAGCTGTTTTCACTTGGACTGTAGCTGTCTTGAATAGTCGTACCCATATAGATTCCAATCAGAAAAATTTAAATATGACAAATATTATGGTTCTGCCTCATCAGGTTTTAGAGACTGACTGGAACCCCCCCCCCCATCCTCTGCAGGAAGTTACCTAAGATTAAGATTTCCAACTTGAGCAACAATCTGTGTTTTATTCGTTTATTACATTTTATTCTGGTGAAACATTTCTGGTTTTCACTCGATATAGGATGGCTAAATATATTTCTCTTGATGCTTGCTGAAGTTGCAAAGTCATCTCTATGTGTCAGGGAAAACAAGATCTCACTGTTGGAGATCTGACACTGGAGACTCCTTCCAAGAATGCTTAAAAAAAAATTTTAAAATCTGTTTGCATTTACTGGTTGTCATACAAGTCAGCACTCGTGTCTCTGAGCTTCTGAAGAGTCAGTATGGAGCATTTAACAGCACCGTGGTCTTGTTGTTTTTATTATATTTATGATTGCTTTGTTTCTTTCAACTGCCGTTTTTTCTTTCCTCAGCCTTCTGTCAGACTCACACCCGGCACCTTACTCTACTCAGGCAAGCCTCAGGATGAAAACCATATCTTGGTAAGTACAGCCTGTAACTATAAGCTATTTTGAACTTTGTTCTTATTTTGAACTTCAAGTTCTTGTTGCTCATGTGTTATTCAGAAACTCTCCATAATTTTTCACTATGGGTGTTTGTCCTGCTGTTTTGCAGAGCAGTGCAAGATACCTGCATAAAGAGCTGCCCGTGCGCATCGCCCATCGCATTAAAGGTTTCCGCAGCCTGCCGTTTATTATCGGTTGCAACCCCACCATCCTGCAAGTGGTGAGTTTTTAACTCCAGTTGTACTGCTATTAGTGATATTGATTATCGTGTATTGTAGTTGACATGCGCCTTCACAGTCCGTACAGAAGATTTGGGTGCATCAGTCAAACAGGTGTAAATATATAACCACAGGGGACAGCAAATGTAGGTATTTGAGCCTTTCGGCTATTTGGCTGTACAGTTTGTGCAAGAAAGAAATCAGCCCCTGCCTTCAAACTGACATGACAGAAATGTGCACCCTTTATCATTACGAGTCCTGTTTTCTCGTTATCAGTCATTAAAACCTGAGACATGCTGATGATTTAAGACAATCTACCCCCCGTCTTCCCCTACCTCGTCACCTGATCACTCAGAAGTAAGTCACAGTGCTTTAAATATGCACATGCTTACTTCCTGTAAAATTTACTTTCACTTCTTTGAGGTTGCCTCAGAAAGCTTTATATTACTCATAACAACATTCAAATGTCAAATTACATATGTTGTGTGAATGCAGTGGGAAGCTAGTGCACTTCGGTTTAGTATCATTACATTATTTCAAGGCGTAAATATTCTCAATGTGTGATTCAACCTTTTTAGTCTCTCTTCCCATTTTATTTGTCTGTTTAGAATAGTAAATATTGAATCTGCGCAATCAGGCTTTTGTGTGCAATCTCAGCGTGTTCACGCTGTTTCTCCTCACAGTGAACTCTAACCTACATTACATGCTTCTCACACGAGTGAGACACTCTAGGATCTTGAGAGAGAGAAGACAGAGCTTAGAGACTGAGTGAATGTGTGTAATTCTATGTAGCAAGATTTGAACATGGTCCGTTATATAAACACACAAACATCGAGCAAACACTCATGTGAGACATGTGAAGGTTATATGCTTCCAGTTTTCTGCTTGCCAAATGCATCGTCCTTCCTTTTATTCGAGTTCTTGGAAATCCTAGAGAACGCTGACCACGTGTGCGCGCTGCTGGAACTCTGCCATCTGGATCCAACAGCCACCCTATTTTTTTTTTCCTCTTTTCTTTTTTCCCTTCTTTCCTTTCTCATTCTATCTCTTCTTCCCACAGCACGAGCTTTATATCCGGGCCTATCATGTGCTGAGCGATTTTCCAGCAGTAAGTACCTGCTCGATGTTATCTCGCACACAGTTATAAATGAAAGGTTGGGTAAAGTTTACCAGACTGCTTTTAGCTGCTGTATAATTACATTTCCTACCGTGACCGTGGGCCAGAGACGGGAGCATGGGGTTAACTTTAAGGGCAGAGCAGAATCTAATACTGAGAGTCCTAAGTGCTTGGTCATGGAGGATTTTTCAGTGTTGCGCAACGCATGTTATGAGGGCAGAATGTGACGGGGCTGTTGGGAAGCTAGTTGTTTATAATGTTCTAAGCTTTCTAAATATTTCTCTACAATGCCTTGTTTGGTCTTCCATTTGTCTAAACTTGACAACTAGGAAATCCAGTGTGGATGTTTTCTAATATATTCTGTAAAAATATAGTCCAAGGAATGACGGGGTCATGGAATTTTTAGGAAAATGTACTGTAATTCCATCGCTGTGAACATGACCCAAGTAACTAATAAAGGCTGACAACTAGTACAAGTACAAGATTCTGTTCTTGAAAGAAATAAAAAATTAACATTTTCAGGTTGACACTGGAGATGTGTGTAGTGCAGCCGGCCATTGGCACTGGAGCAAAGAGCTTGTTCTAGCATCATACATGCATGCACATTTAAAGTAAAAAAAAAAAAAATCTTATAAAAACTTTTTTTTGTGTGTAGTTGTTGAAACTGTCCATCTGGCAGCTACAAAGTAAAAAAAAAAAACAAAAACTAAGTTTGCTCGTAAAATCTTCTAAAATGTTAATGCCTTCAAACCTCATCAGAGCAGATTGAAGATTCCCTGTGATATTTCCTCAAGACAGTAAAGACAGTATGTACTCAAAGATTTACAGTAAATCTCATCAACTTCACCATAGTATTCATCTTATCAGATGGCTCTTTTGTGGTAGAAACAAACCGTTCTAGACTATACACCAGGACCACTATGTTCATTGATAAGGCAGTTTATTTTTTGGGGCTCGGTAGGCATTTTAAGGTGTAAAATTAAGGGTTGGAATAAGTGAGAGCCTTCGGTTTCATTTTGTAGAGTTTAATTAAGGATTCCTTTTTTTTTTTTTTTTTTGCTTGTTTGTTCTATTTTTATCTGTCTTCCAGATTAAAGACCAAGAAACAGAAGCTCGGTTCAGCAAGCTCATTCAACAGCTCCTCGACGATCACAAAGACGTGGTCACACTGCTCGCGGAAGGATTTCGGGAGTGTCGCAAACACATTCAAGTGAGTGAGCATGCGCTTAATTGCGCTCTGCTCTTTGCCAGATGTGTCACGTTAATTATACATTTATATATGCATGTGTTTATTTTTTGTCGTAGGATGAGATGCTAGTTCGTAACTTCCTGGACACAACGCTGACCTCTCGTCTGGGCATTCGCATGTTGGCCACGCACCATCTTGCCCTGCATGAAGAAAATGTACGTTTCTTTCGTTTTTCAGCTTAGACTTTTAGTCTCCTCCACCTTTTTTACCTTAACATATGAATGTTATGTTTAAAATACCTCAAGAGTCCTCAAGAGCCCTGAGACACAGTCACTTGGTGTTAAGTTCATGACCTAAATGTAACGTCTAAATATAAACAGCCTTTTGCAGCTGCATGTTTACTGATCCAGAGAACTGCCACCGTCTCGTTTGTTCGAGGCGCGTTCAAGCCAAACCAGGAATTTCGATTGTGTAGAATAACACAGAAAATGTGTAAAAATAAAAAATTATATAATCCCTTCCACACTATTGCACTTGGCCCAGAGCCATAATAGGACTGCTTTGTTTATGTCTGAAACCCTGGCCTTCCAGGAACTCCTGTAATAGACCAGACCTGTAGAAATGGCATGGAGCGAGGTCAGACCTGTACAGAGAATGTTTATTTTTAAGGATCAGGCGTTCGACTTGAATGTTCATAGAAACGACTTCAGTGGGCTCTGTGCCACCTTTTATCATAATTATTATCTTTTGCGCTATTCAAACCTTATCCTGCGGCTGAGAGTCCCGTCACTGTACTGTGCTTCTGTGAACATCGTTCAGTTTTATGTCTTCATTCACAAGAAAATGTATTCCAAGTCCTGATTTGACTTAAACGGCCTCTCCTATAAACTAATTCAAAAGATCGAGGCTAGTATTTCATCATATTTGCTGTAGTTAATGGGTAGATATTGTTCATGGCTTAATCGTTAAAAAACATTTTTGCTTACTCTGTAATCATTTAGTTACACAGTCCTAGAGAAAGCAAGCATGACTTGGAAGAAAACAACTAAGTTGACACTTAAGACAGTGTCAGTCCTGTAATGAGATTGTGATCGTGGTCCTGCAACATCAACTTACCTGGGCATTAAATAATTATTTACAGAGACATGTACTTGTCTGTGTAATGAGTGCCGAGGTCGTGAACACGCACTTCTAAGTGGATATATAGATGTGTGTGTAGTTCAAAATAATTCAACTGCTTTGAAAACCGTTGCACTGTTTTTAACAAAGCTCTTATTTGGACTCTTCCTTTGCCAGTCTGACTACGTGGGCATTGTGAGCAGACGTCTATCTCCTAAAAAGATCACTGAGAAGTGGGTGGACTTTGCAAGGTAAGCCTGCCTCTTTACCGTTATCTGCCCATCTGGTTTGTTACCTTGTACATGACTGTATTTACAGAGCCTAGAGTTTAAAGTGAAAGGACAAACTGCACAGTTTATTCCAGGTCGTCACTGCGCTAAAATTAGAGCACGTCAGAGAGCATGGATCTGCTGGTAAAGACAACATTGCATAAGAGAAAATACTGGAACTGTAGGTTTCATGTTCAGTCTTTGGCGATTTCTTGTACATGGGCTCTTCAGTGACGTGTTTCCCTCAAACCTCTTTTAGCTAAACAAAACATTTGCATAACAGATCATTTAACATTTCCAATTAGAGGATGGCACAAGCTTGACCAGAACAAAACAAGTAGAGCATAAACATGGCCATAAGAGGGACAGAGCTTGGATGGTCCTTATCTTCTCCTGTTCCTGGCAGCATGGGGTTCACGGTTGTTTGTGTTCTGTAGCGTTTGGAATAAGGAGAGCTGGTACTTCTTTTAAAATGCTTATTCATTCTTCTTCTAGTTATTTACTGAGTTGCATGATGACATGTACTCATTTTCATGGTTACGTTCCAGCATGCGGCTGTAGATAATTTTATTTAATTCTGCTGCGTCACTCACGTTATTATGTTTAATCTCAATTACTTGTATGAATGACTTAATTTTGCTATGCAGAAATGCGACCGTCTCAACATTGATGACCTGTTTAGAGTTTTTCAGCACATATGGCTATAAAGCAGCCAAGCTCATGAAATGTGAACATGTGGGTTTATCATCACTGTCTCCACCATAAGCATGTTCTGGTCCTTTTGATCTTTTTTTTTCATTCATTTTGATTCTCTGTCTTTCATCACTCCTATAATTTGGATGTGATCCTGTCCTGGAGGTACTTACTTTAATTAGTCTGTTCATTGCCAGGATCAAAGGCAGACATTTCAATCCTGCATAAGCAAATTAAATGAAAACGGCTTTCTCATCCATTTTAAAAATGGCCGATACATCATTGCTCTGATCTGTATATTTCGTCACCATTTGCAGACGCT
The DNA here is from genome assembly GCA_003987875.1 of Clarias batrachus. Taxonomy (NCBI): domain Eukaryota; kingdom Metazoa; phylum Chordata; class Actinopteri; order Siluriformes; family Clariidae; genus Clarias; species Clarias batrachus. The sequence continues at coordinate 215,375 of QMIH01000421.1, read as the reverse complement.
AGGAATGAGCTCATGCTTGCAGAAGATGCTGGATGGTGCTTTCGTCTGTGTCCCTGTCCGTCACACTGCCATGTGATGCAAGAGTTAAAAAATAATAATAATAATAATAACAATACACAATTGGGAGGCTTAAATTTCACCATCCGTTATTGCAAAACAAAACAAGTCAGTAACTTCACGTCAATTATGTTTAATAGTGAAGTAAGGATTGTGCAAACATGGTTGATGTATATGCGTGCATCGCCTGGCCAAGTCGCACACTAATATTTCATTCAGTCACCTTTAGCTTTGATTACAGCACACAATGTTTTGGTCAGTTCATGTGTGAAAATTATTGCTCATGCTCCCAGAGTCACTCTTTCACACAGCAATGGTAAGGAAAACGGCATAGCTGTGATAACCTGGTCATTCAGGTCATCAGCTGACTTAGACTTGAGCATTTGAAGCAATCTTAGATCATAACACTGCCTCCAGAGGCTTGTACAGTGGACACAATGCATGATGGCTGCATGTTTTTCCCTTCTCACCCTGATGTGCCAATCATTCTTGAATAGGATCAGTCCTTTCTCATGATTACTTTTCCTTTCTTTCATTTATCTATTTTTAATTTATTTATTTTACAGGATTTTTAATCCAGTATTCCTTCTTCTTCTTCTTCTTCTTTTTAAAAAAAATCTGATTTAAATAAAGTGGAACCTCGGATTGTGAGTAACGTGGTTTACGAGTGTTCCGCAAACCAAGCAAAGATTTTTAATACATTTTTATTCGGAAGCCGAACAAGTAATAGTTTTGCGTATCACACATGCGACTCTTATTTTGACACCGAGATTTCTTTTTTTCCTGTTAAAACGGTGTTTCCGTTGTGTGTGTGTGTTTGTTGTGAATCTTAAAAAACGAGGTGGGGGAGAGGGAGGAGGAGTGTTACTGTGTAAAACGAGGCGAGGGAAGGGGCTAATTCCACACACACACTGCGTGCACCAACAAACACTTATCTGTCAGGATTTATTTGTACTTTTTTTTTTTTTTTTAATGTAAAGTGCAGATTAATTTGTTTTATTTCCATTTTATAGATTATATTAATTATTTTTATGTATTTATTTTTTGGGGCTGTGGAATGAATAATTTGAGTTTTCATTATTTTTTATGGGAAATGATTTGGTTTACGAGTGTTTTGGAATACGAGCCCACTTCCGGAACAAATTATGCTCGTAATCCAAGGTTCCACTGTATATGGTTGATGTTTACAAAATTTATGAGATGCAGTTCTGCACAGACTGGACCCTGTTCTAACTGATGATTTAATATAGTAATAATTCTGAATAATACTGTTATTATTGCATCTGCTCTAGACATTTGTTTTATGAGAAGCAATCAGTTATAGAGCGTTCTTAATATGAAATCTGTTTGTCTGATTTAAGATAAACATTCCGTTGTCATTCATTGTGTTTGTGTATTTATTCAGTCAGAATTGGCATGTTTATTTATTTATTTCTGCTTATCCTAATGCTCCTCTGTGACCCTCTCAGGCGACTGTGTGAGCACCAGTACGGGAATTCCCCACGCGTCCGCATCAACGGTCACGTGGCTGCCCGCTTCCCGTTCATTCCTCTCCCCCTGGACTACATCCTGCCCGAGCTCCTGAAGAACGCCATGAGGTAACGCCATGATCAGTGTTCCTAGTGTTGCTGTATGGCCATGAATATTACAAATGGACATGAATCCTTGAAAAACATCAAGCACCTGAGTTTCTTAAAACCTTCCACTGACACAATGATGGTTGTCATGGATCTCCAAACGGAAAAAAAAAACTGTCCTAAGATTTAAAAGCGTTTAAGCAAGAGTCATTGTTGATTTGTTTAGGATCACTAGACGAACTCTCTTCCTCAGGTGCAAGGAGTCTCCAGCGTCGGCACTCTTTAACGACCAACGTTTTCCGCCATAGGGATGTTTTTAGGGCGGAGGGTTTTTGTTTTTGTTTATTTATTTATTTATGAGGCATGTTTTGTGCGATCTTCCACACTGTTGAGCGAGTTTAACAGTAAGACCACCAGAACAGCACCTTCAGTCAGTGCTTTCATTTCGGAAAGCTCGGTCAGACACAGTAACAAGTCAGCACTCTAATGCTTTCCTGGCATTTGGTGTGTGACGCTTGATCTTATCTATAAACGCTTGGGTGAGGGTGACCCGACCTGAACTTTCCTAACCGCAGGTCAAATCCTTCCCGAGTTGTACAGCTCCAATTAGACCTAAGGTCATTTTGCACCTGGCTGTTGTGTATAATAACTCCAAAACAATTTATGGTTGAGATTATTTGGCATAATCATGAGATTAAAGGTCGTCACACAAACATCTGCACAGACGTTTACCTGGTATGTTTAGTACTCGTTCAGACATGCTTTCCTTTGTTTATTTTATGTTCAGATTATCTTTCATTTACAGTGAGTTGATGTTAGTTTCTGTTTAATTCTGAATGTAGAAGATAAAGGACTTGTTATTTACACCTAGATTAAAAACACAGGGTGCGACATTGACGGTGGAAATGACGGACTTTTACCTTGTTGCTTTAATGCCCTGTTAATTTCAGAAACCACAGAGGCGAGAATTTATTGTTTTCTTTTCTGTTGTTGCTTTGGTGCCAAGTCATCGAAATGATGAAAATATGTTTAGATCTCAGCAAGTAAAATCTTATTATAGAAAAAATATTTTGGAAAACAGTTCGGTCAACTCCGGGGCTTTGTATGAGTACTACCAGATGAGCAATGCTCCACTCCACCTGCCACAACTCTACTAGCACTTTGTACTCTGCGTAGGGTCTGTTTAGCATATCACTTGACTTCACTTTGTGCGCGTGGGTCATGTGTACCGTATGTAGTCGTAGGTCTGTGTGTGGCCGTGATGTTTTTACATAGTCAATTTGGCAGTGAAGTAAAAACAGGTGTAAAGCCAAATTGCGAAATGAAACGCATGAAACGTTCTAGCTTTTTCAGGTGAGAAATATTCTCATATCTGTATATTTCTCCATTTAATAATTGATGCACCAAAAGGCCAGACTGTTATGCTTGAACAATTGCACAGTGCAACTCGTCCAATGCAAGGCAGATATACTTTAGTCATATTTACAGGTAAAATAAAAATCCTAAAAATCCAGTCCTAATAAATGTCTCTTATTACACAAGATGTGAAAAAACTCCTACTAAAGCTCTACTATAATAGGCCTTGAGACATGGGGCAATCAGAAAAGTCCTGTAGGACAGCAGCAAGTACCCAAACTCCTGGCAATAACATCCTACTAAACATCCTGTGTATAACATCCTAATAAACTCTTGGCCTCATCGTTAAACTGTGACGCTTGCGTGACCTTGTTTATGCTTTATTTAATCCTTGTAAAATGTGTTTTGTGGTTTTATAGGGCCACAATGGAGAGCCACCTGGACACGCCTTACAACGTCCCAGACGTGGTGGTTACCATTGCCAACAACGATACCGACTTTGTCATCAGGTAAGTGTGTGCAGCAACCATTTGGGGATTTTCTGTCTATAAACTGTGCCTTTTTATTTTTTTAGTTTTTTTTTAGCAAGAATTGACTAAACAGAACTTGACAGCACATTGAAACCTTCAGATCGTACCATTTGACGTCTGTGACTTCCGTTTGCTGTAAAAGCACCTTGTGCAAATTCTTTAAACATTTTTTATTTATTTTTCCTTTGCACATCTAAACTAATGTATCTGTCTGATGACCCAGCACAACACATTTGAGCTTTGAGGCTGTTATCTAACCTTTTAAGTGCTTATGTGAGGGCAGAGAAGCTGAAGTCCATTAACCCGAGGCGCACGGGCACCAGCAAGCCGTGTTGAGTGCTGAAAATAAAGATCTGTTTGCTTATGTGATAAATTTGCCCATGGCACACAAGGACTATTTGTCTTGCCATGTCCTAGTCAGCACTTTATCTGCTTGTTCACGACCGCAGTGATCAAGCATAACACACACTATCTCCATCTGTTCCTTGCCTCATGCAGCTCAGGATTTAACCCCGAGCTTTACTCTGTTTGAACCCGTCTTGCATTGCGGGTGAAAGACATGACCCAGAGGTAACCCTGATTTTACTGAATTCTTGTGCAGGATCTCCGATCGGGGAGGAGGCATCCCCCACAGCATCATGGATAAAGTGATGGACTATCACTTCAGCACGGCCGAGCAGAGCACGCAGGACCCGCGCATGAGCAACATCTTCAACACCATGACCAACAGCGGCCCTCAGTCAGGCCCCATGCACGGGTGAGCAAGTTTTACACTAGCGTTCAAACAAGCAGTCATAACGACCGTGTTCATTGTTGTCCTTTTCATTTCTTTTTATATGTGATTTCAATTTGGCCGTCCACTTAGGACTACAGTTTTCTGTTAAATAGAAACCACTGCACAAAGAAGAGAATGTTTAATACACTATACATAATGCCTAACACACTGTCTCTTTATGCATATACTCACTGGAGCGATTTATAACTACAGGACGGTTGCATTCTAGTCATATGAATTCCTCAACGGTTGAATGGCTCAGGTCAAACCAATCCAGTATAGACCAGTTTTACTACATGGGCTTTGGTATTTTTGAACACCATTGCCCCCTACTGGGAATTTTTTTTTTAAAAGCACAACTTGCGAATAAAAACCCACCTGCACACACATCTTGCTCAGCACCGACTCACCACACACATAGCCATTGCATGATGTAATACCGCTGCAGTTCTTTCATTTCTTCATCCTGGTATGTCACATCAAAATACATTATAACTACAGAGTTTCCTTGACCTTTAGATATTTTGTCTTTATGGTTCATCACAGTTGAGCTCAAGCTAGCGCGTTGGTGGCTCAGTGGTGGGTTTCTCTCCTACCATGTGTATAATCAACCAACATGAACTTGCAACTAAACTGTTCTTGGCAAGTTTTTTTTATTTATTTTTTTTAATATATAAAAAGTTTTTATTAAAAAAAAACTTGGTGTTTATTTCCAACCTGAATATTATATTCGATTACATCTCTTAAGTTTGAATTGGACAATAAAGAAATTATCTTCATTAGGAGTAAGCAGAAATCCTGTTCCACTCATGTAAAAAAAAAAAATCAGCATTGTTTTATGCACAGGTCTACATGTCTAACCTGATTTCCCCCTCCCTTGCACTCTTCCTCATCTCTAGGTTTGGTTTTGGTCTGCCCACCTCAAGAGCGTACGCCGAATATCTGGGTGGCTCGCTGTCTATCCAGTCGATGCAGGGAATCGGCACTGACGTTTACCTGCGCCTGCGTCACATTGACGGGAAAGGAGAGAGTTTCAGAGTGTGACATATCGGTCAATACTGTCGGTCACCATGAGCATACGTGTTTTTCACCAACGCCTGGAAGCTTCACTGTTCACCGATCTTCACGGACATTGCTTCCTGTCCTTTTTTTAAAATAATGTTTTGGTTTGTTTTTGTTTTTCCCTCTTTGCATGGAAGAGTCTAAAAAGAAGGAAGACAGAAATTTTAAGTTACTGATGTGCCTAGAAAAGCTCCTGGAAGAAGATACCTTAGGATAACACCTGAAACTCATAGACTCTGAGCTCTTTTCTGTGACTGATGCTGAGTGAAAGGCTTATCGTAGCGTTTGAGTGATCGTGCTCTTGGGCATGGATGCAGAACGAACTGTACTAATTGCCTTACGGAAACAATGAATCTGGGATTGCTCTTGGGCTGCTTGTTCTGCCTCACCCAGTGTGTAATCAGAGTTGTTTAAAAGTGCACGTTTTCTCCTAAATAAGCTTTTGATTTTATGTAGGTTTCCTGCGCAACGCAGACAGGGTATAGAACAACGTGTAAAAAGTTCAGTTTTTTTTTTTTTTTTTAAATGTCATGCTTTTTGAGCTTGCCAGGATTTAGTTTAAAGGTGTATTGAAGTAACATTTTATTCATATTTGAATATTATTTTTCAGCTGTCCTACATGTGGCCTGGTTCCACTCACATTCCAGTAGAGGTCAGTCATGAAAATAGGACATGATTCATCGTTCAGTTAAAGTTAATATTGTTAGTCACAGAAGATCACTACTGGAAATGACTATAGGAGATGACACATTTGTACCTGTGGAGTTTTTTTTTTTTTTTTTGGTGGCCTCAGTAAAATGCCATATTAGTCTGAACGTGCATGTTGAAGGACTGGAGGGTTTTTTTTTGTGGTCCTGGTTTGCCCTCTACAGGTTAAAGATCTCTGCTCTAACAAAGCTATAGTATATATTACCACTGCCTGTAATATTGTGTACAAAGTTGAGGACTAATCTGCACACCTTGCCACAGATTCCTTTTGTGAGGTGTCCAGATTGAAGTCAAGGATGGGATCATTTTATTAAATGTTTATTATTTGTTGTCTGTTGTTTTTCCTTTTATATATGCCAGGTTTGTGTAGTTTCTTGGGCATTATAAAAATCCTAATTTGAGCAACATCATCTGCCTCGTCTGTTGTTTTTCTTCGCTATGTTTTTATTCTGTCCTTCAATTAATTACAGTAGAAGTAAAGAGCACCACACACTGGACAAACTGGAGGGACTGTTATTACCATTAGTGTGTTCGTTTTCCTAGAACCTTTTTTTTTTTTTTCTTCTTCTTTACATATTGTGTTAATTTTTTTTTCATCTAGTCATAAAGGTTGTTTTTTTTTCCTTTTCTTAGCCATTTTTAGTTTTATTTAATGTTTGTGAAACTGATTAGTTCCTGTTATCACTCTTGTTATGAGTGAGCTAAACAGTTGTTTCCTCACCAGCCTTTTTTCCCCCTGCTTATTAAAGTTTATAAGATTACGAAGAAACTGAAGAATTTGAAAAAGTTTGTCTAGGCACACCCTTATCTCTAGACTATTCTAAATAGCTACCTCCTTCCAAAATGCTAATAAGTCTTTTCTTCTTTTTTTTTTTTTTTTTTTTAATTGTTAACATTTATACAAGTTTCTGTAGGTAAATAGCAGTGATGATGGATGGGTGCATTTGCATCATATACATGTAATTTGCTTTGGGCATGGAACCACTGTCTGTGCTCCTGTTCGAGAACATTAATCACCCCTTTGGCCCTCACACATTTAAGAATTCAGAAGTGCTGTGGCATAAAATGGAATATCTAAAAGTTACAGGCTTGGTCTCTAGAGACTAGACATGGGAATGAGTCCAGTTCTCCAAATTTCCACATAAGGAGTAGATCTATTTTTAAAATGTGATGTAGCCATCTTTCCAGCATTGAGACCTGGATCCTTTTGTTTATACTTAAAAATATTAAAGCTGTACTAATTCTGTAATGTTTTACACATTTAAAGGCTAAACTGAAGCATTTAAATTAATTGAATTTTCTTTTACACTTTTCTGCTAAAAGTGATGTATTTCGACACAAACGAACACTGTTTTCCGGTAAATGTGATGTTTGTGTCACCGACTCCGTCTGTTATAGCTTAAACTGATTATTGGTTTATTTGTGATCGTTCTTGCTCTTTTTCATATGGCCTTCTAAAATGATCATATATTTGAGAGTTTTTGTTTGACTGTACACCCATAAAATAGGCTGAAATGACACTAAAACCACTGACGAGTGCTGAAAAATCTATGTAACGCATAGGTGTCAGACCACGTAGTGAATCTTAATTTGTTCAAAACATCATGTGGGAATGTGTGTCCGTCACCTGCGGAAGAGATGGCACCAGGGTGCACTGTGGGAAGATGCATCATAGGAAGAGGGAAAGCTGGAGTGATTCAGTTCGGTTGTATTTTATCGGTATAGCGCTTTTAACAATGGTCATTGTTGCAAAGCAGCTTAACAGAGTCAAAAGATAATTCAGGAAATGTACATGTGCCACTTTTGGTCCGGGTATTCGTACGGATGTTTCTTTGACACCACCTACTGTATTTACAAACCAATTGCACTCTTTTATGGTAATGAGAAACGTCAAGGTGTTGCCTCGCTATTCCCCAGATCTTAATCCATGCTGATCTGTAGGATATACTGGATAAACAAGTCTGATACATAGAGGCCCCACCTTGCAACCTACAGGACTTTAAAGCTGCTAATGCCTTGTGTGTCCGATACCACAGTACACCTTCAGAAATCTTGTTTAGTCTGTACCTACTTGTGGACGGGTAAGAGCAGTTATAGTGTATGGCGGGGGGTCTTTCTTTATAGATATTTGGGGGAAATGTTTAAAAAACCTTAAGATTAGAAACTAGACATTATGTACCCTTTAAATATATTTCATCCATCCATTTAGGATCATCTAGTCAAACTATGGACCGTGGAGGCCAATGTTGACCATTGTTTTTATTATATCTGCATGTCTTTGGACTGTGAGGGGGGAATTAACCCAGCACAAGGAGACCATGCAAACTCCATGCACATAGACCCCACGGTGGGAATTTAACTTGGATTCTGGAGGTGCAAGTCAAGAGTTTTAACTACTATCCCAATAAGTAGTCCTGTTTCTTTTACTGGAGGAAAAAATGCTTGCTTCTTCTTTTTAAATAGGTAAAATTCAATTCAGTTCAATAAAAAAAAATATATTTGAAAATACAACTGTTGGAACGATGATAAGTGGAATGAGTTATTTATAGGTTATTTTAAATGTATATCTAACCCAGACACAAAGTTAACACAGTACCACTGTCTTGGTGATCCATTTTAAGTAGCAATGCAATAGCGGGGCAATTTGTTTATAGTGCCAACCAGTAATTATGAAATACACCAGCACAGAATGTATGCAATGTAAAGGTTGCCACTAAGTGTGTATTTAACACTTTACACTTACTGCCTGCCTATGTGTGGACATGCATTATGGTAGTATTTTCTATGAAATGTTTGGTTAAGGGGCGGCACCGTGGCTTATTGGTTAGCACGCTTGCTTTACAGCTGCAGGATCCGGGTTCGATTCCTGCATCGTCTCTGTGTGCATGGAGCTCTCCTCATGCTTGGTGGATTTTCTCGGGGTCCTCCGGTTTCCTTCCTCAGCCCGAAGAGTTTAGGGTAATTGGTGTTCCCAAATTCCCCTTGTGTGTGTGCGTGCCCTGTGATAACCCTGTCCGGTATCCTTGGATATGCTCCAGTTCCTTGTGACACTATATACAGGATAAAGCGGTATAGACCAGGAATAATTTTTTGTCTAACATGTAGGACTTTTCGCACGTTTTTTTTTTTTTTTGGTTTCGTTTGTTTCTTTGAGACAGTGTTTAATTTTAAGAGCGCTATACAAATAAAATGTAATTGAATTGACCAAAATAAAATTGGGTGAGTGAGCGTGTTCGGTTAAGGGGTGTATATGTGCATTTTTGTTGTATGAAAAGCTAACAAACAACGTAAAAAACGGAAATCTCACCCAAAAAGACAATTTTTAACGCGCATGCGCGTTTGATATAGAGGGGCTTTCCTCTTAAAGGAAATGGCCACACGGTTTGGTCACATGACGCGCGGAAGCCCAAAAAGAGGAGGAGCCGAAGACGGAAACAAAAATATCGCGAGTCGATGTGGTTTCGCCACACGCGCACTGCGTGTCTCTGCACCTCAGCTGGAAGCAAACAAACAAAAGCTCGTTTTCATTATTTTGTCCATCTTATTCGTGAAGGCGAGGATTTTTTTTTGATAGACATCACACAGAAGGTGAGCGAGACATCGCGAGAAGTAAAGCGCGTGCCGGCTGGGTGTCTTTAGTCATAATGAGTCTACGCAGGGTGTAAAATAATATGCAACATCATTATCATCATCTATGGAGAGCGTGTTTTTAATGAAATTGCATTTAGGACACAGCTACTGTCCAGTACTAAACTGTTTGTTATATGGAGATGTCTAGCGGTGCTATAATTACTCAGGAACTTGAGTCAGGAAATTGTTTGATTACCTCTAGTTAGGAAGGAGGGCTTGTCCTGTTTGCTAGGGGTTTCTTTTGGACAGCAAAAAAAAATGCAAACAGACATTGCAATATGGTTAACTTATCTACTTGTCATATATATATATATATATATATATATATATATATATATTTGTGTGTATTGATGTCTGACGTGGCGACAGTCTCTGATTAAATATAGTACATTCATAATTCTCTTTACTTTTCAGTTTTACAGTATGCAATAATTGAATACATCACTTTTTTTAAACTCTTACTTTATAGTAAGCTGATGCTTGTTTTTTCTATGTTTTGTCAACCAGAGATGTGCAATGAAAGCCGCTCATAAAGGCGGGGAAGCCCAACCCTGTAAGTACTGTATCTGTATCAGGCAGCCTTCAGACTCTTTTTGAATGGCTTGTGAAATAATTAAACTCAAATGCAAATTAAGTAATCTAATTAATCATTCTATTTGTGTTTCTCCCTGAACCCTGATGCTGCCTGCACTTTTAACACTACTTGTTTATTTATGTCATTCAACATCAGAGTCTTTATAAAGTCCTTGTTGACTGTTCCAGGCATTTTTAAATCTGTATGGTGCTTTCTAGATGTTGTATAACCGGGAAGACTTATCATTCTTCTTCTTATTATTATTACTCCTAGTAATTAAAAAAGGGAACTGCAGCAAATGCTAATTGAGGCCCATTGGTGAGGTAGTTCGCTGCCCCATGCTCCTGCTTCTCTATTTAAAGTGGAAGTGGACTAAAATTAAACAAAAAAAATTAAGGACGAAAAGATGAGTTGTGAGTGCAGACAATGCACCTATGATGTACATAAGATAGCTATATGGATATGCATACATTGGAACCTTGGATTGCGAGCATAATTTGCTCTGGAAATGTTCTTATATATCAAAATACTCGTGAACTTTCCTAAAACTAAAAAGTCTGATGATTCATTCCAAAGCCCAAAATATATGAATATATTGTTTATATGAATAAAAATAATTCATGCTAAATATAAAGTAGAACTAAAACAAATTAACCTGCACTTTATCATTGAAATTAAAACTTTATTCATCACATACACGTGAAAATTATTTTGACTGGTGTTAGATGAGAGCAGGAGCAGGGGGCTACTGCGTAGGACGACTTTCTCTCACACACACACACACACTAATGGAATCACTCCTCTAAACAGATTTTTTTTTCTTTTTTTCTTCACGGAGGCCATTGTTGCAGTACTAAAGACCAGTCCACTTTACGCACACACACACACACACACACACACACACATGGTCAATATCATCACTTGACTACACGAAAGATGTATGCACACTGAGACCAAGCATGGGAGGCGATTACACACAATCCCACAGCGCAAGAGAGAGAAGAACGCTCGGCAGACAAAGCGTATACGTACTACAGTATTCGTATAACTTGTTTAACATGGAGTATTCTATGGCATAATTGAAATGTAACGTTCCTTGTTTGTGTTTTTTCTACACAGTGGCCATGAACAGTGAACTGAACGTCCCTGTGGCCTCGTCCACTGCCGGGATGTCCGATCGGCTCCAGGATGGAGGGGGGATGGATTATCGGGACTGGGTCCGGCGCAGCTATCTAGAGCTGGTGACCTCTAACCATCACTCTGTGCAGGCGCTCTCCTGGAGGAAGCTCTACCTGAGCAGGGCAAAGCTCAAAGCGTCCAGCCGCACATCAGCCTTGCTCTCCGGTTTCGCCATGGTCAGTAAGCCAGCCGCGATTTAGAGAGTCTGGTTGTGTCTCTCACATGACTGTTATTGAGTGCTGTGAAAACTTTAACTGAAATTGTCTGTTCGCTTCCGGCAGGTAGCCATGGTTGAGGTGCAGCTGGAGGTGCAGTACAACTACCCGCGTGCTCTACTGGTGGGCTTCAGCGTGTGCACCACTGTGCTGGTGGCCGTCCATCTGTTCGCGCTGCTCATCAGCACATGCATTCTGCCTAACGTGGAAGCAGTGAGCAACATCCATAACCTGAACTCGGTGTGCGAGTCACCCCATGAGCGAATGCACCACTACATCGAGCTGGCCTGGGGGTTTTCGACGGCACTCGGGATCTTGCTATTCCTCGCCGAGGTCGTGCTTCTCTGCTGGATCAAGTTCCTGCCCGTCGACTCCGGGACGATGACTAAACCGGCAGGTGACGGGACGCCGGTATCGACGGTGCCCGTTTCTGAGCCGGGGCACAGCGGGTGGCAGGCGGCCCTCGCCTCCACTATCATCATGGTGCCCGTGGGGCTCCTCTTCGTCGTATTCACTGTGCACTTTTATCGCTCGCTGGTGCGCCACAAAACCAAGCGGCACGACCAGGAGATCGAGGAGTTGCACAAGATCAAGGTGCAGCTGGACGGCCAAGAGCGCGGCCTACAAGCCGTGTGAACTTCAGGGATTTTTTTTTTTTTGCTTTTTGCTTCTTTCTTGTTTTTTTATTAGTTTTTTTTGCAGTCCTTATGCAGCAAACACTTTAACTTATAATTTTTTTCCCAGCATCTTTTTTTTCTTTTTCTTTTTTTTTTTTTTTAAAGCTAATGCAATGATTTCAGATGCAGTGTTTACAGAGGCGCAGCAAGGGCTATTTTTTTCCCGCTTGTTTGGATTTTTCTTTGAGCTTCTGTTGCTATGCTTTAAAGGAGTTCATCTATATTGTATTCCTAGGTTCCACTTTTGCAGTCGGTGTGGTGTTTATGCAAGGGAGACCAAATCATATCTTTATCTAGCCTCTGATGGATGACTGAAAATATAATTGTCCAGATTCAAAGGTGGTAGGTAATGGTGAACTGACTAGTTAAGAGCATTAACACAGGCATAGAGTTTGTGTCTTTAAAACCATACTCCCCGTAACCTATGAACATGCAATCTGCCTGTCCTTGACTCCTGATTTGTCCATGCCTGCATGTCATAGCTGTGACAAAATCAATCTTACAATACATATGGATGCAAAGAACACAGAAATTCTTGTTACAATGGCAAGTTAATTGATTTAGGCTCACTGCCAAAGTTAGTCAGATATGTTACAATGCTAAACCACATCTTTGTGCATTTTATGAGCTTTTAATGTTTTTTTTTTTCCATTTTCCCCATCCCGAACAATGTAGTGTTACCTAATTCTTATATGGAGGAGTTCATGCCTACAACCTGTAGATGTTACAGCCGATGTTTGTCTTTTAAATAACTTTAATGGACCATTTAATAATGACTGATACTCTCAGTCTTAACCTCTTAATATTTACACCTCTTTAAAAGAAATATAAAAAAAAAAGAGAGAGAGAAGTTGCACATTTCAGTATTTATAAGCAGTCAGTTTTAAAGCACAAACCAGAATCGTTGTGTACTGGGGCTTTTGGAGTCTGTTTGTGCCCGTTTGCACTACAGGTGGTTTACATTAGGAAACTTGCCCAGCGTCAGACATTAGCCGCGCAGTCCTCTATCAATATTAAACTACTTCGGAGACGCACGTGGCTCGTCTTCGTCCGACAAGCTCAAAACGTCTCGTCTGAACTTTTGAATGCTGTTTACGTTACTCTGGACGACAGTGTGAGGAAAGTGGTTTGACCAACAGTTTGCCTGCCTTATCTTAAACACAAGACATGAAGTGCACTTGTAGTGTAATGAGTCGTATTCCATTAAACGTGATCACGATACATGAAACACATGTTACACCTTTTAGGTCAAATGCAAACGAGTCGTCGGATCGTTACTGTGTATACTGGCTTGTGTATGTCGATGCACAAACTAATATTTATGTTCCATATCCATTGATATTAAAGCTGTAGAAATGACTCGGTGCGACCCCCGAGGACGAATAGGAACACCTTTGACATCACAAAATTCACTTCTTGTGGACTTTATGCAGTGCTGCAATCTGTGCAGTTTTGTGACGATGGACATCCCGGCATAGTGGACGCACCCTCTTTTTGTGCACCGTCTGTAACCAAGAGAAATGTTTTGTCACGTTGCATGTCTGTCAACAAACCTGTATGTTAATTTATGTCAAATAAACACCTTATTTTGTTTATTTTATAATCCTCAAACCATTGCTGTGTTAATATTTTTTTAAAATTTATTCTGTTATATTTACTCTTCCTGGGTTAATATAAAAAAAAAAAATAATAA
>QMIH01000421.1:92120-200880 GCA_003987875.1 Clarias batrachus | reverse complement strand
TATATTATATATTATATAAAATTAACTTTTTAATTATGGAGATAATTAATGATATCATTAAAAATGATGAGCCAGTTGGAGAGATTTTTAGTTTTTGGATCGTCATCAGTGTAAGCGAAGCTGAATCTGGCACTGAGGCAGCTGATGCAGTGAAAACACCGTCACTCAGTATGCATGGAAAACTCTTGTCTCCTTGGAGACTGAATAATTTTCAGCTCCAAGTAGGTGCATTTGCAGCACAAACGAAGTGTCTGCCTGGTTTTCTAACCTGAAAGACTTGTTGTTTGAGATGGCTTTGTTTCAGAAACTATAGATCTTCACATACCGTAATTACATGTACAGTAGAGTAGCGTTTACACAGAATTGTGCAAAAGCATGCAGGGAGCAGACGTTCTGTGGGTGGAAATGCTTGTTGATGATTGCGGTCGGGGGAGAATTGATGGCCAGATTGGTTTGAGTTGATGGATGACTATTTTAAGTCATAAAACCGTGGTGAGCAGTAAAGACCACATGGTCAAATCATTGACCTAGGGAGGAAACCAAAACTAAACCTATAAAGATACCAGGGGTGTTCAGGTCAAACCGGGACTTGTGAAATTTCCCGTCATTGAAGGCATATTGTCATTTACAGAAGACTCTAAGCAGAGTAAAACATTTGAATGGTGCAAACATTCAAAAAGAGGTGGGTCTGAGCCCGCTGCAGTTGTTCTCGTGAACATCAGTGTGGAATGCCTGATCATTGAAAATTGACAAATAACTTGCGGAAGACACGCATCTGTCTGTGGGAACGGTACACTGTACACAGTCCTGAACTCGCTCCAGGCCTTTTCCACATGTTTGGGTCAGTAAAGGAGCTCCTGGGAGGCTAGGGTTTCAGACGTGAAGTGGTACAATTCTACACTAAAAAAATAGTGTAGCATGGGATTATACAGGTGCTGTAGTGGTTAGCACTGTCGCCTTGCACCTCCAGGGTCCAGGTTCAATCACCAGCCAGGCTCGATTCCCGTCTCTGTGTGCTTGGAGTTTGCATGTTCTCCCCCTGCCTTGGTGGGTTTCCTCCGGGTACTCCGGTTTCCTCCCACATTCCAAAGACATGTAGATTAGGTTAATTAGCGTTCCCAAATTGCCTGTAGTGTGTGAATGTATGAGTGAGTGTATATGTGTGTGTGGCCTGCGATGGATTGGTACCCTGTCCAGGGTGTACCCCGCCTTGTGTCCCAAGTCTCCTGGGATAGGCTCCAGACCCCCCCATGACCATGAATACAGGATTAAGCGGTGTAGACGATGAGTGAATGAGTGAGTGGGATTATACAGTATATAGAAATAAAGCGAGTTTTTATACTCTCATAACTGAGTTCTATTATCGTGCATAAAGATGTACAGACCTGGTGGGCTTGAATGCCTCATGTGGTCAAAACAAATACTGTAGTATAAATAGGCGAATCTATTTACTGTTGATTGGGCACCACCATACTTTTGTGCCATCAAGCGTGCTCATGGCTGAGAACAAGGTGCAAGGTGGATGATGCCCAAGAATCGGAACATTCCAAGTAAACAGCATGGCAACATTAGAAAACTTGGCTAATCATTTATGTTTACTAACCACTTTGTCTTATTTACTGCAAGACTGAACAAGTAGGCCTTGTGCACACTTGACTGGAGGAACACAAAGGGGCCCAAAACTCTGGATCCATATATATTGGAAACAAACAAACAAAAAAAGTAGGATGGGTTTTGGCCAAGAATAAGCCATGGTTGTGTTCAACGTGTACACAAGTGCTGTGAAGTCTAAGGCCTTTAGTGCTTGTGTAATAACCTGCAATGTGACAGAAAGCAAGTTGAGTTAAGCAAGCTTGCAGGTTTGGATAACGTCCATCGTTTAAGGTGAAGAATGAGTCAAATGCTTCAATTTTTACTAACTAGCAGCTAATTATTGTCAGGTGAACGTCTAATGAACGTTCAGCAGGCTATGAGTGAAGCCATGCACCTCTCGTATAAAAGGAACGCATGCACCCAGCCATGTCTTTTCATGCAGCTGATGGTAAGTTATCAGTGTTTTACTGTGAAACTGAACCTGCTGTCTACCAGGTAACCTTGATTTTCCATTTCAGCGCAGGTGTTGCAAAGACACTGGATGTCCTGCTCACCATGGCTGCATTTGCACATTAAACAAATCTGGGTGCTGACTCGCTTTGCATGCTGTGCAAAACCAGGGTTTATTTTTGTCCACCAAAAGTGTGGTGTGGCAGCGATGATGAGTAAAGGAACATGGCTGACTTGGTATTGATACCTCCGGGTGTCTCTGACCAGAGTTTGATTGTGTTTAATCTTCTCTCTGAGCTGCAGAGTCGAACTTGTGTAATGTTGTGTGTTTTTTTTTTCTTCTCGTCTTTCCTTTCCCTCTCACCACTTTATTTTTTTTTTTGTGCATTCCAGACTGTGTGGGTAGACCTCCGTCTCAGGGGGGCTTTTACTATGAAGCAACGGATGCAGCAGGTCCTGGATCTCAAGACGACTATATTTAGGCTTGCTGAGTGAACCTTCAACTTGGGTTACTTTCTGCTTGCATCTCAAATGTATTTTTGTTCCCCAGTGCTGCAGTTCCTCAAGAGTTTAATGGCCCCATGTGTCTGGGAATTGCGTATGTAAGGGGGGTTTTTAAAAAAGTGATCTGATGCTTTAAATAAAGCACTTCCCGTCTAGACCTGTGAGAATGTAATGATGGATTTCTTCAGATTGAGGAGTCGAAACTTCCCAAAGTTCAGTGTTCTCATGGTTTGTGCGGCTGCTTGGTGATGTGATGCTAACTCTCTTAAAACAAGCTAATTCGAATGCTTTCATCTTCTGTTCCAGGCGTGTTTACTTGACCTGCTGGTTAATGGCATGGCCACCTGCTCTCTCAAGAGTCTTGCACCAATTGTAACAAAGTTTCAGCTGTAATGTCAGAAAACCAAAGAGGCACTGATTGTAGGACGGTTTTGGAAAGCTTAATGAGCATTATTATTCTGCTACATTTACAGTATTTATCAGCTGCCTGATTAAAGGTGGAATTGAAAAGTAAGAGCTTTTCCAGAGATTTCAAAATGATCCTTTTAGTCTAGTCATGTGAATGCAAGACATTAAACTTGTTGGGATCTGGTGGAAATATTTCACTGGGCTGTGATTAAAGTTGACGGGTAACTGTTGGAGAATTAATCTTCATTATCCAGTCTAAATGACGATGATAACCCTGTCTAAAATATGGTGTTAATAAATGCCTTCAAGTCAGATTTTTTTTCTTTCTCTGCTATTGACTTTGTATGATTTTATGAACGTAAGCTTGTGTAGCTTCTGTACATTTGTACAGTCTGCACATGGACCGTATACTAATGTGTATATTCATATGTAGATGTGTGTATAGGTATACTCTGCATTCCCATCCAGCGGCTAAATTACTCCCATTTATTCTGTATATCTTTATTCCACATATTTATAATCAGAAATATCTGTAGATTTACAACTATTCTGTACATTAATTTATCCATCTATGCTCACTTTACACTGTATATTCATGTACATATATATATTTCTTACTGTAATACAATTTATACATAGACCTTACTTCTATCATACAAGTTTTTATAGATCTGTATATATGTTTATATTGCACTGCTAACTTGCACTTCTGGTTAGATGCTAACTGCATTTCGTTGCCTTGTGACTATGTGCAATGACAAAGTTGAATCTAATCTATACTATAAGATTTAATGATCATTAACTGGTTGATCTGGTTACTGCTATGATCACTGTGTGGACAACATGGAGCCTTGCAGGTCATTTTAAAACATTTGAGGGGAGAAAACATCAAGCATTTATTTATATATATATATGTATATATTTTTTTTTTCCCCCCATGAAATTGGAGTTGGAGCATGTGCAGTAGATATGACCAGCTGTCACGGTTAAAACCATCACTCACCTCGTCAACCACCACCATTTTGTTGCCAAATACCAATAACAAATGCCTTTATCGTAATGCTTAAAAAAATGCACCACAGCAAACCTCGGACATATTTTAGCCCCCAGTAACTTCTGGTAACAGCATGTACCCGCATTTACATTCATTTCATAACTTATGGACACACACCTTCCAAAAAAAGTTCAACTTCTGTCTAGGTGAGGGAGTTCATGCAAGGAAAGCTGACTTAAGCTGTGCTTTATGAACATGTATTTTATTAAAATTCATTATTATTTACAGATGAATACAGAATTTATTTTTTAAAATAATTATTGGAATTAGCAGCATGTTCCAGGCAACACATTGGTCCAATACGAGTTTCAAACAAGCGATATGCTTAAGAACGAGTCGAAGTCAAATCCCACATGTGACCTGCGTGAATTGTTGGAAGTGATCAATTAAACTCACTCATCATCATCTATAGCACTTTATCCTGTATACAGGGACTCGGGAGCCTGGAGCACACCCCGTGGGTACACCCTGGATGGGTGGCCAATCCAGCACAGGACACACATACTCATTTACACACTACGGAAAATTTGGGAACGGCACTTAGCCTAATCTGCATGACTTTGGACAATCAATTACATTTATAAATGGAAACAAATCATCAGAATAACAGACAGTGCACATAGGGATGCTTAGTGTTTTTGTCAGTGCACATGTGTAGTACCTTTCTGATTGAGTTAGGGTAATTTCGGGTAAGTACAGGTATCTTGCTCAACAATTTCTGCCATAATTAGTCAAAGAAGTACAACCATTGGTCATAATATTACAGAATTTGCCCAGATTAGCAATGTGTCATTTGGTGAGCTGAGTCAAATGAGATCTCTCACTATAAAGTCAATTTCCCAGCATATGCAATCAGTTTTATATAACCAGTTTGGTCTATGCCTCCGGAGAATAGATCTTAATTAGATGCTGCAGTTCAGTCGGGTAGCCTGTTAGCGGACACCTGTGGTACGTTTTCACATACGTATAAATGCAGCGGTAACAGAAAACGTAGCCTGAGGTGGCCAGGGCCGTGTCGTTGCTGCGCACTTTCCTGCAGAGCGGGCACATTTTGCCGGATGCCGCTGCGGTGTCCTGGTCCTCCAGATGAAGCGGAGGCGGAGGCGTGGGCAGAGAGGTGAGAGACTTCATAGTGGTCTGGTTCTCTGATGAGTACCACCACTCCAAGAACTGCAGAAAAAACACTCCCATCGAGAGACTAGTGGAGAGGGTCACGGCTACGCTGCCAAGCACCGCGGAGAACATGTGGTGCAGGCGTCCTCCAAAGCTGAGAAAGCAGAAACAATTGTATTTATGATTCAATGCAGCATAAAAGACAATTCCAAAAGCTCAGGAGGACATTAAAGGCATAGTTGGCGATTTTGATACGTTTCCAGGTTTTATTACAAAAAACATGGATGCTACTGAAAATCGTTGTATTGTGCGAACAACAACAACAACAAAAAACAGCTTCACGTGTCTGCACTCACCTTTGGCTAGAGCCCAGTGTTTGGCTCACCGGCTTCAGATCCATGTCACGAATATCCTGAGCCGTCAGATGAGACAATTTGACTCCCGCCAACCACAGCAGGGGCGAATGTGTGCGCGCGTTGCCGAAAATATACAGCAACTGATGGCAAAAACTCCAGCCGTCCCACGCCATACAAACGTACGGATAAGCCGCCAAAAAGGCTCTGTACATCCTCTGAGCAAGGGACCGGGGCATCCTTATCGAGAAGTCGTCCTCGTCCCTCTGACGAGCCAGCACCTTCTCGAGTTTGGTCCGGAGGTAAGGAAGGAGAACTAAGAGGAGCAGCGAGCGCACGTGGCGTCTGCGACCGAGGCCGTTATGCGCCCGTCTGCTGACGTCTGGCGCCACGCGTTTAAGCCCGTAGAAGTTCTCCGAAAAGGAGGCGCTGGTGCGCAGCAGGAAGTGGTGCTGCAGCAGAAGGTCAAGGACGGCGTAGATCTCATCGAATTTCCTCCAGAGGACTCCATATCGGGCAGGGTTGGACTCGGCCAGGATCTATGGATGCATACTGGTTAATGTGTGTCAGAGCTGTTAAAGCAGAAGCGTTGCATATTAATGAAATGAACGCATAATTTCAAACATATTATATAACGGACATTTAAAAATCATGTACCAGTTATGTACCGCAACACTATTAAAATTTAAATACAGTGGAACCTCGGATTGCAAGTAACTCAGTTTACGAGTGTTCCGCAAGACGAGCAAAGATTTAAAAAAAATTTGACTTGAAAAACGAGCATGTCTTGGTTTACGAGACATGCACACACACACACACACACACACACACACACACACACACACACACACACACACACACACACACACACACACTCTCTCACACACACACACTCTCACACACACACACACACACACACACACACACACTCTCTCTCTCACCATTACACCCCCCCTCGCCGGCTTCACACAGACACAAACACTCTGCTCTACACAGAACCTCTGCTCTGTCACGATTCTTTTCAAAGGTAAGGTGCTGGTTCATTTGTTTTTGTTTATTTTTACTTAACAGCAGTGATTCCACTAGTCAGCGCTCACGTGAGTGTCATTAGAGAGATTTCTTTTTTTCCCGTTAAAACAGTGTTTCTGTTGTGTGTGTGTTTGTTGTGAAACTTAAAAAGCGAGGTGGGGGGAGGGAGGAGGAGTTTTACTGTGTAAGACGAGGCGAGGGAAGGGGCTAATTACACACACACATGGCGCCTGCACACACAAACGGAATTTATTTATTTAAACTTTTTTTAAAGGTAAAGTGCAGGTTAATTTGTTTTATTTTTAATTTATATATTGCATAATTTTTTTACTGTATTTATTTTTTAGGCTGTGGAACAAATTATTTGAGTTTCATTATTTCTTATGGGAAGGTTTGTTTTGGTTTACAAGTGTTTTGGAATACGAGCCCACTTCCGGAACGAATTATGCTTGTAATCCAAGGTTCCACTGTAATAATTTTAAAACACTGTGAACCAGACAACGACGAAGTCCCTCCGAGTGGCGCAGTGGTAAAGTGCTCGCCCTATCATCCGGAGATCGCAAGTTCGATCAGGGCCACAGTGAGCTCACGCAAGCAGAAGCAGCAGATAGTGTTGAGTGTGTTACGCCGCCAACGGTGCGTGAGCGAGCGGATCAAAAAGATGCGGTCGGCTAGTGTCACGTGGTTCAGAGGAAACACGTGATAGTCTTCAGCCCTCCCGGCTGAGTGGTGGGAGTAGTAGCCTTAATGTGGGAGCCCCCTAGTGACGGGGAGGAATTGGACACGACTAAATCAGGGAGAAAAACCTGTGCTGGTATTTTTTTTTTTTTATGTTCAGCAACTGCCATCTTGTGCACACTGTGACTTCAGGTGATAAGATGTGTTTTGTGTTGTTGTCACCCAGCCAACTCAAGA
The DNA here is from genome assembly GCA_003987875.1 of Clarias batrachus. NCBI lineage: Eukaryota > Metazoa > Chordata > Actinopteri > Siluriformes > Clariidae > Clarias > Clarias batrachus. Next base: position 193,461 of record QMIH01000421.1, on the reverse strand, counting down.
TTCTATACAATATACAATACTGTGCAGAAGTATTAGGCACAGTATTAGGAATGCTATAGAGCAAAAATTCCTTCAAAACAACAACAACAAAAAAACAAACAAGAAAACCACACAGACCTTTTGAGGATTTACCTGTTGCACATGCCTCTTTTTTGCATGCAAAACCCAGTAGCTTCCTTTTTTTCTCTGAACATTGGCCTTTTACATAATGTCCTGCTTTTTTCTGGCATACAAATAGTTTCCTGCAAAACGACATTTTGTGTTAGAACACTGATGTTTGGAAATCAGAAACGTTGTAAAAAAATTTATACGAAATTTTGTAAAAAAAAAAAGAAAGAAAATGTGCCTAAGAATTTGCACAGTACTTTCCAGCCCTAGATGCTTTTCTGCTCATCACGGATTTAAAGACTGGTTACTCGAGTCAGCCTGCGTGTCAGGTCGAACAGGAATCTGCCCATTCTTTTGACTTCTCGTATCGACCGGGCTATCTCTGCTCACAGATCCTGCTGCTCACTGGATGCGTTTTGTTTGTTTTTCTGCACCATTCTGTATTACTCCACAAACTGTTGGGGGTAAAAATTCCTGTTTCTAAAATATTAAAACCTGCACTTCCGGCACTAAAAAAACACACACACACACACACACACCACAGGTCACGTTCCCCATTCTGATGTTCGATGTAGGCGGCTTGCACCACCAGGGTCGGGGTTTGATTCCTGCCTAGGGGTCTGTATGTATAGAGTTTGCATGTGCCTCTAGGTACTCTGGTTTCCTCCCACAGCCCAAAGGCATGCAGGTTAGGCTAACTGACATTCCCAAATTGCCTGTAGTGTGTGAATGTTGACCGGAGGTCCTACCACGGTCGTAAGAAGGATAAATAAAATACACTTTTTCAAGGTAATCACCATTGGCCTCCTAGTTGGATCACAGTGGTAGGTTGCTAGAGAGGTGGATGGAGGGATGTTTGATATGAACATTGACTGAAGTACTTGAACAGAATCTTCATGATGCTAGGCATTGTACTGCTACAACCTGATTGGATAGCTGGATAATGAGGTGTGTTGGTCAGTGTGCACGTGTGCTCCTTAGTGACCGGTGCATGTATGCACTGCGAAACTTTATATATCAGATCTTATCAAATAAAGCATGTTTTACACATTGTGCACATAAACAAGCCAATAAATCAGACTTGGACAGAGTGATCTTTGAATGTGAAGAATAATTAAAATGACTTACTTTAACGGCGTGCTGAAGTGCAGGTTTAACTGCACTCATCAAAGAGTCCTGAGATAAAACTTCAAAGATCGAGGGTCTGCCTTCTCCTCCAGCTGTGGTCAGATGTGCTCCTCGCTCCGCCATCGTGCAGGATTTAATAGTCAAATTCGACTTTAATCAGCAATCAAACACTGGGTCAAAACAAATATACGAGTTTATAGTAAACTAACAGAATGGTCATACATGTCTGCTCATCCTACTTATAAAACTTCAAAGCGTTTCCGATATGTTCGAATTTAACCTGTCATTGTCCCGTGTTACACTATAATCTTTCCGTGTTTCTCCAAAAACTCGACCTAAACTTAGTTCCGGTCGGTTTTTCCTGGAGGCGCTCCATCTTTTCCCATCGCCTACTACATCTGTGGCCTGAAAAACAAAAAAGAGGCAAAAGCGTAAATAACACTCCTACCCGGTGGAATTACTTATCAGAGTTTTGAGGTTTGTAGTTTTTACCTCGCCGTTTCTATACTCAAGGTTTGTTTGCTTGTTTTGTCGGAGCGGGTGATGTGTTTTAGCTCTTTAATCGATGTGTTAGCTTGGCGGCTAGCAAGATCCGTTAGCATGAAGGGGTAGCTGCGATAGCCGTGAAATTAATAAAAAACAGCATTATAAATAATATTTCGTTTCTATCATTGAGTGTAGCACATAAAGTAACATAGCCTTGTGTTGTTGTTGTTTTTTTAAGACTGACATTTGACTGTTAATTGGTTGACATTGCTAGTGCTAGCTACCCGGTTAATAGCGTTTTCTTCTTCTTCTTTTTAAAAAAATAAGCAATAACATTTACACAAGTAATAAACTCATTTACAAATACTACAGTTTTGTATATTTCTATTTGAATGTATGCTCTATATAATAACTTGCTTTGTGTTCTTCTATTATGCAAATATTTTACAGTGCTTATTTTGTTTGTTTGTTTGTATTCTGAGTGACAATAATCTAGCAATTTTTTCTCCTCAACAGACCTAAAAACCACTCAGAATGACAGACTCCAAGTATTTCACCACGAACAAGAAAGGTACGTTGTTTTACCGCTAGTTGTGACGTCACATAAGAGGATAAAGTGTAATATACTATATGGACAAAAGTATTTGGCCAAACCTGTTAATTATTGAATTTAGCTGTTTCAATCAAGCCCCTTATCCCCAGAGAAGGGTAATCGTAATGCTTCAGCATAGCAAGACATCTTGGACAATGCACTTTTCTATTCCAACATGACTGTGCCCCAGCAATTACTGACATTTACAGACATGGTTTGATAAGTTTGGTGCGGAAGAACAATTTGACAGGTACACACAGGCATGAATACCCAACACTCCAAAATCTTGTGAACAGCCTTTCAAGAAGAATGAAAGCTGTTATAGCTGCAAAAAGGGGACCGACACCATATTGAAGTATTGCAGGTTTGGCTAAATAGTTTTGTCTATATAGTGGATCTACAGTTGTTAGTCTTTCAGCTGCTCCTGTTGAGGGCTCGCCATCCGAACCACACAGGTTTTTATGTCGGATGCTCTTGCTGACGCCCTTCCTGAGGCAAACCACCCACATTTTATTTGGGCTTGGAACTGGCACTGCATCCAGTGCCTGGGGTTTGGGCATTGGGTCGGATTTAAACCCAGGCCTTCCTCATGATAGGCAAGAATCACCAGGGACCTCCCGATATGATACCGTCATTATACCCAGGTGTCGATTTGATCTGTATTGGGATTCTGTTAGTATCACGATTGTATAAACATCCCGATTCAATATAATTTTTTACAAATATTTTAATGCAGTTCTAAACTATCTTGGGGTATATGTCAATCCTACCACAGAGGACGCTGTGCTGCCTGGCGATGTTTGCATAGTTTAGAGCGCACCACGAATGCGCAATGGGATTTATGCATTGATATTAAATTGAACATGAGCAGTGAATTCATGTTTCGATGGGAATCCTATTTCTATGTAAAGTATGTGTAATATTTTGTGTAATATTTTCTCAACTCTGACTGATCATTTATTTCCTTTGTCAGACCAAAAGACATTTAAATTTTTTGTTGGTAGTGATGTGAAACTAAAATCTGACAGGATTCATCTTGGTTTCACTGAAAATGTTTGGGGCTGTGTAGACTTTTTTTTTCCTTTTCTTTTATCGCCAGTGCAGCTATACTCACCAATATAACTGTTGGTCAGTGCAGTGCATTAGACCGGATCAGATTTGTCTTAATCCTGCTGTTTCTTCCAGGAGAGATATTTGAACTAAAAGCTGAGCTGAACAATGAGAAAAAAGAGAAGAGGAAGGAAGCGGTGAAAAAAGTCATTGCTGCCATGACTGTAGGCAAGGATGTGAGGTATGATTTGTTTTATGACGTGTTAATTGTTTACCCCAGGCTAAGGATCAAGTTCAAGGCCAAAGCAATTTCCTTTCTGTGTTACAGCTAGGGCTTTAACTGAACCTCGTTGCTCGCCAGCTGCCGTGTCTCGTCGTTAAGTAAACTTGATAGCCAGTCAACATTTTTATTAGACGGACCATCAGGTTGCGAAATTGTTCTGCTTACATCTTAAACATCAAGTGCACTAAGGTAATAACTCCAATAAGTTAGCAGTTAGTTAGTAATAAATACTGTATGTGTACTACATTTAATGAATCTAGTAGTGTTGTACAATTCTAAAAGTAACAGATAGGGCTGTAGCTATCGAATATTTTAGTAATAGAGTAAATTAATCGATTAATTGAGTAATGGGATAAAATGTACTTTTGCATAATTAAACAGCGATGTAAAATATATGAGAAACAAAGATTTATTGTTTTGTTTTTTAGAAAAATCTACTTTTATTTTTTAAATGCATACAGCATTTTATAAAAAATAAACATTGTCATTATTCACAATACACGGAAGAGCTTAAAGTTGACTGAGATGAATTAAGTGCATTACAGTGCCATACATTAAACTTTATTTTAAAGCATTTTCTAAGATGCAAAAAAAAAACATGTATTTCAAAAGACTTTACGTATAAAAAAAAAAACTAAGGCACACATTAAAATAAATTATAATATATTTTTTATCGCTCCCTTCCATTTTGCAGCCTGCAACAGAACGCTCCCTCAAATCAATACACAGCTAACTTCGCGTCTCCTTCCACTTTGTGGGTGACGTAAGCGCCTCTTCTCCGTCTGTGTTTACTGGCGGCTTACATCCGGAAGCGCGCTGTGTCACACCAAACAAATAATTGTGCAAAAACATAACGCAAGCTTTTAAAATTAATTAAAAGAAGCTTTGAGGCAGAAGATTTTGCCACGATCATTTTTTGTAATCGAATTATCGAGTTACTCGAGGAATCGTTTCAGCCCTAGAAACAGACAACATTAGCAATTTAATGAAACATTTTATTTTTCTCTTTACACGTTTTTATTCAATCTATTGCTTAAAATTAGTTTTCTTTTTCTTTCTTTTTCCTTTGTCCTTTCTTCCTCCCTATTTTTCTTTCTTCCTTCCTTCCTTCTTCTTGCCATCCTACCTTCCTCCTTTTTCCCCTCTTTTTTCCCTTCCTCCCTCTCTTCCTATCTTGATTCCATGTTCCCCTTTCTAACTTTCCTTTTTTTCCGATCTCTTCCTACCTTTTTTGTTTCTTCCTTTCATTGGGGCTTTCTATCTTTTTCACTCCCTCTTTTTCTTCCTTCCTTCCCTTCTTTTTTTTATTCAGTGTGTGTGTGTATACACTGCTTCTGTTCTTCTCTTTGCAATTTTTATTCTACACTAGTGTGCTGTATGTTTAGCCCTGCTAACCCTGGTTGAAATATCTGTACCAGATTAATGGCAGAGTCACATCATCCACTAAAATAATACAATGTGTACAGAGTAGATAAATATACAAGTTGGTGGTCTGGATGATGGTGAGATAAAGTGATGTCCTCTTTTCCTTCTTCAGCTCTTTGTTTCCAGATGTGGTGAACTGCATGCAGACTGATAACCTGGAGCTGAAGAAGCTGGTGTATCTGTACCTGATGAACTATGCCAAGAGTCAGCCTGACATGGCCATCATGGCCGTCAACAGTTTTGTGAAGGTGAGCGAATTGATCTGATGCACAACAGTAAAATGACTTGCTTTGTGATCTGTCGAATCAAACAGCTCAAGAATAAGCATCCATAGAAAAGGTGACATGGAAGATTTGGTGTTTTAACACTGTATTAAACTTTGTGTGCATCTCCCTCTCTCAGGACTGTGAAGACCCTAACCCTCTGATCCGTGCGCTGGCTGTGCGCACCATGGGCTGCATTCGTGTGGATAAGATCACAGAGTACCTGTGTGAGCCCCTGAGGAAGTGCCTAAAGGATGAGGACCCGTATGTGAGGAAGACGGCGGCCGTGTGCGTGGCCAAGCTACATGACATCAACGCTCAGATGGTGGAGGATCAGGGCTTTCTGGATTCCCTCAGGGACCTGATCGCTGACTCCAACCCCATGGTGCGTAACTGAGTGTGTGTCCACCTAATCTGAGAGAAATTCAACAGTAAGGGAGATCGTTACCGAGTTCTGAGTACTGATTGCTTTCAGTCAGTCCTTACTGAAAAACTGTAAATAAGAGTTTTAAAAAATATTACCATCCTGATATGGACACTATTGACTCTTTCCTTTTGTCTTAGTCTCCTTAACATGTGCTTCCTTTCTTTTGTTGTTTTATTTTCCCTTCATTCTTTGGTTTTATTTGGATTCCTTCTGTCATTCATTGCTTTTTTCCCCCTTGTTTTTCTCTCAATATTTCTTTCTTTCCCCTGACTTTCATTTCTTTTCTTTTATTTATTCATTTTGTCACTTCATTCCCTTCATTCTTTCTTACTGTTGTTTCTCTCCTGCCTTCATCATTCTTTCCCTTTTTCTTCCTTCCTTCCTTTATTTCCCTCCTTTCTTTTGTGTTTTCTCAGCATTCATTCATATATTTAATTGATTTTCATCATATAATTTTTTTTCCTTTTGTTATTCCCTTAAAAAGATTTTTTTTCTTTTTCTGTTACTTCCTTCCTTCTTCTCTTTCATACCATTTTTTCCTTCCTTCCTTTCACATTTTATCTGTCCTTCCTTTCTTCTTTTCTTCATGCCTTCCATCCTTCCATATTCTCATTTCTTTCAAGGTTTCCTTCCATAATGTTGCTTCCTTGCTTTCTTTCCATGCTGGTGTTTCCTTCCTTCCTGTCTTTCTTCTCGTTCTGTTTTTACTCTTTTTCTTTCATTTCCTATATTCACACTTATTTTTATATGCATGGGTTGGATGTGGGAGTACAGTCAGTGTTTTCCATCTCATTTACAATGATTTATAACCTTTAAGTGTTTTTCCCTGTTTGCTCTCCTCTCTCCAGGTCGTGGCTAACGCCGTGGCGGCTCTGTCCGAGATCAGCGAATCTCACCCCAACAGCAATCTGCTCGACCTGAACCCTCAGAACATCAACAAGCTGCTCACAGCCCTGAACGAGTGCACCGAGTGGGGACAGATCTTCATCCTCGACTGCTTGTCCAACTACAACCCCAAAGATGAACGGGAAGCCCAGAGGTAAAAGAACAAATAGAATGATCATTCCCAGTAATTTACCAGAGATATTTATGACTGAACTCATCTATCACAGCCTGAACTTGTATTAAGTCTTGAAGCAATTTTATGCGATTATTCTTTTACTGTTGAGAGAAAAGTATATATTTGGTCATTGGATTGCAAAGCGTATCAGTCAAATATAAAAAATATATTTAAAAAATATATTTATTTAAAAATATATATATTTATACAAAAACAAGATTGATGCAATTGAATTGTCAGCTGTCTAGCAATTTCAAGTATTCAACCTTGAATTTTTTTCCCCCATTCTCTAGCATCTGCGAGCGTGTGACCCCGCGTCTCTCGCATGCCAACTCGGCTGTCGTCTTGTCGGCTGTCAAGGTCCTGATGAAGTTCCTGGAGCTTCTGCCAAAGGACTCGGACTATTACAACACACTGCTGAAAAAACTCTCTCCTCCTCTAGTCACGCTGCTCTCCGGCGAGCCCGAGGTCCAGTACGTGGCCCTCAGGAACATCAACCTCATTGTGCAGAAGAGGTAAAAGTGACTATATTATTCACCAATAAGGCTGATTTATGTATATGCAAAAGAGTGGCACAGAGACTCATCGCAGTGGCATAGAAACCCCACCGCCAATCCATCAGCCACACACATCATCACACAAGTAGATATGCTCACAATGCTGTAGGCCTCTCGCATAGTATTTATGCGTAGGTGCAGCATAGATTTAACACAGAACCATAAATCAGGACACAAATATCTATGCAGGGGATTCGGTAAAGTAACTTCATACAACCTAGTTTTTTGTAAACTATCATGCAACAAATCCAGACTTAGCCTGAAAATAATGCAAATAATTCAAATACTGCTGTTGGATTTGTGTTGGTGATCGTATAAAAGTTAGACACAATATTTTACAGTTTCCCCTCCTGTGACAAAAAAATAAAAAATGTGGAAAAGTGATACAGGTGATGCCAGTAGGTGGCAGTATTGCTATACAGCTCACTTTTTATTGCATGTTTTATAATTTAATTCACATTCCATTATTTATAACTTAGCTAATGCTCTCACTATTCATTGAGGCATCAAACATTAGCATAAGGCTTACATTAATAGTATAAAGATTACAATACACATTATTGTTTGAAATGCTTTGCAATTTAGATATTTTTAATGCACAAAAGATCAAGTAATTACATTAAAAAAAAAAATTTACATGCAAGGCAAATTCTGTATTTCTGTATTCTTTTAGGCACCATTACTTATGTCCTACTGAAAGGTCTTTAATTTTGCACTTTACTGGTTCGGGGTTGTCGTGAGCACCTTTTGACCGACATTGCAAATATTACCATATTTAAAATGTTCAGTGACGTTTCATTGAAGAGCAGAGAAATTGCTGACCCCAGTACAGTGCTAAGCTGCTACTGCTTTGTGTGTGTAAAACAAACTTTTTTGATCTTTTAAACCAGACCTGAGATCCTGAAGCAGGAGATCAAAGTGTTCTTTGTCAAGTACAACGATCCCATCTACGTCAAGCTGGAGAAACTGGACATCATGATCCGACTGGCCTCTCAAGCCAACATCGCCCAGGTACAGACCGGCCCCGAGCACCGTGTTACTCCATCTGTACTCGTGTATTCGCTATTAAACCAGGCCTACAAGGGTGTAGCGACTGCTCAACCGCTCAACACATTCGTAGTGTCTTACATTTTGACTTGCATTTGCTTTAAGTGTGAGATTTTTCTTGGCACTTTCTGCACTTGCACAAAGCATTCTGTCCATTGCAACACTCAAAAGACAAAGCCCGAAGGGAGCTCGTGTAACAGCTTCACCATCTGAGCCGCATGCTGTTCAAGAGCAGCCAGAAAATCCCAGCGTAAGCGCAGGCATGCTCAGACAAGTCAGCGGAGTAAAATCTGAATCACTGTGCAGGGGCACCGTCAACGAACAGTAAACATTTTTCTCCCCGTGGTGATAACCTGCCTCTTGTCTAGCAGGCTCTGTCAGTTACACAGCGCGCAAAGCACAGAATTTGTTTTTGGCTCTTTTGTGGATTAACACAATCTGTTGCGATTTGGAGTACACTTGTCCTAGAAATTATAAAAATAGCATTCGAGTAATCTTTCCTGTGTAAATCTTTCGTCTCGATCGAGACTGTACAAGAACAGATGATTTTTGTGCTTAGTATGAAAATATCTCAATTAGTGAACAAATTCCTGAACAAAACAAAGCCATTACATTTTTTTTTTATGCAACAGCATGAAATGCTGAAACTCGTAAACATGACCTGCCGGCCTAAATTAGAAGTGGATCTCTTTATTTGCAGTATGAAAGTGATCATGAAAAGTGTAAGTGAAATGAAAAGGGTAATATTTTTGCTCCTAGGTACTGGCTGAGCTCAAGGAGTATGCCACCGAGGTGGATGTGGACTTTGTGCGCAAGGCTGTCCGTGCAATCGGGCGCTGTGCTATAAAAGTAGAGGTATGTGACACTTATGTCGTTAAACAAACTTTAGTCCTTTCCACGGTCATCAATGTGTGTGGAAAGCATTGTTGATTTTCTGTTACTGGAGAATAATCTCTCTGGCTCTCTCTCGCTCTCTTTTTAGCAATCAGCTGAGCGCTGTGTCAGCACCCTCCTGGACCTCATTCAGACAAAAGTGAACTACGTCGTGCAGGAGGCCATCGTGGTGATCCGAGACATCTTCCGCAAATATCCTAACAAGTCAGTTACTCTTATTACGCTATGTTATGTCCTGTTTAAAACGTTAGATTTGTTTGCTTGAAGTTATACTTTTTTGTAACTTTTTTTTACCCTCCACTTGGGTAGGTATGAGAGCATCATCGCCACTCTGTGTGAGAACCTGGACTCCCTGGACGAGCCGGACGCACGTGCCGCGATGATTTGGATCGTGGGCGAATACGCAGAGAGAATCGACAACGCCGATGAACTTCTGGAAAGCTTCCTCGAGGGCTTCCACGATGAAAGCACTCAGGTCAGGCGTCTTATTTGATCAGATGCAGTTACATGTCAAACAAACAGTTCAAAGAGCATTAAACAAATGTTTATCATGCATTTGAGACTATGTATTGTGTGGTGTATGCTTGGCTTCAAATGTGCATGGATTCAGGGGTGTACTGATGTCATACTGATGTTTCACTGCAGGTTCAGCTCACCCTGCTGACAGCCATAGTGAAGCTGTTCCTGAAGAAACCTTCAGAAACACAGGAGCTGGTGCAACAAGTTCTCAGCCTGGCTACTCAGGTGATGCTTGTTTTTCCATTTAAAGCAGTGTATCCAATGTAATGTAATCTACTGCACACTTCCTGGCACAGCTTTAAGTGTCCGTTATTTGATTATAACGTTGTTTACCTCATTTAAGATAACTATCTAACGACTGTCAGACGGTCAGAAATTGTTTTTTTTTTCCATAGCAGGCGAGTATTTATACTTCAGATGTTAAAACACATGCCGTTCCTGTTATCGTTCCACAGGACTCTGATAACCCTGACCTGCGGGATCGTGGCTACATCTACTGGCGTCTGCTGTCCACTGACCCGGTGACCGCCAAAGAGGTGGTGCTGTCCGAGAAACCTCTAATCTCGGAGGAGACGGACCTGATCGAGCCCACCCTGCTGGACGAGCTCATTTGCCACATCGGCTCACTGGCCTCCGTCTACCACAAGCCACCTAACGCTTTCGTGGAGGGCAGTCACGGCATCCACCGCAAGCACCTGCCCATCCAGCATGGCAGGTAAAAACGATTAAGCGTTTGTGAAGAGTTAATAGAAACATATCCTTCTTTAGGTACACCTGTGCACTAATATCTAATGAGGCAATCACATGGCAGCAATGTAGGCATGGTCAAGACAAGCATCAGAATTTAAGTGAATTTGAACGTGGCACGGTTGGTGTTGTCTGTATTTCCGAAACCGCTGATCTACTGGGATTTTCACACACACAAACGTCTCATAAAATGGTATCAAATAAAAAGGTTTACAGAGAATGGTCTGGAAAAAAAACATGAAGCATCCATCTTGCATTATATATCAACGCTTCATGCTGCTGGTGGTTTAATGGTGTGCGGGTTATTTTCTTGACACATTCTGAGTCTCCTAGTACCAACTGAGCATCATTTTAAATGCCACAGCTTACACTACCTCAGTATTGTTGCTGAACACGTCCATCCCTTTATGAGCACAGGTCACAAAGCTACAATCATCTCAAACTGGATTCTTGAACATGGCAATGAGTTCACCATACTCAAACCGCCTCCACAGTCACCAGATCCCAATCCAATTCCACCTTTGCGATGTGGTCTGAATGGGAGAGTCGCATCATGGATGCACAGGCAACAAATCTGCAGTAACTCTGTGATGCTCTCATGCCAACATAGACCAAAATCACGAAGAATTAATGCAGTTATGAAGGCAGATTATTCTGGTGTACCTAATGAAGTGGCCGGTGAGTGTAATTTATGTAAAATTAGAATAAATCTCTCACCCCCAAGGTTGTGCTGGACTATGTAATTAGTGAAAACGCTTTCAGCAGAACACAGCATGTAAGCTAGTTTCCCTTTTCATTCGTTATAATAGTATGAATAAAATGAACTTTTTCACTGTGTGTTCCTGAGAGCTCCATTCGAGCTGCTCAGTATTTTTCTAACAACTTAGAAATTTACGGAACATTCTGTTCATCCAAGCATGACTCGGCGTAAAAAATAAAAATCCATCTCTTTAATCATAACCAGTGTACAACAATACGACTCACTGGTTTTTGAGTCATCCAGGAATAAACAAGGGACTTAGATTTGTTTCCGTCTGCCTTTGCAAGGAAAAGGTCACCTTGACTGACGGCAGCATCGGTGTCGTTCCAGTCGCCCCGTTCTCACACAGAATTCGGTTTTCTCTCCTCAAACAGCATCGACACCGGCGAGAGCCCGGTCAGTGTGCCGGCCTCTGCTATGGACCAGCCACAAGTTATTCCATCTCAGGGTGACCTCCTGGGCGACCTCCTCAATCTGGACCTGGGTCCTCCAGTCAACGTGCCGCAGGTCTCGTCCATGCAGATGGGGGCCGTAGACCTGCTCGGTGGTGGTCTCGACAGCCTGGTGAGCGACTATTGTTCATATAATTAATATTTAATATAAAGGTTTTCGAGCTCACAGTGGCAGACGTTATTGAGATTGTTTAGATATCCTGTTTGGTGAATGATGAATTGAATTTTTAGTCTTCACATTGTGATCACGGTGTGTTAAAATTGACCCGTCTACCCTTGCGTTTTAATATGCAAGAGATTAAAGCAGGTTCCTGTTTATTACCACGGTCACATTTCTCCCCCAGAAGTTTCTGCTTAATGGAAGTGGACTAAAACGTTTCGTTTACATTTCTCACGTAGCATGTTGGGGGGTCAAGGACAAAGCAGGCCACATTTCACTAACATGACTTTGATTCTTTTTTTCTTTTTTTTTATAACAGAACACCATGCCATGTTTTATTCATTGATTAACTGAACAATTTTACATATTTTATCCAGCAGGTCAATGTCTAACTTGACACACTGGCATTGGCGGGGAAAAAAAAGAAAAAAAAAAAGGCTTATTGATTCACTGGTAAGAAAAGAAAAGAAAACAAAAAACAGATCTTCGATCAGCTTCCACATAAAGCCATGATTGCGTTCTTTGAATCAGTATTCGAGAGGAGCTATCGCTGAAATATATATTGGCTCAGACACCACACTCGGAATGATGCGTGGTGGAAACGTTGAGCTCCATGACAGTAGACTGAGCATCACAATCATGGATAGTCAAGTCAGACCTGGCTACCATCATTCCAAGCCTTGAATTCACCTTGCACGACATTTTATATTCAAACTTTTTGAAAGCTGAAGAATGTGAGGGCTATCCGAGACTCCTTAAAAGGCAAAAGTGTCATATCCTTCGCTCAGGCAAAGCTGCTGTTTCTATCCTGCTGCCTTAGAAGCTTGCTCTCTCATTAACAGTTCATAAGAAAAGAATAAAGGTCTTTTGACTTTTCAGCAGCTCAGAGGGAAACCATTAGAGCGAGTTATGGAATCGAGCCAGTTTTAATGAAAGACGTGGTCTGAAAGGCATAATAATGACTAGACTGCTGCTTGGAAGGTTAAAAGGAATGTGTTTTTTTTTTTTTTTTTGCAAAAGTTAATGTTTTTGAGAAGTTCACTTTTATATGGAGTTATTCCACTTTGAGAGGTTGAACCTGTCTGATGGATTTGGAGATTAATGTAAATTGTAGATTAATAGCTAGCGCAGGGAGTCAAACAATATTTTGCGGCATTTTTTTTTCTTGCGTTATGCAACTTCTAAAAGCACCTGGAGGCTCAGTATAACAACCGGTCTGTTGTGATTAGCAGTCTATTCAGGCGCATCGCCCATGAGAGAGCCCTGTCACTAGCATGCTAATGCAAGACTCACACTTGATACGTTGATAGATTTTATTTCTCGCTAATTCTAATAAACTCAAGTCATTCTCATTTCACCGTGTCAGAAAGTATGGTGCACCGCTAGTCTAGTCATGTATGATAGTGGGAAAGGGGTGGGGCTTCCAAGGTGAGTCGGGGCATTCAAAACAATTGTGCAGATCATTCCAGATGTATTTAAAGTTTCCTCATCTGCCGTTTACATAGTGTGAAATAGTAATGGAAATTATGGCGACCATCACGAATCTGCATGGCATACAGATTGGTTTCTCGCTGGGTATCATGGCAGTGTAATATATCATTTACATTAAGTTATTATACCACACAAACCCTACACCAAATTTTGTATGGTTTCAGTATAGAGGAATCATTGTGGTTGGTTAATGTAGTAGGGGAAACAATTGTAGTATAAATACATGCCGATCCAGAATAGATCTTTTTGTCAAGTATACATAACACATCAGCATAAAAAAAAAAAAAGCTTGCGTTTTGTCACACGGATTTCTGCACATCCCTGTCGCAAGTCACGTGAGTGTAAGGGTTTTGCTTAAGTCAAATGAAGTTCAACAAAGGACAAGGAAAAAGGAAGCCTACATTGATTTACCGAGCAAGTTTATTGATATAGCGAGGTGTTTTTGTAGCACTATGTTCATTTATCTTTGGTAAAAATGCTTTATTTTGTTTAGATTGTAGCTTGCTGTAGTTTAAATTCTTTTTTTTTGTTTAATTTGCAAAACCTTTGTTTGAAGACAAAAGGAAAAACTTAAATTTGGTTGCAGGGCTGAACAAGTACACGTTACAGCAATACATCACATTGGAATAAATCACGGGAAGCCACTTGGAGCCATTTTATTTACCTGCTCATTGGTGATTGCTGTGATTAATTGCTAGAAATAATGGGAATATTCGATGTATTATTCCTAAATTGTTTCCTCTGACTAACCTATAATCATAAACATACAGTGCAGGAAGATTGGTTGGGTTTGTGCTTCCTAGCATATAAAAAAAGAGCATGATATCAGCACTGGTTACATATATATAGAAATAAAGATACTGCAGGAAAATAATGATGTCTGTAAATGTATTTCCAGTGATGAGAGAGGTGAAAGTTTACATGTACAGTACAAGACGCTCTGCCACAACAAACCTCTCTCAGGATTTTTTTATTTATCTTTTTGCAGCCATCACGTTAATGATAATGGTTGCCTTCAACCTGAAACTTCTAACCTCCTCTTCCGTTCCGTGACTAAGCCTGAAATGTAAATTTGATTTACTGCATCACTGTGGAAACCTCCTGGACCAACTTATCTAAGCATTATAGAGGTTGGCAGCCATAATATGGAGTTATGAAGTTGAATCCTTTGAGGGTGTCTCCAGGTTTCTGCTGAAGTCCGGGCTTTTCAGTGGGCGATATCGCTGCATGTTTGTGAAGAGTTGGCTGTAAGATTGGCCTGTTCAAGGGACCTACTAATCCCAGCAGAAGTTCTGAGCTATATAAAGTAATGAATACATTGCAAAGTAAGGAAAAGAGCGTGACTCCATTTATTTTTGGTTTCTGATTTGCTGACTGTGAAAGAATGTCTATAGGACTTCTCCTCTTTTTTTATTTATATTATTATCATTATTTTTTTTTTTTTCTTCAGCTTGGAGGAGACCTTGGAGGAGGTGTTGGAGGCAGTCCTGCAGTAAGTGTTCTACGTTAACATTAACTATATTAAAACTAAACAAATAAGCCTGCTAGTTGACTTTTAACTCACTGTGGTGTCAGTGGATTGATGGAAACATTATTATTCTCAAAACATATTATAGTTTATAAGGTTTTTGCTCCCCTTGATGTAATTGTATCCAGCAGTCATTTTTTTGTAACTTGCTTGTACTTTAATAAATCCCAAATTCAAATTCAAATTTTATTTGTCACATACACAGTCATACACAGTACGATATGTAGTGAAATGCTTAGGCGACCCGTGACCTTAGAATAAAAACTATTTAAGACTATTTACACAAAAGAATATAACAAAGAACGTAGAAATAGATTTAACTAAGCATAAAATAATAATAATAAAATATATGTACAGTAAAAAATATACAATAAGAAAATAAAAAATATAGAAAAAAATATAAGAGAATAAGAAAACCTGGGTGCAAGTGTAGAAAAAAATATACATCTGATATAGGGATATACATCTGATATAAAGTAATTTAAAGTAAAATAAGTAAAATATATCGACATTTGTTTGTTTGTTTGTTTGTTTGTTTTTGTTTTTTTCCTTCTTAGGTTGGCCAGAACTTCATTCCATCCTCAGTGCCCAACACATTTGCTCCGTCTCCTACCCCAGCACCCATCAGCAGCGGCCTAAATGACCTGTTTGAGCTTTCCACAAGCATGGCCATCAGTACTGGGGGTTATGTTGCACCTAAAGCTGTAAGTCACACATTTTTTTTTCCCTTATAGGTCTTTCCCCCCCCCCTAAACAACCCTCAGCTGGGTTTCATTTCAATTTTCAAAGAGTTTACAAGGAGTGTTTTGTTCAGTGATTATGGTTGTGACCAGCATGAGAAACCATTTATCATTTGAACCAGCTTGCGGATGAAAGAAGAAAGCACTCGACTTTTTAATCATCTCTCCCTTAAGGACTGTAGGTGCATAAATCTAGTGTAAATAAGGAATTTAAAAAAAAAAAAAATTATATTAAAATAATAAATGATGGATGTGTTTTGGTATCAATACTATAACATCAAAGTTTTATTTCTGTAACTTTTTTTTATTGTTACCAACAGAGTTTTGTACTTGATGCATTTTTATTTTATTTTTTTCCCAAAATCCATTTACTCTTTGGTGTAGATTTTATACAGCGCCATCCATGCACATTTCTTTGATTTCCTGCTACAGAAACAGCATGCTTAAATAAGTCCATCCATATGGATCAGAATAAAAAATTCAGCAGTTGCAGTAATATTCCTAATGCAGTGAAACAGTGCTGTCCTATAATACTCCTTCACTCATCCACATGTAGGCCACGTGTAATGTGGGGTCTAAGAGATTACGCTCGATTTATTCTAAATTCTGCTGCCATTCTTGGAGACTCCTGATATACCAAAGGAGCACGGCCGGCTAGGGAATACCGCAAACAGCACCATTAATAATACAAAAACTCCCCGAGCGAAAAACTTAACAGAATGTCTGAACTGGGTTAGAACAGGAAGGATAATGCAGGTCTGACACTTAGCGAGTTCATTTTCAGAACTGTCCCTTAAGCCATATCGTGCTCTTGTACATCAGACCTGCTCTTTGTGTCTTATCAGCGTTTTGAGCTTGAAGCGGCTTCAGGGAATATTCTGAGGTACGCAGAACAATATGATGCTCCTAAAAGAAAAAATTATAGTCCCACTGCTCAGTCTGCATGGAGAACACTGCATGTGGTTTGAGAGTGTGTTGACACCAAGGTAGAAACAGTTCATCATTGGCTTTAGGCTTGATTCTGGTTCTTCTCAGGGCTAACTTTCTTTGGATTTTTTTGTGTGTTTAAATCCACAATACTGAATAGAAAGTCCAATGCGTAAAGCTAAAATAAAAACATGGAGTGTTTGTGTGGAGGAGATATTCGTGTGGCGTATCCTAACAAAGCGCTTCTCTTTTTCAGGTGTGGCTGCCAGCAGTTAAGGCGAAAGGATTAGAAATTTCTGGAACGTTCTCCCGCCGTCAGGGTCACATGTACATGGATATGACTTTCATCAACAAAGCCCTGCAGCACATGACTGATTTCGCCATCCAATTTAACAAGAACAGGTGCGTTTTTATTTTTCCTCATGCTTTTCATTTTTATTTCTTGCCACCACTTGACGAAAGTGCATGTTTCTAAACATTCGTCTCCTGTGTAGTTTCGGAGTGATCCCTACCACACCTTTACCCATTCACACGCCTCTAATGCCGAATCAAAACATCGACATCTCCCTGCCTCTCAACACCATCGGACCCGTTATGAAGATGGACCCTCTCAACAACCTCCAGGTGGGAACGCCAGACTGTCAGCGTTATCTTTTTTCTTTTTTAAGTGTTCTTTATTAATTCAGTACCCAAGCCTATCCAAATTATTCAAGCTCATTTTTCTCACAATGAAAAACAGATTATGTAATTCCCTGCACCTGTCATGGAGATTCATTAGTTCGATTAGGAATCCCCCTTCGTTATAATGAATGCTGTTTAAAAGCGCAACGGTAGCGAGCTCTTGCTGGAGGCGACGGATCTCGTGAGCCAATCCGTCAGCCTGAGAGAGGGGGAGAAAGCACCACGTTCACTGTTCTCACTCCGAGCCCAACTAGAGAAAGTGCGATTCTCACCGCCTCCCCTCTGGGTTTGGACAGTCTCCCGCTTTTAGCCCCTCACCAGCAGCCAGCAGCAAAAGGAATATGTGATGTGGTGAAACCCAGCTGTGAGGGCTGTGCACAGCGTGCTCCATCTGCACCCTCCACACCATAACGATCTATGAAATTTCTTCCAGCAGTTAACTCCCCTGGTGAGCTGATGTGTGTGTTCATTATCTTTCCACTGGTTTGTTCTCCTCTTACTGGGTCTTTTTTTTTCTCTTGTCATGTTGTCTCACTCTGCCCATCTCTCTCTCTCTCTCCTCTCTTTCTTTTTTTCCTCCTTGCTGTTGCTTGATGTTTTCTTTCTCCTTCTTGAATCTGAAGCATAAACGACAGTTGCACCTGTTCATTCAGCAGCCAGTAAAGCTCCAGCAGAGATTGTTTATGAGATGGTTGTTTGGAAATGCAGGTCTGTGTGGGGGAAAAAAACAACAACAAAAAACCCACTGTTCGGGAAGAAGCCTTCCAAGACAGAGGCTGCCGGTGTCCTTTATTACAGGACAAAACCTCTAGCAGCTTCATTATTCTTTGGTCTTTTACACCACACTGCTGTTGAAGTCTCGAATCTAAAGGTGTTGATTCAATTTCTTTAGCAGTTTTCTCACAACATAAGATGATGTTGACTTTTTCTTGACGCTGAAGAAGAGTTTCTCAGCACTAACCACTTATCACGTATCTTTAGTTTTTGTGAAGTTTGAAAAAATTTGATAATTTAAAAAAAATAATCTTAATACATACGATGAGAGAAATTCAGGGATGGCACTGTATGTGATGTCACAGCATCTGCTCGCCATGGTCCCGCCCACTTCTGGATGGTGAGCGGGACATTTCTTTCTGGAAGCCAGTGCCAAAATCCACATACAAGCACTTTCAACAAGAAAACACGTCAAAACTTTTGAATGAATAATTCTTTAAGTCATTCAGGATTGCCTCTAAATTTTCCATGTAATATTTCGATCTATGACATGAACGAGCTTCTAACACAAGGCTGAATCTGAAATCCCTCTCTAACCCCTGAACTAGGGCACTACTTGGTGCGTGGAACAAGGGATACTTCATCCTAGCTTTCCAGTTTACACTATTTCGGATTGAGCATCTGACCAATTAGTTGGCTTTTAATTAGAACGCTTGAGATGTCCGTAGTAATTAACTAGAGATTATGTATCATGATTTTTTTCTGTGGCAATACACGTATTGCCGCATTGACTCCAAAATATAATATTTAAATTGATATACCATATGTTTGTGTTTGAAATTATAAAGCTCCATAATCCTACAGGTGGTGCGCTCTAAACTATTCGACACGTTGGAAAATAATGCAGTGGTACCTCGGCATACAAGTTTAATCTATTCTGGAGGCGAGTTCTTAAGGCGAAATTTCGTATTGCGAAACGCATTTTTCCATAGGAAATAATGTAAATGCAGATAATCCGTTGCAACACTGTTATTTTTCTTTTGTATATAAAAACAATCAAAACATTTAGAGAAGACGTGTAAATTAAGTAAAATGTTGAATAGATGGACATTAAACTCAATTAACCTTAATTTATGATTTCCGGTCATCATGATGCCTGCAGTTTTAAAAACAAGACTGAAAGTCACTTCGTTTTCTGCTTGCTGCGCTCCTTGATAACTTTGGGCTCGAAAATACTTCACATACCAAGACAAATTCTTTGCGTTTTCAGTAATCAAATTCAGTAGGTGAGGCGTTTAAATTATATGCCAAGTTTGTTTAGAATTGTCACAAAAAATTATTTGCATATAGAATCAGGTTATTTATAAAACTGGAACTTAGAGAATCATAATACAAATCGATTCCACACCTAGGTATCATGCCATCATATTCTCTGGTCCCTGATGATTCCCATCCCTCTAATTAACGTTATCTGTGCATCATTTTATGCCGCATAACGAACAGCATGTTCCATAGCATCACATATTTTTACATGTCTGATTTAATCACATTATGATGACAGCTTGACATCCTTATTACTACCTTTATCTATTTTCACATGATTGTTTCTCTTTTGAGTAAGTTGTGAAGTTCACCACAATATTTACTACATATGGAAATAATCAACAGAACAGTAGCCATCAGTTGCTAGGTTATTCTTTTATCTGTCTGACAAAGCTTTCCGCTAGGTATGTAAGGTAATCTTATTATTACGAAAAAAAAATTTGACCCCTGAATAAAAAAAATACATAACTAATCTCAGTTAACATGCAGCGTTGTGCAGTACGCTGTTGTGACAGACGTCAGAGTAGTCAAGTGTCTGTGAAAGGTCAATATCTCCTTGAGTTCACTTCTGCTGGCATGCTTTCACTTCAAGTTTGTAATCTCTTTTTACTTTTCCTCACAGCGAGTGCACTCTTTAACAAAGCAACAGGGCGCTGAAAATGATAAAAGCATTAGATTTTTCTGACTCTACATTCCCTTTCATGACAACAAAAGAGAAACGAATGACTCAGTCGGGTATCATAATACAGGCTTGTCAGCGTTTCTTTGACTTGCTTAAACAATGGTGTTCGCGCCCCCAACTAAAATGAGTATTATATTTTAAAACCAAGTTTGTCCTTCTCGGATTGAATCAGAAACCCATATTCACAGGTAAAGAAAGAGCCTTGTAAGAGTCACACTGCTTGTTAGAATTCTTTCAGCGTTCTTCTTCTCGTCGCTATAAAATATTCCTAATAGGAGGATTTTTAAATCTGTGCGTAACACAGCAGCTGAAATGCTGCAGGACATCAATAAGGACTTTGTGTTCCAGCATATAAAGCTCACTGGGGTTTTTTAGGTACTTCTAAGGTATCATCAGCACTTTTGAGGGAAGTGCGCTGAAGCTGGCATGTATATGAAAATCTGAATACTGCTTTTAGTGTTTTCAGTAAAGCCACACTGCTGAACACACACCACACACACCACACACCACACACACACACACACACCACACACACACACACACACACACACACACACACACATACTGCAATGATCGACATCAGAGAGTCATCATTTCCCAAGAGTGGTTCCAAGCCCATTTTTGTTTATTTTTATTTCCATAATTTCTTTTCTTTTTTTCTGAATAGATATTTATATTGACAGTTGTGAAATGAGAGAGGAAATATTAGTGCCATAAATATCCCTCATCATGCCATTAAATAAAAGTTGTGGCAAATGACCAATAAAAGAAGCAATATTCCTGCCGTTGTGAGCTGATTCCTTTTGGTTAATATATATATCCACAATAAGCGAAACGTCTACAACTAACCTGTCAGCAAATCATGTGGCATTGCATCAAATCTAGGTGAAGAGCTTCAGTTAACCAAAACATCAAGCGTAAAAATGTTCTTTGTTGTTTGTTTGTTTTTGTCCAATCTTGCTGATGTGGGAGAAATAGAGGTACAGTGGTATAGTGAATTAAACCTGGAAAAAAAGTCACACTACATTTGTACAATCGTGCTAGTGTAGAACAAATGTGGAGGTACAAAAGAGTTTCTCTAAGAAATTAAGAAAGTCGATGGCTAGGTCAGTGGAAAACAACCAAGGTGCTCTTTTGGGCTTGACATCTGTCACAACACACGCATCACATCTTCAGGTGGCAGACTGAGATTTAGGGTTTCAAAGGTGTGGGCGTAAGAACATCAACAGACATTGGCTCCAAGTCTGCTCTGGTGTAGAAAGAAGATGGAAAGGATGAGACTGTTGTGTGTTGTGACATTGACTCACAATGTAAAGTGACATACGATGAACTCAATTACATTATATTTAACCGAATATACAAATATGACTGAGCAAAAACATATGTTAATTAATACATCTAAAAAAAGAAGTAATAGTGCAGATTCATAAGATTTTTTACCGTGCAGATTCATGTAGTTTTAGGTTTCTTTCTGTGACCAAAAAAATTATATGCGCATTTTGTGAGTTTGACATTTTTGTGACTTCATTCTCATATTCCAGTAGTAGTAAAATTTACCCTTTTGAAAAAAAAAATATATAGTGATATCTTTGGTTTCACATCAGATGAGACATCAGAAAACCCAAATGCACGTTTTGAAATCTGATTTCTCCTCAGTTGACACACACCAGCAAGACTTCCATATAAGAGGTTATTTTTAAATTGGTCATTGACCCATTCTGTGCTGCCGGCTCAGATCCATGTCACTTTATCAGGTTGTTTATTAGTAGTTTGTTTTTAGTTTTAAGGATTAATCTTACTGGGGTTTTTAAAAGAATCCTCTCTGCAAAGCCTGTGCAACCGTTTGTTCGTCCTTCTTATTTTATTTATGACAGCTGCCATCCGTTGTGTTTACAGCCCCTCAGTACACCGCTCTTGCAGTAGCAGAATAAACAGGTACAGGAGCGGTAGCACGAGAGAGAACGGTGTTCTACTAGTTAATCGATTGCTGGTGGCATTGTTCCCCAGACCGATTTTAAATAAATAAATACATTTAGGGGTGGGCAAGTACACTTGGACAGCCGTCAATATACTTAGTGTGTGTTGAAAGCACTGTACCATTTTGTTATGGTATTTGTTTCTAAATCTGATGATGCATCCATACTGTAAGAGTCTCAGTTTTGTTGAGCTTTAGTTCTTTTTGCCGAATTGTTGCTTAGTGAGTACAGTTTACATAGGCACGGTATAAAGAGTTTGACTTTACTCTTCTGTCTTGCAGGTGGCTGTGAAAAACAGCATAGATGTTTTCTACTTCAGTGTGCTCATTCCGCTCAATGTCTTCTTCGTCGAAGATGGCAAAATGGGTAAAACATTGTAAATCTTGAGTATAATGGTTTTCAGATGTATTTATTTATTTATTTATTTATTTATTTTTGCAGAGCGCCAGGTATTTTTAGCCACATGGAAAGACATTCCCAATGAGAATGAGCTGCAGTACCAAATCAAGGAGTGCCACTTAAATGCCGGTAAGTGTTTCTATCTGTTGATTTATCGATCAATCTATTTATCTGACCTGCCTCCATTAGCCCTTCAAGTCAGGATTGTAGGTAGAGAACTATTTAAATGATCATGGCACTGTCAGCTCCTAACTGTATTTTGGATGATGTGATCAAAAGTACATCTTTAGTACCTTTTAGTCTGTATCTACCCTCAGACGTGCAAAGTTTGTACTTGGAACATTTAAGGGAACATCAGTGGTCCTTAAAGGTGCAATATTCATTTCTAACTTGTGTAGGAATTAATATAGGATTATAATTTCTTTCTTGTTCAAATATCTTGGAACTAATCCTTGGTAATGCACTCTAAAGTACAATTATTTATGTAAAATTACGTTTTAAAGCTATGAAACATACAGTCATGGTACAAAAAGATGGACATTTGATACTATTTTTGAGAGACAATGAAAAGTGTAGTTTGGTAACTTTTCTGCAAATCATTTCAGAAAAAAAAAAAAAATCAATCAGCGTTGACTAATGCTGACCTTCAAAGCATCGCTTCTACCTCCATCAGTGTTGAAATGTGAATATAATGGTGGAGCTTCAGACAATGAGAAGAAAAATCTCAGTGCATACAGCAGCACAGTGTTTCGCGCCACCCTGTGCTCGACTGCTGATCGCTTCTTGCTTTTTCACAAGACAGACGTATCCTGAAAACATGCTTCGTTTTCATCATAGCCGTCTGATGGGGGGAGGGAGGGGGTTGGGGGAAATCTACGAATAACTAATAATCAATAATCTCAAAGGTGTGTATTTAAATAGCTCTTCGGCTACAAGGCCGGAATGATTGCACAGTGGGGAGACGAAGTCAATATTCCCTTTCACACCACAGATTTCCATTTGTGACTCGCTTGAAATGAGCACTCTGCCTGCAAAAGGCACTTCTTGCCTTCTCATTATCAAGTCATTATCTTTTATGAGACGGGGTACGATTCGCTCAGTGCTACAGCCGCGTTGGCCTTTTGTAAAGACGTTCACTCCGACTCGATTCAGAAAAAAAGAATGGATTCATGTTAATATTTTTCTTTTTATTGTCTTTATTCACATTTGACTGTAGCTCAGCTTAGCAGTCAGGTCTCGCTCATTTCCTCGACGAACACGGCTTATTTGAAACACATACATTACACAAAACCAGTCATGGGAAGGTGGCTGTAGAACCATGTGATTGGTCTGTCTTGTCTGCCCAGGGTTGCCAGGTCCAATAAAAATTCCATCCCAATGTAAACCTAAAACCGGCCCAAAGGGAATAAAAACTAGCCCAATTTTTTCCTTTTGTCCAGCCACACTTGATAACAGCAGTCAGAACGTAATAAAAATTTACTATTGCTTTAATGCACTTTATTTTCATTTAATTTCTTGGAAATTCCTTCCACAATGCTTCCTAAATGATCAATAGTTAATTTGCTTGAGTGGGTAGCAATATGAACAGCCAGCTGCCATTCTGCGTCCTTCACTGCAACATTTGTTCTTAGAAAGGAACCGCCTGTGTCAAATAATGTTCTGGCATTAGAAAAAAGAGCTGCATTTTTTTCCTGTAGCACCATGTGCTGTCAGATCACTGTGGTGAGCTCTAATTTCACTTTTGCAATATTTGCAGAAGGCCTTTTTTTTTTTTTTTTTTAAATCATCATTTGGAATACTATGAATCCATTCCATTAAACCTTTTTCCTCATCTCCCATTCTTTGCTCGCTCTCTCTCTCTCTCTCTCTATTATATATATATATATATATATATATATATATATATATATATATATATACATATACATATACACAGTGGAACCTCGGATTGCGAGTAACATGGTTCCGCAAACCGAGCAAAGATTTTTAATAAATTTTTAATCGGAAACCGAGCAAGTATTAGTTTACGAGCGCCGAGTATCATGTATCAGGCATGCGACTCTTATTTTGACACCGAGCGTCACTCTCTCAGAGATTTCTTTTTTCCCTATTAAAACGGTGTTTCCATTGTGTTTGTGTGTGTCCGTTTGTTGTGAAACATAAAAAGCGAGGTGGGGAGAGGGAGGAGAATTGTTACTGTGTAAAACGAGGTGAGGGAAGGGGCTAATAGAACGAATAATTTGAGTTTTCATTATTTCTTATGGGAAATTATGATTTGGTTTACGAGTGTTTTCGGAACAAATTATGCTTGTAATCCAAGGTTCCTGTGTGTGTGTGTGTGAGATATATATATATATATAACATTTTTTATACCATATTTTCCCCATTTACCCAACGTTACCTCTGAAGACTCTACCATCAACTGCGCCCTTTCAATCAGGTTTCTTCCTGACTTGCTGATGCTGCAGCGTTGGACAGGTTGCCAGGTCTTCCGTCCTGGGATTAATCCACATTTAACATGTATCTAAATTTTTCGCAACAGCCAAAGATTTTTTGTGTTAGTTACTTTATATAAGCAGCCCGAATAAACGCATCTCCATAATTTTTTCAGCGACTGAATTTTTAAAATAGCCCAATTGTGTGGGAAAACCCCGACCCTGGCAACACTGTGTCTGCCCTTTGTTGTTTTTGAAGTTTTCTTAGCTCCTAATATGGATCGATCCTTAATTGATTCAAATTCCTAATTGCTTTGGTGTAAAAAGAAGAAATGCTTTTGGACACAATGACCGTATTCAGCAGCACCGTGGTTGATTTTCCTCTTCTTCTTTTTTTTTCTGCCACTCTCATGTTTCACCTGTCGGTTTATCATTTATTTCCTGATCCTGAGTCTATTTCAGTTACACACTAATTCACTGCCTTTTTTTTTTTTTTTTAAAGCTCAGTTGCCCCCCCGGTGTCATCATCCTTTTCTTGTCGCTCGCTCTCTTCTCTTTTCCTCCCATGCATTCTGATGCCCTGCCAGGCCTCCCGTCTGTCAACCATCAGCTGCTGCCTCAGCCTCCCTGCACTAATCTGTCACGGGTCGGGCCCTTAGACTGATCGAGATATTAGCCTGTGGAGCCTTTTCACATTTCCAGATGTTGTCTGGATGCAGGGAAAAACCAAGACCTCAGTGCCACATTTTATGGATTTTTCACCACACATTTGGAAATTGATTCACCTCTACAGCAGTGTGATATCACTGCAAAAAACAGGAGATTATTATAGCCGTAGTCAACTAGAAGTCAACCCAAGTCAGGAGGAATTCACTAAATAGAAAGCAAGGATAAAACACATGATGCTACCACCACCATATAATGATAACGAGCTGTGCAGTAAGTCTAGTGCTGAGTGCCAAGGTCACAAATTTCACATCTCTCATGATAATAGGAAAGTAGTTTGCTCTGACATATCACATCGAAATACCAGATTGCTCTAAAGCCTTCAGTCAATCCATGCTCCATCAGTAAATATCTAATAAATCTGTCCAGCCTTGGTTCCATCTTAAGGCTCACACACAGTGTGATAAATCACAGATAACTAATCAGTAATAAAAATGGATGTCTTCCATTCTCAGTGCCGTATCATTTTGCTTTAATGCCGTGCTTTTGTGATTTCACAGCCTTTCACAAAACCGTGCAGGAAAGCTCCGGTGAAGAGAGAAAGAAAGGGTCTGCACCTTACAGATGACTCATAATTGAGTGTAAAAAGAACAAACTGCACCGGAGTCCTAAATGTCAGGCAAAAAAAAAAAAAAGCCCTGTAGTGTGTGTGTGTGTGTGATAGTTTACAGATAAGAGTGTAGCTTACATTTGCGTTCCTTAAACGCCACGTAGCAGCGTAGCATCACATTGTGTCGTTGCGCTAAAGCGTAGACCCGTGTAGATCATGTGCCTGTATTCCCCTGACATATTTACAGATTTAAACATCCCTGACATGAGTTCATGTGACCGCGCAAAGTGTGACAATGTAACTGACAGTGCGTGTGTGTGTGTGTGTTTGTGTGTGACCCGCGACAGACACCGTGTCAGGCAAGCTGCAGAATAACAACATCTACACCATCGCCAAGAGGAACGTAGAAGGCCAGGACATGCTCTACCAGTCCCTGAAACTTACCAACGGCATCTGGATCCTAGCCGAGCTCCGCATCCAACCTGGCAACCCCAACTACACGGTAAACGCCTTCTCTGACTCGATGTGAACACAGGAGTCGAAAGTGATAAAGCTTCCTGAACTAGAAGACGTGACGAGTAGAAGTGCCACAGGCACCACAGAGCTAGACTAATTACGAGGTGCAACAATACGCCTTCCTGTCGACGATTCGGCAATACTAATTTTATGCCGTGTGCGCGCGGAAGGTCGAAAGGTCTGAATATCTGAATTTACTAGCAGCCTTTATTTAAAGCTCGAAGCCGGATCGACTGACCTACAAAGGCGCCCTCTGACGGGTCATTGTAGGTTTAAAGATTTTTCCACCTCCTCACAGCACGATATTTTTCCAGGGTTTTTTCAGCTTCTCACCGAATGCCCGAGTTCCTCATTAATTTCCTCGTTCTTTAACCGGCAAAGCTTTCGACATGCAACATGGCTGCTGAATATTTATAAATGATAACGAGTCCAGGTACATGCGACGTTGCACTGAAAGCGCTTTCTCTTGTGTACCTCGCAGCACGAGAAGAGAAAGTGACCTTCCCTCTGCAGTAACACACACAAAACCTACTGCAGCAGCTCGGCTGAAGGACACTTGTCAAGGATAGAACTTTAGAATTAACTCAACATAATGTTCTCTGGTGTTTCCAGAGCGCATCCAATCAGGCCCTGGTAAAAATTCCATTACATTAAAGCGGTCCGGGTTTGGCACGTTAACAAGATCTGTATAAGATCTGCTCTTATTCTGAAAATCTCTTTCTGTGTACACGTGTCCCGCTTCAATAGCACGCAGTCATAATCTGTCGATTAGCGCACTGACCCTTCAAGCATTTTTTTTTTTTTTTACAGGCATCTATTCAGTCACTGCCGCAAGGGTTGATTACCTATAATCCCCCGAGACAGCTTGAGACCGATCCAACCTCGGTGTAATTGGTTTTAATAGGAATTCAGCTTCACTGCGTTGGCATAGCTAGACTTTGGATTAATAATAAAAACCAATCCTGCTGACTTTAGAGCGACTGCCACAGAACCTGCACACACACACACACGCGCACATCCATCATACCAGTCAGAAAGCTAGGAATAGGACACACAGCCATCATGGAATACAACAGTGAATATATCACACAGATGTGTTGCAACTGCATTCATAAGGATAATATTGTGATAATTTACATCTCGATATGCATGTGTCATTATTACTTCCATAACGATGACCTTTATATTGTCTCTATTTTTTTGGTACAGTAAGTGAAATAATAAACATGTGTTTCCAGATAAATGACTCATTCCAGTAATTCTCAGCAGAGTCAGACAGAACCCAGGGTATCTAAAAATCATCAAACTGCTGAGCGTATACAGTATATAAGACACTTGCTCTAACAAATTACGGGCCTTATGTCATCTGACTGAGGATACTGAGATGTTTGGATCGAGTAGATAAAGCATACAAAGAGAGAAAAAAAAGTCTGCATTTGAGTGACTCTAGTTATTTTTAGCTTAAATAAGCACCGGAGGCTAGCCTGTCATGTCTCATTTCGCTCTGGTCTGATTAGTAAACTGACAGCATGGGCTGTTTAAAAAAAAAAAAAAAATCAATGATGTTTAAAGAAAGAAAGCAATGTGTTTTATCTTCTTCCATCAAATTTCAAAAATCAATCTGTCTCATTTGTTCAGAGTCTGTCTCTATGGACTAAACATAATCGCTAACGTTTATAACCGTGAACTATTTGAATCAATCGTCGAGCTTGTTCAGAAATTTCTGAGCAAGGAATGCTTACGTAAAGGAATCTTGATGAATTTTACTTGAATACCTCTGGTCTGTCTGTTGTTAGTGCTTTAAACATATGACGTAAAACTTTAGAATTACTTTAACGGATTCAAGCAAGTGACTTTGAAGCTGTGTAGGAGTGGGCTTTTGTTCGGGACACCCTGAAGTGAATGGCAGGGCTATTCACCGGTTAGGCACAAGGTTGTTCAGCTGAGCTCACACAGTATAATTGAGCTGCCATCGAAGCAATAGTACAAGTGGAGCAAACAGGTCATATCATCACACAGCAGCTTTCCATGACTAAACTGAACGTATAATAGTTCTGCGCATTATAATACCGCTAATTAGTTAATCTTTCCGTTAAAGAAGAGAAAAATGCTTTAAATGAGCAGATCTCGTTCGACTTATGCCTGAAGGTTTGACCACGCCGTTCGCTTCGAATTTAGATCATTAAAATGAACCCTTTCATTCTGTAGCTGACTCTTTTTATTTTCTCCTAGCTGTCCCTGAAGTGCAGAGCTCCAGAGGTGTCTCAGTACGTGTACCAGATGTACGACGCCGTGCTGAAGAACTGAAGACCTAAACATCTCCAACAGCACGTTTTCCCTCCATCTTTCCTGTGGTACAAGGATAAAACTACACCTCTTCACTTTTCTCGTTTTTACCCTCTATCCCTCCCCCCCCTAACCCAGGATCCGTTTAGTCTCCCCCCCCTTCCTCTCTATTCTGTAGTGTCCCGGTAGCAACCGTGTGCTTTTGCCAAAATGTTCGTGTTGTCGATTAGCTGATGCACTGTGCCTCTCAGTCACATTTATTCTTTTACGCCTACTATTATAAAAATGTCCGTGAATGGAGTGTGATTGTGTTTTTCCTTGCATACACTCACACATACTCTGTATTTGCTGTGCTTGATTATCTCGCTCGATAAAAAATGATTCAGGCGTGTTTTTTATTTTCTTCTTCTTTTTTTTTTTTTTTTTCCTCCAGTGCAATTCCAGTTTCATATACTCAGGCAGAAACAGTGCCACATAAGCGGAGATTTTGAGCCAGGGTGGCCTTGATATCTTCAGCACGTGGCAGATGAGCTGAGCGTTTAAATGCACGTCTTATTATTAATATAGTCACCAGTCCAGAACCACTATTCATGAGCTTAATTGTGCTTGTTGGGTATTAAATAATTTTGCCTTTAGTGAAAACACATACACATACCTGAAATAGTACTTTGGATGTCGTATGGATGTGAAATATGCTTCGCATGAATTAACGCGTCCCCCCATGCATAAATTCCTAAACTATAATAGTATGTATATTGCTCAGTCTCAGTTACACTCCATGTTACAACCACTGCCATAAAGCATCTAGCAGCCATTGTTCAATGCAAATATTTGTTAGCTTCAAGCGCTTTCTCATATTCCTCGTTCCCGGATTGAAGGCAGTCACAGTTAGTCTAATTATTCCCACATACTGTAAATCCGGCTGTATGGTTCTGTGCAGTGATAGTGTATTGTGAAGTATCTCACTTGTGTATGTGGTGTACATACTAAAGCATTTTTATTGTGCTTTACAATATCCATTAAATAATAAACGCCATCATTTATATGTTCTTGTAATAAGGGTAAATGTTGCCGTGTTTTCCGTGGAAGCATTACTATAAAAAAAAACTCCTATGCTGAAGATTCTGTTATGTTCTGTCTAGTATAAACATTAATGCCATATTTAAGATAATGTCATGTGACATGCAACAGCGCATTCATTTACAGTAGTTATAATAATGCGTATGAATAGCCATCATAGGAAGAGTAGCTAATCTGCACCAGTTGTGGAGAAAATTCTTTCCCAAAAAAAAAAAAGTCTAAATGTTGAAGCAGAAGGCAGTCTTCCTGTCCGCCATAATTAGAGGCCATCACAACTAACACTTCCGCAGTCATTCCATTGTCTTCAGTCATTCCTTCTCTTGAAACTTGCTACCAATGTTTTTTCTGTTCAATGCATTTTCATTTTTGAATAAATCAAATAAAGACCCTGACCGTAGTGCCTACGTGTTTCTGTGCTTCTTTTGGCTTTGGAGATAATGCCAGTGATCCTGGTGACGCATGTGCCAGCCTGTAATCTCTCCACTTTATTAAAGCTTTCAGCTGAATGATGAACAGAGCTTGACAGCCCAAACAAGCGTTCCGGCACGATGATGGTAAAATATGTTTCGGTGCTAAACAAGCCATGTATCCATCATCTTACTGAGTATGGTATAAAATATGACAATGTGCTGTTGTAAGAAAATAATCAGCTACTAGAGTGTGATGGAGCCCAACACAGAAAGGGGAGTTGCTGTTACCGCCACCAAAATTGAATGTCCTAGACTTTTTCGTCTTATACCACCAGCCTCTCTCTTCTCCCCCCACGCCCCACCCCTTCTCTCACATGAAGTAAAAAATAAAGCTTGTCATGTTGCTGAGAAGCTGCAACAGCTGTCATAACAGACTCAGCTTTGATAGTTACAAAGTGCTGACACTGGAGAATCCTTACACCATATTTTTTGGGGGAGGGCTCAACTGACATCAGTTACCTGCTGTATCTGAATTGGCCCAGAATGTTCAAAATTCAGGTATTCAGCGTGTACATACGTGGCACGGTGGTGTAGTGGTTAGCACTGTCGCCTTGCACCTCCAGGGTCTGGGTTCGATTCCGGTCTGTGTGTGCATGGAGTTTGCATGTCCTCCACAGGCTTGGTGGGTTTCCAAAGACATGTAGGTTAGATTAATTGGCACTTCCAACTTGGCCGCAGTGTGAGTGTGTATTTGTGTGTGCCCTTCCTATGGATTGGCACCCTATCCAGGGTGTACCCAGCCTTGTGCCACCAAGTCTCCTGGGATAGGCACCAGGCCCCCTGCATTAAGCGGTATAGATGATGATTGAGCATGTACACATCTGCTCCAAAGCCAGAATTGGTCAATATGAGTATTCAATCAGTTCTACTTTTAGCTCAATTTTTTCCTCTGGTTCCAGAGTTTTAGACCGTCCCCGTATGAGCCTGTGATTAGCCTTGCAGCTGGAACTAATGTCGGAGTTGTGCTGCTCAGCAAATCATCAAACATTATCTGATCACTCTAATCGCTTGAATCCAATTGGTAACCAATCCAGCATTTGAAGCCGATAATGACCCTGATACTGATAGCCCGTAACTGAGCTAAGCAAGGCCTCTTCTGTGGCTTATTTCTACACTAATCTGAACAGAATGCAATAATATGTCAACTTATTGAGTTCAAGCAAAAAAAAAAAGTCAACATGCAAGGCCACTTTCTTGCATGAGTAAGATAAAATGTGCGGAATAGTTCAGAAACTTTTTGAAAATGAACTTCGCCTGCTTACTGAAGATGTATGAATATCCGAGCTAATGCCGCATGCCTGTCGATTTCACGCACAATTTCCATTTCAGATTCAAGGCCTCAATAAAACCAGAGTCCAGCAGATGGTAACCTTTTTAAGCTTTGCTCTCATTGCTCACACACACACACACACACACCTGGACACATCTGACCACCGTGCATGTAAGTAACGCGTGGACAGGTACGGACCACGTGGTTACTTAGCAACAAGGGGGGAAAGTCTGGGTTGCTAAGAAACAGCCGCCTTACTACGGCACGTCGAGAGCCGCAGGATGCGCACATGTTCGGTAGTAAAGCAAAAAAAAAAAAACAACAAAAACAACGTCCGCGACAGATAAGAGGCATGTGTGGCATGCACGGTATATAATACGGCAGTCTCCTTTTTAGCTGACATGCATTATGTTGTGGGATTTTTTTTTTTTTAAAGCATGCACTAATTTGAGTCAAATTAGTGCAATGTAGCATACTCTGTTAAATATAATATTTATCAATGCAATGCAGCAATACAACCGACAGTATTTGTGTCTGGGACAGCTCTCAAGCCCCAACAACAACTGCAACATATATATCTTAGTATTTCGGAGGCGGAGAGCGTTTTCTATACGCGGAGGGAGGGAGACACGGAGAGCGCGTGCTGACTGACCAACGTGCGCTTTTTTTTTCTTTCTTTCTTCTGTTGCAAATCAATCTGCGTAGCCTGTAAGCGCGAGCGCACATCACTCAGCGCGAGGCGAGCTGCGAGGTGATGATCGCGTGCGCGCTTCTGTTTTGAGTTGTTGGCGTGTGTTTTTTTTTCCCAACCGTCTCTGCGCGAGCAGCATCCGAACCTGTTGTCTTTATTACGGAATTTATTTATTTATCTATTTATTTGTTTATGTTTGTACGGGGGTTGCACCAGCACAAACAGGAGGATGCCCCTTCCGGAACGTTACTGCCGCTGCCGCTTCTGCTGCTGTTTGAGGCACCTGGAATGCCTACGCATTGAACGAGTCGGCATCCAAAAGTCGTGAAAAAGTCGGATGGTCGGTTTGTTCCTCGTGGCGCAGAATCGAGCTTCCTACCTGCCGTCGAGGGAAAGTATCACGAGGTATGCCTTATTATTATTATTATTTAAAATACTTTATAATGATCAAATCCGCACCTTACATCTTACATAGCAACACAATAAGAATACGGGTGGGGCTTCTAACATTCAAATCATATTTGTTATTCAGTACTTAGGCAATGGGTGTATTATTTTTTGACCTTACATATCATACCTAGCAGTAATCTGTGCACTGGTATGCAGTTGTACAGTATGTATCAATATTTGGCAATATGGCACTTTCTATTCCCATCTGCTCATATTAATATATTTAGGCTGACAATTTTTAATAAAGAGAACAGTACTGCCTGTGGTGTCTACAGCCCCTTCAGATGTCATATATAGTGTTTCTAAATAGTATATCAGCGTGTGAAAGTGTTTGCAGCCTTTCCTCATAACTCAGTCCTTGGGGAATGTTTTATGCAGCATTGGTAGAGTAAATGGATATATAGTAGTGTAATAACTGAGCAAATTAGGAATTTCAACTCACAACCATCAGATCAGCAGTTCAAATCCCGGAACACTGAGCCGTAATTGTAGTAGCTTCCAGATGCACTTATTCCTTGCTCTGTCAGCGCATCTGTCATCTTTTTGCTTTTTTTTTACCAAACTGCTAACAGGCTATGGATATAAAATTGATTTGGTTAGCTCGGTATTTTATTAGGTGGTGTGATGTTTGCGAAAGCCCTGTTGTCCAAAGCCCTGTGTAGGGAAAGGAGACATAGTGTAAGAAACAACATTTGTTCAAGGGAACAAAGTACATTAGCCTGTCAGGAGGCCCAAGGTTCCTTTTGGACACTTTGTCACCAGCACTAAATATAATTTCAATCGTTCTATTCCTGCTTTGAATACATTTCCAATATAGTGTATATATATATATACACACACACACACACACACACATATATATATGTGTGGCACCATGGCTTAGTGGTTAGCACTGTCGCCTTGCAACTGCAGGGTCTGGGTTCAATTCCTGCCTTGGGTCTGTGTGAATGGAGTTTGCATGTTCTCCTCATGCTTTGTGGGTTTCCTCCCACAGTCCAAAGACATACAGATTAAGCTAATTGGCATTGCGAAATTGCCCGTATACCATACAGGGTGTACCTTGCCTAATTCTCTAATTCTGTGAGGATAGGCTCCAGGCCTGTAAACAGAATAAAGCGATATAGATGGTGAGTGAGTGATGTATCACCTTTGTAAAGGTCTGTCTGATGAGATCCTCATTTAGTCATTAAATAGTAATTAAATTTTGTTGCTCTGTACCTTCACATGGATTTCATCCCATTTCCCTTCATGTCTAGGGTCCCAGGTTTAGTCGTCCTATGAATGGGGCTGTGCTGTGCCCAGCTCAGCTCCCCGTGCCCTGGTCAGGACTATGCAGGGCCTTGGTACCTATCTGAATGCACTGGCCAGTGGTTTGCGAGAACAGGGAGGGTGGAGGGGCCCACCGAGGCCGAGGTGGACGCGGTGCTATGCCCCCTCCGTTCCGGATAGCGGTGCTGGGTGCGCAAGGTGTGGGCAAGACAGCTATTGTGCAGCGCTTCCTCCACGATGACTACAGTGACGTGGCCCCGTCAAACCACACACGCCGGGTGCATCTGTCTGCCGCTGTGCTCAATGGCCATGTGCACGACCTGCAGATCACCGACTATCCAGCTATCAGCAGCTTTCCCGGCAGCTCCCTCCAGGTATGGACATGGCTGTGTGGGCCTCCACATTTTGGGAGTATTTTGATTTTTTTTTGTAACACTCTATCACAAGAATTCTACAACAATTTTAACATAACCCTTATATCAAACACTTGAGTTTAATATGCAAAATTCACTTATATAAGTTTTTAACTATATAAAGCAAATTCGGTACCAAAACCATTCAACTTGAACAACAATTTTATTGTTCGGTTAAAATTCTTGAAGAAAAAAAAAACTTCAACTTTAGTTTGAAGTACAGTGACTAGGTTTGTACAGTAACACCAATTTCTAAATACAAATTTAGAGCATGATAAAAAGATCAATGAAAATGTGCACTGCCTGGACAAAAATGTCTCTACCTGGATGTAACTAATCAAATAGCTAATGATTAATATGGTTCAGCTGGAAAAAGTTTATTGAACACTAACTGATGCAGTGAGTAGTTTCTCATTTCTTAAACAACCATGTCAGAAGACGTATCCTGTGGTTTTGGCAACTAAACAACTAAAGTGATTGCTGAAACTACTAAAATTGGGTTAAGAACTGAAAAATGCATTATTGAAACCTGGAAGCGTTGAAGGTGTTGAACCATCATGGAGCATCATGGTGGAACCAACATCCTGAATGAGCATGATGGGAGATCATTAAAACGTTTAGTGAAATCCAAGAGATAAAAAAAAGAAGAAGAAAAAAACAACAGTAGAACTCAAGGGATTAGGACTAAATAGCTGTGTAGACTTAAGATAAACTCTAATCGGTGAGACTAATTAAACAAAAAAAGGGCATCAATTCGCTAGAAAGCACAAAGAATGGACTGTGGAGCATTGGGTCTGATGAGGTCATGTGGTCTGATGAGTCCAGACTAACCCTGTTTCAGAGTGATGAGCACATCAGTGTAAGAAAAGAGGCGGATGTAGTGATGCCTAATGCCTACCGTACAAGCTTTTATGATCTGCAGTTGCTTTAGTTGGTCAGGTCATTGGTCAGGTTCAGCAACGTTATGTGCCCAAACAAGGAATGACCAGGTTTTTCCATCAGTGGATTTTTTTTCCTTCCCTGATGGCGAGGGCATATTCCACGATGACGATGCTAGGATTCATCTGGCTGAAACTGTAAAAGAGTGGTCCAGGGAGCATGAGACATCATTTTCACACATGGATTGGCCACCACAGAGTCCAAACCTTAACCCCACTGGGGGGAGAATTTACACAGGTGTCCGACTCTCCTATCATCAATACCAGATCTTGAAGAGAAATTAATGTGACTCTGGATGGAAATAAAAGTTGTGACACTGCATAAGCTTTTCGGAACAACACCACAGCCGTATTCAGAGCAAAATGCGGTCCAAAGAAATATTAGAATCTGTGGGATGTTTTTTTTTTTTGTCAGAGCTTTCCTCAGGACAGAGAAATGTCTTTGAATCATCACCCCTGTATAAAGTATACAAGCATTATACAGCAGTGTGTAAAGATTAAGATGAAAAAGGTATTGAAGGTATGCTGTTAAATATAAGAAAAATCCTACTTTCCATCAGAACTTTCCATTGTGATTATCAGGACTCTACTACAGGAAAATGAAAAATGGACCAATCCAAAGAAATATTCCTTTTTCACACTTGTAATGGTAGACGGTAGGAAGTAAGAGCTCATATCATTGTGTTTCATGATTATTATGATTCAGTTTTATAGCTATAGCCCAAAGCCAACACTTTGAACAAGCAATGTAGGTTATCATAAGATATGCTAATCCGAAGGAGGATCTGCTGAAATAGTGCTGTGTCAGTCCTCACTGTAAGGTACGGCTTCTTAAGAGGCAAATGTGTTTATTTCAATCATTTTGAAGTATCTTGTAGGTTTGCCTTATCTAGTGACAAAGACAGACGGACATGGCTTCTCTAAGAAAAAGAGAGAGATCAGCCCAGAAGTGTCCGGGAATTCATTTCCAGCCTTGCTGTAAGCCTATTAGCGTTATCGTACTGCCCTCATTTTGCCTTTTCACTGCAGACAGCAAACCCTTACAGATAGTACACTCAGGCATGGTAGTGAGAGCCCCTATATTACATCAGCAATCTTCTGAGTTAACTCGGAGGGAAATTCTGAGGTAAAGTCACCCATCCCCCATCCCCCATCCCCCATCCTCTATCCTTAATATTTAATAAGCTGTCTTTGTTTTGACTGACTCATCCGAAAGCTTGTACATAGATGGATTGATTAATACGGTGTTCCTCAGGCTTAATGAGAGTGCGCTCTTCTCCGACGACGTAATGACCCTATCAGGCACTCCGTCTTAAAAACCGAATGTTTACAGTGAAGGACGGGATCCTGTTTTTCTCCAAGAGGAGGTGATCTGTTGACCAAATTGTAATTACCTGTGTTTTTTTTAAACATATTATTATTATTATTATTATTAAAGAAAGGAATCATGGTGGTCAATAATGAGCTAGTTGAAATTCATTCTCACCCCAGCATGATAGGAGTGATGTGTCTCAGCTGGTCTTGGCGCGTCTGTCTCCTGTTACCACCCTCGCATGCCTTCCTCAATGAATATTAGCCGAGTACGTAAAACGGAAGGGAAGGAAAAAGTGTGAAACATGAATATTAATTTTGGTGCATGAGTATATTTGCACATCCTTCTGACACTTTTTATATATAGACCAAGTATTACCACAGATTCATACAAATACATGCATTTTCCTTTTTTCTTTAAAGAGATAAAGAGATCAGTTTGTTTAACTTCCTAAAGAGATTTGATCTAATGGTTTTTGACATATTCCTATTTGAAACTAAACACACACACACACACACACACACACACACACACACACACACACACACACACACACACATATATACTCACCTAAAGGATTATCAGGAACATCATACTAATACGGTTTTTGACCCCCTTTCGGCTTCAGAACTGCCTTAATTCTACGTGGCATTGATTCAACAACGTGCTGAAAGCATTCTTTAGAAACGTTGGCCCATATTGATAGCATCCTGCAGTTGATGGAGATTTGTGGGATGCACATCCAAGGCACGAAGCTCCCGTTCCACCACATCCCAAAGATGCTCTATTGTGTTGAGATCTGGTGACTGTGGAGGCCAGTTTAATACAGTGAACTCATTGTCATGTTCAAGGAACCAATTTGAAATGATTCGAGCTTTGTGACATGGTGCATTAGCCTGCTGGAAGTAGCCATCAGAGGATGGGTACATGGTGGTCATAAAGGGATGGACATAAAACAATGCTCAGGTAGGCCGTGGCAATTAAACGATGCCCAATTGGCACTAAGGGGCCTAAAGTGTGCCAAGAAAAGATCCCCCACACCATTACACCAACACCACCAGCCTGCACAGTGGTAACAAGACATGATTGATCCATGTTCTCATTCTGTTTACGCCAAAATCTGACTCTACCATTTGAATGTCTCAGCAGAAATCGAGACTCATCAGACCAGGCAACATTTTTCCAGTCTTCAACTGTCCAAGTTTGGTGAGCTTGTGCAAATTGTAGCCTCTTTTTCCTATTTGTAGTGGAGATGAGTGGTACCCGGTGGGGTCTTCTGCTGTTGTAGCCCATCCGCCTCAAGGTTGTGTGTGTTGTGGCTTCACAAATGCTTTGCTTGTAACGAGTGGTTATTTCAGTCAAAGTTGCTCTTCTATCAGTTTGAATCAGTCGGCCCATTCTCCTCTGACCTCTAGCATCAACAAGGTGTTTTCGCCCACAGGACTGCCGCATATTGGATGTTTTTCCCTTTTCACACCATTCTTTGTAAACCCTAGAAATGGTTGTGTGTGAAAATCCCAGTAACTGAGCAGATTGTGAAATACTCAGACCGGC
This sequence comes from Clarias batrachus, assembly GCA_003987875.1. Classification (NCBI taxonomy): domain Eukaryota; kingdom Metazoa; phylum Chordata; class Actinopteri; order Siluriformes; family Clariidae; genus Clarias; species Clarias batrachus. Next base: position 155,082 of record QMIH01000421.1, on the reverse strand, counting down.
CAATGGAAAGTAGTCAGTGTAATGTTTGTATAGCAGTGACATACTGTGTGTTTATTTATTTATTTATTTATTTATTTATTTATTTATATAAATGCCACAATTTAATTTAAGTTTTAAAAAAGGGCATAAATAATTTACATAAATATTTACATTCAGTATACATTCATTCATCTTACATGAGAGCCTGCAGACAGAGCATGTGGTGGGGTACTTCTTGGAGAGGATGCCAATCCAACACAGGGCTCACACACACATATACTCACACACTGCGTGCATTTTGGGAACGCCAGTTAACCTAATCAGCATGTCTTTGGACTGTGGGAGAAAACCGGAGTACCTCGAGGAAACTCTCCAAGCACATGGAGAACATGCAAACTCCACAGATACAGAGCCGAGGTGGAAATCGAACCCTCTGCTCTTGTAAAAAATGTAAATGTAATTATATGCAAAAAAAGTATAGTAGTAGTCTAGTTTCAGTCTTAATCTTTCTGGTTTATCACAGAATTTAAGATCATAGCACATGTGTCTTTTCGTCACTTAGGAGTGGTCAGACGTTTGTTGTCGAGGCATTCGCAGCGCCCATGTCTACATCCTGGTTTACGACATCTGCTGCTTCGACAGCTTCGAGTATGTCAAGACTATGCGCCAGCAGATCCTGGAGACCCGGTAAATACTATATATTACCTACCTTTTATACTATCTTGAAAAGCCTTTACATCCAAATCACAGCTGCTTTCTCGCCACAAATAAAATACGATTTTATAATAATAATAATAATAATAATGTGTATTACGGTAGGTAATAGTTTAGTGGTTGCCAAATGTCTTGGTGTGTTATTTCCATTTATTATGGTAGTATGATATTATGATTACTGTGATGTTGTATGTGTAGTCACTTTCTCTCTAGTTTTTTCTGTTGATGCACATGAATGCATCCTTTGATATTCTCACTATCTAAGAATCTCGTGCTTTCCTTCTTTTTCTTTCTCTCTTTCTTTCTTGCTTTCTTTCTTTCTCTTGTGCGAGTCCTCTGATTGAATGGTGGTCCAGATGTAATCACTCCATGGTCAGTCCAGGCCGTGTCACTTCGCCCTTCTTATCTGCACCTCCGTCACATCCGCAGCCACCTCATAAGCGGTTTCCAGGCACCTGAGGCGGTGCACTTTAGTGACGGAAATTATTTGAAGCGCACTTAGTTTTTTAAGACTAATCACATTTTAACAGCACTAATCTGCATCTGTAGAGCAGTATTGTTTCTGATGTCTTCGAACCATATTACGGTCATTGAAATATATTCTCATATCTCCATCTGTTAGTTGTAATTACTGATTGCTAGCTGTAGCTCGACAGATCCATGGCGGATTTTTGTGTGAAACAATGCTTGTTAGCTGTGATCAATAAATCACAGTAACATTCAGGCAGCTACATCTACTACTTAGTGTTAAGCAAGAGCAGCAATTTGTGTAAATGCGCTTTGCGGCAGGGAAGCCTAATAAGTCCCAAGACTTATTAGAATGCTGGAATAAGGCAGTGGTGTGTCTGTGTGCAGTGCATGTCATCAGGGTGTAAGTGATATACACAAAATCATATTAAGTAATGATTGCAGTTTAACATTAAACATTAAATTTCATCGTCTCAGCCTCTATCCCGTTCTATCCTGTATGGGGAGTGGGGGGGGGAGCCTTTCCCAGGAGACTTAGGGCGCTCTGGATGGACTGCCAATGCATCACAGGGCAGACATACTTACACGATCATTCACACACTATGGGCTATTTGGGAACGCCATTTTTTTTACATACAGTGGAACCTCGGATTGCGAGTAACGTGGTTTACGAGTGTTCTGCAAACCGCACAAAGATTTTTAATAATTTTTTATTCGGAAACCGAGCAAGAATTAGTTTATGAGCGCCGAGTATCATGCATCACACATGCGACTTATTTTGACACCGAGCGTCACTCTCTCACCTTGTACTTTTTTAAAAGGTAAAGTGCAGATTAATTTGTTTTATTTTCATTTTATAGATTGTATGAATTATGTTTATGTATTTATTTTTTGGGGCTGTGGAACAAATAATTTTAGTTTTCATTATTTCTTATGGGAAATGATGATTTGGTTTATGAGTGTCTTGGAATATGAGCCCACTTCCGGAACGAATTATGCTCGTAATCCAAGGTTCCACTGTATATACATAAGTTATATATTATATACATATATGTATACAAGTTATATAATATAATTTTGGTAATATACTGGATATACAGTACATAGCATCAACGATGGTGCGACTGCTGACTGGTGTGACACTTTAGAGGAAAATTTATACACATTACACATTGCTGTCATAATTTAATTCGAGGTTTAAAAATGGGCATAGGTAACAACTGTTGAAGTGTGCATAGATTTTTTTGACTGACTCTATATATACAAGGGTGAGTCAAAAATGATCCGCACTCCGGTTATTATCTGTGTCTTATCAGCGCTTTCCGTTCAAGGCTTCTGATTTGCACATGAGAGATGTGTTTTTTTTATGGTCAGAGGGTGTACCTGGTGCCAAAAGAATTCCCAGAAGAGCATAAACAGAATTGTTTGGATATCTGCAAACCAAATTTGGACCGATACTCTAAGGAAGATGAAAGTTTCTTAAAGAGAATCGTTCCTGGTGACGATACACGGATTCCTCACTACGAGCCTGAGAGTAACCGGCAGAGTACGGAAGGGAAACATCCTCAATCGCAGACCAGGAGAAACTTCAAAAGTCAACCATCAGCTTACATTTTTCTGGGACCATTATCAGACAAAAGGTTCAACAAAAACAGTGAGATGCTTATTGAAGAGCCGAAGCCTAAACCTCGGGTTAAATGCAGAGGCCCGCTATCCGAGGACGTTGTGCATTGTGATGCATGTCCGCACACTTCTGCCCATGCTGTCGACACAATGCAAAAACTTCATTTTGAGGTGTTAAAGCATACTCCTTATATTCCTGATCTCACTCCATCGAACTTTCTCCCGTTTGGTCCCCCGAAAGAGGACAAAAATTCACTTCTGATGAAGAACTGGAGACAGCGGTGCATTCGTGGCTCGCCGGTCAGCCTTAAACATTTTTAATGACGGAATACTAAAGCTTGTTGACAGTGTATTGAAAAGCAAGGAGATTATGTTGGAAAATGTATGCATTTGTGATTTCTTAATTAAAAGTTTTATTTCAAAATAATTCCACAGCCAGATGCGGATAGATGCAGATGGTTTAGTGGTTGGCACCGTCGCCTTGCACCTCCTGAGTCCAAGTTCGATTCCTGCCTCAGGGTCTGTGTGCATGGGTTTTGCATGTTCTCCCTGTTCTTAGTAGTAGTTCCTCTGGGTATTCCAGTATCCTCCCACAGTTCAAAGACATGCAGTTTGGTGTTCTCAAAGTGCCTGTTGTGTGTGAATGACATCAGGCAACCCGACCCCACTAAGTACTCCTGGGTTGGGAGTATCCGTCACCCATTATCCGTATGGTACGAGGACAAACCAAAACGGCAAATATATATTAAAGGGTAAAAATATTTAAGGTTAACTAGTAGGGCATGCACAGTGATTCAACCAATGGTCATCTTTAGAGTTACTCTTGGCCGCTAGGTTAGTTGCTTCTGTCTTATGCGCGCACACACATTTCTATACGATTTTATAATATGTTCATTACGACCACTTCAGTTCCAGGATGTTCCATTACATAGTATGGAAAAGTCCAAGGGGTGGATACCAATGCAAGGCACTGTGTTTACACAGGAGTAGATATCTTGTTGTAAAATGTCTTTTACCTTTATTTATTTACATACATTGTATCAGTGGAACATAAATGGCACCTCAGCCGTAGAATCATCCGTCTGTAGCGTGAGCCTGTGTGTGGGTGTTTTTATGAATGTGCCGGCAAGTGTTCCTTAACACCGTTAAAATTTAGTCTACATGGTCGCGTGGATCTGCGATTGGTATTTTGATTGCCCGCGAGCGACGGCGACGGCTGTCACGTCTCGATTGCGTCAAAGGAGAGACGCCGGCTCTGCTGGTGACAAAAAACATTTGATCAATCTCGCCACAATTATGTCTCATCTACTCTGTCAGAGGCAAAGGCGTACTCATTTCTGGTTGTCTCTCTCTCTCTCTCTCATACACACTCACACACACTCGCGTCTGCGATTATCGATGCAGCAACCAACAAAGTCAGCCAACAGCTGTCCGATCAGCAAGATCCTGATAGGACGGTTCCTGTTTCCGGGAGAAATTCTGACATTTAATTAATAATTCGTGTTAAAAGTCGTTAAATCCAAGCTGTTGTTTCAACACAAATCTCGCTTATTGAATCTAAACCTGTTTGGATGCTGTGTGGATTTGTAGGGAGACTCCGCGCCAACACCTGCGATACAATCAATATGGGATGAAAACAAAGCCAAAAGCGCTTTTCACCCTGAACTCATATCGATCACATAATGAGCCGGTAAAATAATATTTCATAAATTATTACAGTTTAAATGAGAACGTTTAAAATCTTACCCACGATTCATTCTGTGCCACGTTTGTTTCCAACACTGGATTTACGAGCCTGTTTGATCTGTACATGCTTTACTACTGTAATTCAATGTAATCAGACACTCTAACTTTCTGCATTACTGAACAGATTAATGCATCTGTAAAACAATCAATAACATGCTGAGCGTGACGGGAAGCAAATGACTTAACGAGGGAGTGAATGGAGATTAGAAAGAGAGCAGTTAATAAAAGAATGGGTGAATAAATTATGTGGCGCACGAATCGCAGCATAAAGACTTTAAACGAGCAGAGCTCTATGCATCAAAGGTCAACTGCAACTGCAATGAAAACACTGGCGTCTGATTTTATCATCTGTTTGTGAATTTGTGTATGGCCTTAGGAGTTGCCTTTTAGCAAGAAGGTCAGAGCTGAGTAGAGCTGGAACAATGTAGAAGCTTCGATTTAAGAAACCTTCACATGAATACAACATGGATCCATGGGTTTATAAGTTATATGTATCCTACTGTATATGCAAATTCATATATAATATCATTTAAAATATATACAGTGGAACCTTGGATTACGAGCATAATTCGTTCCGGAAGTGGGCTCGTATTCCAAAACGCTTGTAAACCAAATCAGATCTTTCCATAAGAAATAATGAAAACTCAAATAATTCATTCGACAGCCCAAAAAAATAAATACATAAAAATAATTAATACAATATATAAAGTAAAAATAAAACAAATTAACCTGCACTTTACCTTTTAAAAAAGTTAAAATAAATCCCAACAGATGAGTGTTTCCGCTTGTGCCCGCATTTGCCGTGTATTTGTGTGTGTGTTTGTGTATGTGGAATTAGCCCCTTCCCTTGCCTCATCTTACACAGTAAAACCCCTCCTCCCTCCCCCCACCTCGCTTTTTAAGTTTCATAACAAACACACACAAAACGGAAACACTGTTTTAACGGGAAAAAAAGAAATCTCTCTAATGACACTCACGTCAGCGCAGACTAACGGAATCACTGCTGTAAAGTAAAAAAAAAACAAATGAACCAGAACCTTACTTTTGAAAAGAATCGCGACAGAGCAGAGTTTCTGCGTAGAGCAGAGTGTGTATGTCTGTGTGAAGCCGGGGAGGGGGGGTGTAAAGGTGAGAGAGTGTGTGTGTGTGTCGGTGTGTGTGTGCCGGTGTCAAAAAACTCGTCACTCGTAAACCAAGACATGCTCGTTTTTCAAGTCAAAATTTATTTAAAATCTTTGCTCGTCTTGCGGAACACTCGTAAACCGAGTTACTTGCAATCCGAGGTTCCACTGTATATATATATATATATATATATATATATATATTACACAGCAGGAATTTTGTGTTGCCAAAACATTGTGGTGATGTTAATTTGGCAACGTTATGGACGCTGGGACAATGTTGGTATTAGGTTGTTTTTGAAAAATTCTAATTACTTTGCTGAAATGACTTGATGATGGAATAACATTGAATGAAGGTTGCAAAAACAACTTGAAAACAATATTAATACCAAACCGATGGGAACCAAATGAATTGTCACTACAGTGGGAGCGCCACATGCTTACCGCTGGACCACTAGGGAACGTGCTGTTGATCCTTGAGTTGAAAAGTGTGATGTATAAATTATAATCATGAGATCGTCCCTGATGAGGGCGATGGTCACAATTAAAAACTCCCTGAGATGGCAATAGGAAGAAACCTAGAGAGGAACCAGACTCAACAGGGAACCCATCTACATTTGGGAGCGAAGATGCACATCACGTAGAGCTGGCCTTAAACACAAAATCAGTGCTAGCATTTCTAGTCCAGACGGTCCACCACTACAATCTAGAATCCAAACACTCAGATGCCACCCATATACACTCACCATCTATACCTCTTTATCCTGTATTCAGGGTCACAGGGGGCCTGGAGCCTATCCCAGGAGACTTAGAGCATGAGGTGGGGTACACCCTGGACAGGGTGCCAATCCATCACAGGGCACACACACATACATTGCACCTCAAAACAATTTGAATATCTTGTTACAATATAGGTTCCTTTATTTTTCCTTTAAAAAAGTGAGACACTCATATGTTTTTAGATTAATTCCACATAAAGAAAAATCTTTCAAACATTTTATGTTGTTTTCATTTCGATAATTATGGCAGACAGCTCATGAACTGCTCATAAACATAAAAAATCCTGTATCTCAAAAATAATACAGACATGTCCTACAAGAGTAATTTTTTTGTTCTGTATTGTAACTCCTTTTTGTGATTGATTTTGGGAAACTGTAAGCCGTAACCTTTTTATATTAAAACAAAAAAAAAAAAGTGTGAAATATTTCACTGTACATGTAACAAATCCGGAATATACAGTACTGTGCAAAAGTCTTAGGCGCCATATTATCTGTAGTACAAAGTTTGTAATATAACTTCATGTCTGCATTATTATGTACAGGACCATTCTCTACAAAGATGCACTAAAATTAAAGAATAAATAACATTACGGAAGAATATTTGCATTTCTAAAGAAAGCGACATATTACATGACAGACCAGTTTTCAGATGGGGAAAAAATAAATAAATAATGTCGACTCCTGGGTTTTGCATGAAAATAGAAAGGAGCGAGTGTGACGAAGTTACCAAAAGATCTCATATTCTCCGGCATGCTCAGTAAAACCTAACAGCTGTTTTACTTAGAATACTGCACACATCAGTATCGAACACTACCGCTTATGTTCAAGGAAAGAGTTTCCACACCAAATATTGACCGTTTATTATTTATGTTATTACTTAGTGCTTTTTATAGAAGTTTCTTTTAATGTAGAAATGTTTTCATTGCGTATGGATTTTGTTTGGATGTTCCCAAGACTTTTGCACAGTACTATAAATAAAACAGCTGTTAGGTTTTACTGAGCATGCTGGAGAATATGAGTTCTTTTGGTAACTTCGTCACACTCGTTCGTTTCTATTTTCATGCAAAACCCAGGAGTTTACGTAATTGTATTTATTTATTTATATATTTATTTATTATGAAACTGGTCTGTCATGTAATATGTCCCTTTATTTACAGGCATGCAAATATTCTTCTGTAATGTTATTTATTCATTAATTGTAGTGTATCTTTGTAGGGAATGGTCCTGTACATAATAATGCAGACATAATAAACTTATATAACAAAATTTGTACTACAGATAATATGGCGCCTAAGACTTTTGCACAGTACATTTAAATTAAATTGTAGGGAAAAAAACTTTTCCACGATTTTCCAATTTATTGAGATTTACTGTATATACACTGTTGTTTAAACACACACGTATACACACACACCCACTAGAATAGGCTACATTCCTCTTTCTCTCTCTGTAAGTTCTTCTTATCATGAATCTACGCCTTACTGATTCCACTACCCTCTTCTCCCACTCCTCCTCATTGTGCCTGTCAATGCCTGAAATCTTTGCACATTCGGCTGAATCCGTCTCCGAACTTTTTTCTCGTGTAACTGTTCCTCTTACAGTAGGTCTGTCTATTTTGAGTCAAGAGGTGGAGAAGTAAAGGGGAGGGGTGGCGCAATACAAGGAAGGTTTTAAATAAGATGAACAAGTTATCCTGCCTATGGCGCCATGTGATTGGCCTTACACGGTCAGTATAGGAAACCTAGAGTTTGAGAGGTCCTTTTCGAAAAAAATGCTAATAATACTGCGTTGTATGTTGGCGTTGTCCAGACTACAAATCCAGCCCTGACTTCATGGTATCATTTCCAAAAGAAAATGAAACAGCACGGTAACATTGCAGCACTAAGAGATGCATGTCATGAAATACATGTGCGGGAAGTAGTTGTGTCCTTCCCAGTCTAATATCAGAAATCTAAATCATTGTGACATTATGCGAATCAGTGCCTTGAATAAGTATTGACCCCCTTTCCCACATTATTTTAGTGTTAAAATAAATTGCTCTATTTGGCAGAAACAGAGCATGAAGCATAGTGGTGGTAGTATCATCGCTATCTTTACCTTTGTTTTTTTCTGTGGTTGGCTTCTTCTATCACTAAGGGCGTTTCATTCTGATTAGTGAGAACACAACCTTTGCCTGAGTCTGTTGGAGAAGGTGGTCTTGAGAGCAGTATAGCATACCCGGGCACTGGACACAGTACAAATCAATCATCACTCACTTACTCATCTACTATACCGCTTAATCCTGTATTCAGGGTCTTTGGGGGCTTGGAGCCTATCCCAAGAGACTTAGGGCACAAGGCATGGTACTGGACAAGGTGCCAATCCATCGAAGGGCACACACACACACACACGACGGCCAATTTGGGAATGCCAATTAACCTAACCTACATGTCTTTGGACTGTGTGAGGAAACCGGAGTACCCGGAGGAAACCCACCCGGCACGGGGAGAACATGCAAACTCCATGCACACGGGGGCAGGAATTGAACCCGGAACAAATCAATCATGCCTAATATAAATGTAGAGTAAAGCTAAATGTCATGCTACCACTACCATGTTTCACAAGTTTTTTAAACTTAGTTGTAAATCTTCTGAAAGTCCTCTTTGGCTTTGTTTATTTCTAACATGACCAGTTTAATGTTTAAATTCATCCTCAGTGGGTGGTCATTGTTCTGAGGTGAGGAAGATATATTTGTGTTTCTGATTTAGTAATCTGCAGACCCATAATAAAGCCGGTTCTGTCAAAAAACATTACACCCTGTTAGAAATTTTTTGCAAAGGCCGTAACAAGGCACATCAGGCCATGTAAGGATGTAAGTAAATTGTGAGTTCCTCCAAAGATGTACTCAGTTCACTAACCAGCCACAAACCCTTCAGTTTTATGGGCAGTTTTGCCTAGATACATAACCAAGGCCTTTCTTTTTGTAATGCATGTTTGTACCTTATTTACTGATAAATACATACAGTATATAACCATATAACCATATAAAATATAGAAGCGTAGTAAGTTTAATTCATCCATTATACCAACATTCTGGCATGTAAACTAATTACCAGGTGCTGTAAATAAACACTGCCATTATCCAGATTTCTTGCCCTCTTGTCATTGAGGCCGAGATGGCAGGACGTAGCAGATGTGTAGAGATCAGAGGCTGCAACCTGTCACAGCTTGTGATGGATGAGCAGAGCTTAGCCACCTTGCTCACTAAGACCACGACGCGCTGCGCTGATTGACAACAGGGAAGCTCGAGTCTAATGAGATCAGGCTTTCTCTACTCACACATTGGTATGCTTGCACACACACACACACACACACACACACTCTAGGTACACATTCATGCACATAGCGCACACTCACAGATTAAGATAAATTAGCTTGAATGACCGGGTCATGTTATTAATTAACATCTTTGCTCAAGCCATATTAAACAAAGTGATGAAATTCTCTCAGAGCCTCAGAGCGTTTGAATTAATTCAAAACACTTATTTGAGCTGTTTTGTGTGACTCAGTTCCTTTTGGTGTTCTCATGAGAGGGAAAATTCTTTTCCTCGCAAATCTGTCAGAGCCATTTTCTGTGAAAGGCGTAAGTGGAGTCACAAAACCGGTGTTATCTCTCAAACCTGGCAAACGGCAGTGACGGCTCACAGGTCGACCATTTCCCCCTATTACTAGCATTTCTCTCTTTGACAGTACAACACTGTAGCGCTATGTTAACCCCACCTGCAGAGACATAGTGCACAGGAAGTAATCCTTACAAGGCCTGACGGGCCTTCGCAAAATTTCCAACAGGGTGTAATGTTTTTTGATAGAACTGGATTCATTATGGGTCTGCAGATTACTAAATCAGAAACACAAATATAAATATATATCTTCCTCATCTCAGAGCAAAGACCACCTACTGAGGATGAATATAAATATTAAACTGGTGATGTTACGAATAAACAAAACCAAAGAGGAATTTCAGAAGACTTACAGATTTTACCACTAGAGTTGTACCACAAAAACTTGTGAAACATGGTGGCGGAAGCATGACATTTAGCTTTACTCTGCATCTTTTTCCCTTCAATGTTTTTAGTCTTCACTGTTAACCAGTGTTTGTTTTGGGTTTCCACAGGGTGATGGGCGCAACAGAGACGCCGATCCTGATCGTAGGTAACAAGCGCGATCTTCAGCGAGGCCGGGTCATCCCGCGCCACAACGTCTCGGACTTGGTGCGCAAGAGCTGGAAATGCGGCTACGTGGAATGCTCGGCCAAGTTCAACTGGCACATTTTACTGCTGTTTGGTGAGGCCCTGCGGTGTGTTGGCTGTGCCCGCTGCAAACACGTGCACGCCACGGTACGCTTTCAGAGAGCTCTGAGGAGAGAGCGTTGCGCTCTTATGTGAGGTGCGAGCTTGTCACGGCGCCTTGTTTGGTTTCGAACAGAAACCCAGTTATAGCTGTGATGATAAGCTCCGGTTGCCATCTAGCCAAGGAATCCTGCCGTGGATGTTTCACTGAGGAGGAATGCGTCCTCTGTTTATACAAACTGCTCTCGGATGCCAAGAGGAACCCTCAGATGCTGCTTGTCCAGGAAACAGGCCGACTGAAACGCTCAACGATGACTGAAGCCTCAAAAAAAAAATCAGCTTTAATATCATGTTGCTGAAATGCAAATAACGTGTTTATGTCGGGACTGCTTTGAAAAAGAAAAAAAGCCCATTTTTGCTTTTTATTTTGGGCATACAGTGATGAATCTTCCAGTTTTATTCAGCAAAAGTGCATCTCTCATCATGACTCGCTGTACCACACATGGGTGAATAACACAAGAGCACAAATAAACCTATGTGTTCACCCAGTGGATACTTCCATGTTAGGACTTACCTGTTTAGCCTGTTCAGGTGCAGTTCAGAAATATTGTGTTGTATGAAATGGCATGAAATATGACTGAATTTTATTTTCAAATGAAGTATTACAACAGGACATGGGTCAGTGAATTATATGATTTATTATACAGTACTGTGAAAATGTCTTGAGCCTGCCAGCATTTCTTCATAATAAATTTAATTAAATGATGTAGATTAAATTAAAGAAAGGCGACCAAGTGCCTAAAGATGCAAAATCTAAAATTGTTTATGTAACAACCACAGCAGCGACCTCATTTCCCCTCTGGTCTGTTCCACCACTCAGCATTCAGCATCTCCAGCAATCCCCGGCCTGATCATCAGTCATCATCTGCATCACAGATGATTTCTAAGCTTGGATAATTAATAGGTCACTGTGTTACTGAGTCCCTAAATGGACATGGGTGGAAAAAAATAAACTTTGGAGGGGAAAAAAAGATTCCACTTGAAAAAATAAAAATAAAAAATGCAATATGCTAACATGATATGGGTGACAAAAAATGTAAGATCTTGCAAAACTTGACTCTTCCGCGTTGCCGCAATACCGATCCAGTCCAGCGAGGGTCAGTAATGCACCTAAAAGCTGGCTGCCAACTGATAAAAAAATAAGGAAGAAGAAGCATAATACAGTGGGAAAGATAATAGTGGAACCTTGGATTACGAGCATAATTTGCTCCGGAAGTGGACTCTTGTTCCAAAACACTCGTAAACCAAATCATAATTTATCATAAGAAATAATGAAAACTCAAATTATTCGTTCCACAGGCCCAAAAAATAAATACATAAAAATAATTAATACAATCTATAAAATGAAAATAAAACAAATTAATCTGCACTGTGAAAAGGTGAAAAGGCGAAAGAGCGTCTGTGCGTGTATCAGGGTGTGTGTTTGTGTGTGTGTGTGTGTGTCGTTGGCAAATTACGCGCGCACACGCATAAGAGATGAGCAGAGTTTCTGTGTGTTTGCGAAGCAGTGGGGGGGGGAGGTGAGAGAGTGACGCTCGGTGTCAAAATAAGAGTCGCATGCGTGATACATGGTACTCGGCGCTCGTAAACTAATACTTGCTCGGTTTCCGATAAAAATGTATTAAAAATCTTTGCTCGGTTTGCGGAACACTCGTAAACCACATTACTCGCCATCCGAGGTTCCACTGTACTCGGATTAGAGTTACATGTGCGTTGTTAAACAGGCATGGAGAGAATTACTGAGTAGAATTCTGAGTAGCTGAGTTTTACTTTCAGCTTGGCCTAAAATATAAAGACATTCAGTTTGGACTTTGAGCTTGCCCTTTCCGTATTTTGGCGCCGAAATATGAGTCACGTGTTCTCGATTTCTTTTCCTCCTATGTCATGTGTTTGTTGTTTTTTTTAACGTCTCATGTCCCGTCCATGTTATCTTCCTTAGATTTTTTTTTTCCCCAAAACTTTTTTCCCCTTCAGTTATTTTTTTCCCCCTCACCCATGTCCCTTTAGGGGCTCCGTACAGTGTGGCTTAAGAAACAACAAACATTTCTCTGGTCAGGTTCTGGTTCTGAACTGAAAATGAAGGGCATTCAGGAAGCCTGGAAAGATATTCCTCAAGACTGCATCAAAAATAATACAGTAAATGCTGGCTCTTTGGATGCAAAATATGAAGAAATGAGGATTGGCTCAAGACTTCTGCACAGAACTGTAGTTCTCCAGAAGTGAGCAAACAGGAGGTTTGAGATTTTATTCTTCTATAATATAAAGCTTGACCTCATTTTTCATCCAGAATGATAGCACAATATTGCCAAGAAATATGTTCTACCATAAAATTTGCTATTACTGTACATCCCTCTGACATCTTTGAGAGTACTCATGATGCCTAAAGGATATATTTTATACAACATTCTGTATTTTAATTCCATATCAAGTTCAGATATTGCCCCCGTAACTGAGACTTAAATAAATAAAAAAAATACAGATTTTATTTTATTTATTTTTTTAAGTGGGAAAGGTTGGAATTTTTATTTTCACAATCTTGACTCACTTTACATTTATGACAGGAAATTAATTTTGTCTCATACTGTATATGATTAAATATAATACAAAAGATAAATATTTACGGGCCTTACTCAAATACAAAAGGGTATTAAACTATCTTTTCCTGATGCTTATTTTTATAGATTTAATATCTGATTATATTGTGGAATCTTTCCAAAAGATTCCAAGGTATATAATTGGACCATGGAGTAAAGCTTTAAAGATACACTACACCATATATATGCACCTATTTAGGTTTTTAAAAAAGAGCGAGAGAGAAAGAGAGATCCAAAAGGTGTAGAGAAATAGTAGAGGTTACTACCCTTTGTTCTGAGTGTTACGGTCTTATATTGAAACATATTTTAAATCTAGGATCCAATCAGGATCCCTAATAATTGACTGGCAGATTTTTATCTGTGGAAAATCTGCCCTAAAAATCACCCCTTGAATCTTGGGAGGAAACAAAAGTCTTGAAAGGAAATAAAGGTATCGGATATTGTGTATAAATCAAATATCATGGCTTCATAAACAACTGAAATTCAGGATGTAATTGTTGCACTACAACTGATAATAAATCGTCTTGCTGGTATCAGATCATGTTCTTTTTTTATTATGTTACCACAGAAAACGTTATTTCTGGTCCAAATAAAACCTTGTGCATTTCAAAAAACGGCATCTATTTAAAAAAAAAAAAAAGACAACATGGAGCAGAAATGCATCTATTCAGCTCTAAATTTGAGTGTCAATTGCAGGGGGGGGGGGATGATTTTTGACCTGCCTTGTCGACATCAGACCAATTTCTGTGCCTACAGATAATCATGGGAGGTCTGAAATGGTCGTCTCCTCTGTGAGAAATTTGGAGAACGGAAAGAGAGAGAGAGAGAGAGAGAGAGAGAGAGAGATTTACTTGGTGCAGCTTCTCTGGTGTTATAGACTGCAGTTTCAAGGAGGCTATAAATAGCCCCAGACTTACACTAGGGTTTATTTATAAAGGCTGCACTGGCAAAAACAAGGCCGCAAAGTGACTTGCAAAACCGATATAGGGAGAATACGGCTAAGAATAACCACAGTGGGAACGCATCAGTGTGAAATTTTTACGCGTTAGATACTGTCTCTCTCTACTGTTATTTTTAATGTTGTTTTATGGATAAACAGAGAAGCCTGTACTGTACTGTACTGTACATACACTCACCACTTATGGTCGATTAGTTGGGACCAATATAGATTTTAATAGGGAAACCTTTGTCTATTTGTCTATTGTCTGTGAGTAATTTCGCATCAAGGCTCAGCTGTGAAGCATCTGACTGTGAACAATAATACAGTGTGTGCTTTTCTATTTCTGCAAGCCTCCCAGTTTCCATCTGCCTGCGGGAAAAAAAAAAAGTGCTTATTTGATAAAGCCAAAGCATGTCAGCATGTGTATAGTGGAAATTCTAAGCATGGTCTAAACAATTCCAAACATGTTTCTAGTGATTTTTCATGTTTCATGCTGCTTTTCCTTCTGGGAAATTAGTACAGTATGTGCTTGTTTAGTCTGTGGGATTGAAACTTAAATCCTTGCACAACCAATCTGCAATGGCTAAACCGGTTCATCAGGCATTATTTAATAAAGCAAATGTAAAAATATAAAAGTATCAAAGCAGCATAGTGGTGCTTGAAGTAGTTGCTTGTTGCTCTGTTGCCTCAAAACTCTTGAGGCTTGAGTTCTGGTTCAGCAATACATGTTGAAATATAATGGCTTGGCATCCTATTGCAAGTGAACCCATACCCATCTGGTTTGTCATCCAGAAGGTAGGATCAAGATCTTCTGTGACCCTGACAAGGATGACATGGTTACTGAATTGGGTTTCTAATCCCATACCTAAATAAGTTCACCCCTGGTACTGTCTAAGATATAAAAACATGGCAAAACTGAAAGCAAAATGATCCCTTTATATTATAACCAGAATTCAAGCTCCTGATTAGCAATAATCTCCTGATCATCTGCTTTGCACTTTGTGGCACTGAATTTGGCTGTAGTTTGAGAGGATTTCCTGGAGTAAACAGCATTAGCAGTATTTTGTAGTGACAAATTGTCCTGAGTGTCTCCTGGACTTGGACTTCTTCTATAGCAAAGTGGTTTGGGGATCTTTGTGGGTGTCTTGTCAGGTCTGTGGTCCCGTCTGGGGCGGACACAAGGTCTCAGTTTCAACTTATAAATGGAAGGCACTCTTTCTGGCTTTTTCAAGGACCTCCTGTGGGACGTGGAAGCGGCGTGGGGCTTCTCCTTTTTCCCAGTCCCACAGTTGTTCGCTTCAGAGGTCTTGGACTGTTCAGCAGAATCTTTTGAATCCATGCTTGAGCCTAGGGAAGACCAGGAACTGGCCATAGAGGGTTTGGAAACACTCAGCTGTCTTGAATCTGAGTTAGTCTGTCTTTCTTGCTTCTCGCCTCTGAGATCTCTAGAGAAATTAACCCAACCATCAATAGATACTTTCTCAAGTGGCCTCATCCCTTTGGAAAGCTCAGCAATAACAGCTTCAAAAATAGCATCCCTTGCATTAGCTTCTCCGGAGGATGAATATGATGCACCAGAGCATGTGTGGTGGGTAAAAGGTTTCCTGATCTCATGCGAATTCTCTGGAGAAATCATTGGGCTGTCAGGCTCACTACTGTCCTGCTCATTCTCTGAATCAGAGTCCATGCCAAGCTGTTTTAGATTAAACAGGATCTCCTCCTCAAGGCTCTGGTATAGAATGGCCTCCTGAGCGGGACTGATTGGAGGAGGAGTAAAGAGAAAGCTTCTGTCTGGATTTCTACATTTGTTTGCTGCATTCCCAACAGAACCAGGTTGTGATGGCGCCACCATGGTGCTGTTGAGGTCTGACCTGCTTACGTTGATGACAGTGGTCTCTGGATGGTGCTTTCTGTCATGATGTGAAGGTTTTTGTTGCCTATTCTCGTTTCCCTGATGTACTGAAGGTCGAGGTGAATCTTCTGATGACGCAAGGGGCCTTTTATGCCCGTCACCTGATATGACACCCATTAGCCCTTTTGTAGGTGAAAATGTCAGAATGAACCCTGGGCTCTTTCTGGAATTCCTATCGGCTTGAAAGTCTTGGTGGTTTAGTAAAGTGTTTTTGTTGGTTGCGAGACCCTGAACTGGTGTAACACACTGGAAAGGCCGAGCTGAAAGTGGCTTTTCTGGAATGTTGTGAATTTCCTGGTAGTTCTTTGGCCCAGGTGTGGCATTTTGTCTCAGCTTTGATACAATCTGCGACTTAGTCCAGTTGTTCCCAAGTCTGTTCTCTGACCCTTGTTGGGGTGGAGGAAAGGTCTGGTTGTAGACCTTCTGCAAGACCAAGGGTGTACTCGGACGCTGAGTCTCTGGTCGCACTGGGGTGGACGAGTGAGCTGGCCGTGGAAGACTGCTGGTTAGACGTGGAGATGGAGATACCCTACTCGGTTCTCTGCCCGTTCGGGTAGTGGACTTCATCACTTCCTTAGTGTCAGAGTAGGTCTGTCGGCAAGGGACCCGTAGTCTGAAAGAAGACCCATGAAATCAGGTGAGCTTTGGATGTCTCAATTAAATGGTAGTATTATTTCCTTACAGTATATTTGGAGTTATTAAGATCTGTGAACATTACCATGTCACTCAGCCTGCCCTCTGTCAGGAAATAGCAGCACTTCAGATGGACCATATTCCATTATATCAGTGTAATTCAGACTTTAAATATCAGGCTAATTATGGCTTAAATGTCAGAATGAGGTAAGCTGCATCAAACCATTATTAATATTTGTAAGACCATGGTGTATATTTTAAATGTGAATTCAGGGCTGTTGCCATTACAGCATACTAACATTAACTCAGGGATACTTAGCTGCAAATACTTTGGGGACAAATTCTTAATCTAGATCCGGTAATGTACTGTATTGCCTCATATACCCACAGGCCGAAAATGTTATGATGCTGAAATTGATTCTGTTCCTTTTTATATTTTACAAAGTCTTTTATGCTGGTTATTAAAACGGACTTCAAATACTTTGAACATTTTGTTTTAGAACACAGAAATCTGAGTATGAATTCATAAATATATAAATGTTCATGGTGGTTCTAAAGGACTTTTTGGATGGTTTGTGATTCTTTGGAATACCCCACAGTCACACATTCAACTTACGATTAGTCACGGACTTCCAAAAACCGATATGGTCCTGCTATGAACTAGTAGAAGGATTTTAATTCCGTGCACTTTAAGGCTGAATGTCGGAAACCTGAACGTTAAAGTGGTAAGGCAGAAACTTATTTTAGTGTATTGCTGCAATTAAGTAGCTTAACATTGGACACTCTCATTAAATATGTATGAGATGATAGGGCTGGTGCAATAACAATGATTTAAAACCATTACCCATGCAATTTTTGCCTCTATTGTTTGTACTCTTTGCGCAGCAGTGTTGCTGAGAGATAATTGCGGTGCGATGGGAATTTGATTCAGAATGAATGATGAAGTGATGGCTGACTACACTTGACAAAGGATAGATGAACTACAATTCAGAGTAGTGATAAATACTGTTTCCCACAGCTGCTTGGAAACGTCCGCATTATTTTCTGACACACACACATACAGATTTCTGAGCAGTAAAGATTATTTGACATCTGATTAATTAAGGGCCAAGTCTACAGGCCTAAATGGATTTCTGTCACACTGACAGCCAGAGCTGAAATTGATAAAAAAAAAAAAAAAGATAACCAAATGGCTTTCAAATTATGTCTTTTGCGTAAGTAAGGCATAAAACACGCCAAAGCTTGCTGTTGCAGCAAAATTATTACTTCTCAAAAAATACCAAGTTTCCAAATGTTTCAATCATCTTACACTACAGCAATTTCTCAATATTAGCACATCATTTTTATTTATTGGTATTGCACTGTTGATGTCATCACACTAATTTTAATCCACTTATGTGGATGTCAGTATATACCTGTACATGTCACTGTGTAGGTCTTATAGAAACTACAGTGTATTTAAAATATAGATTTTGTTCTAATATTAAGCTTTAAGATCCTGACCAGCTGGATTGTGTAACTTTGACCAGGATTCAGAGATACCCCTGAGGTTCATCATATATAAACTACATCTTCCTGAAGATGCTCTTTAACCTTACATGAGTCCTTGCTGATTCTAATGAACCTGCTGATTCAGTCGACCCGTGCTGTGTTTAACGTCTGTGGCATTCAGTGACATTCAGGGATCGATTACTTTTTGCTGTTTTCTTTGGCTCCTCAAAAGAGACTGAGATGCATGGGTGGAAAATAACAAAGTCCAGTTACTCCTGTAATACCACTTGAGTTTACTGGGGGGGGGACTAAACATTTTCATGGAGGAGGTATTAGGTATTGATCCATTATCTGAGATAACCTTAAGCATGATAGCTTATGAACGAGTTGATAAATATGGAATAATTGACATATATTAAAGGGCAAATGAGAATGTCAAATTCATAAAATATTTTTATAATCTTGTATGTTACACAAATATGTTACTTTTTGTTTTCAAGCTTAAGATCTGTTTTTGGCTAGCTGTGATTTTTTTTTTACCCCGCCATTGCCATTTCATGTGTCCATCCATTTGCTTGTCTTTTTGAGATTTGGACTGCCCTGACACAAATTCCATTCGTTGATGCAAAATTGATTCGTTGATGTATTGTGATTCTTAAGTGAGGCAATTCATGTCTTGCTACACTCTCTCCAAAATCGAGTTAAAATTTATTATTATTATTATTATTATTATTATTATTTATTTTTGTTTGTATTTGAGGTGGTAAAATGTTGCGGTTTCTCTATAATTAAAATAAAATTGACTTGACTTGACTATAATTCCACAGGTATCTAGGATCTAGGCAATTTACACATTGTATGACGGACAGCATCCTTAGCTAATGATTTACTAAGTTTGTTTAGAATTGCAAGAAAATCATACATCATGCATACAAAATCGCAATATCAATTGAATTAGAACCTGGGTATCGTGATAATATTGTATCACATGTCCCTGGAGATTCCCATCCCGAGTATTTAACACTGTATGCCGAATAAAACAATTTGCAAATTGTATATCATTTACATACATTTTCCTCTTCATTTCAGGCAACGATTCCTTACTCAGCAACAAAACTCATACATTTTCTTCAGGTACATTTTATTTATGATACCATAATTCATTTAATTATGTGAAAATGTGTATTTTTATTCACTTACTTGTTAGGAGAGGGGCTATTCCTGAGCCCTGGCTCTGACCTCTGCATTCTAGTGGGAGCAGAGGGAGTCCAGACTACAGGGTCGAGGGGGGATTGGACTCGGCTCAGCACCAAAGAGATTTGAGACGTAGCCTGACCATCAGGCCCACAGTGCCTGGCTTTGATCTCATGGACTGGAGTGCCAGGGCGCTGAGCCAGTTTATGGGCTAGCAAGGGAGCAAGAGCGACAGAAGTCAAATGAGTGAAAGGGATGCTTATCTGTGCTCACCAGAAGCTCGGGTTATGTAATCCTTACAGCGCTGGTTTAACAAGGGCTTTGTTTCTATGGTTTATTTATTTCTTTGATAACTAAAAGACACTTGCGCTTTTAATATTCTCGGATCATGACAGCATGCTCCCGCAGCATGTTTAGATTTCATCAAGCATGAATGCAATCAGATATATCCTTTTATTATCCCAGCAGACTCCACTCACATAATAGAGATTATGCAGAGAGTTAAAAAAATAAATAAAACAATATGGTGTCCCACCGGGTTCTATTCTCGGGCACCTGTTATTCTCCCTCTATAGTTCTCTGCATGTAATTTTCAAACAGAACGGTGGCTGTTGAATATCTTAGCTGAATTTAGTAGCACGGCTGTACTAAATGGAAGGCTGTACAAGACATAAAACTTGGATAAATATTATATTTCTTTTCCGAAATTCTGCTGGCACAAAAACACTGCTGTTTACTACTGTAATACTACCAGGTTAATATTTTTGCCTATCTGTATTGAAGGATGTTTCACATAATTTATAATATGATGGCACAGTATTTTTCGAGAAAAAAGTACCTATACTTATCATTACTTTTTCTGACATTAAAGATGCCAAATCCTGATAAACCAAAAAGTTACCATTTAAATAATGAAGTCCTTACTCAACCTAGGCTGCTAGCTTCAGTTAACGTATCAGTACAGTATGTTCCGTTTCTGATACCAATACCGGCCTTAAGTGCCAGCATCAGAACATGCATCTATTACAGAAAGTTTTGTGGGGCAGGTACAAAACGTCTGTGCTATTTTCTTACCTAGTTGCTATTTTTGAAAAATGGGCAAGTTCACAATGTTCCATTATTACATAAGAAATATTAGATATGTTAACAGCAGATTAATGACAGATGAAAAAGCAGGGAGAAACCGTATTCAGACACAGAGGCTAATTTTTTTTCCGAGTGCCCACGCTTTATGAGAAAAAAAAAACATGTTTACGCTTTAAACGCTTTCAGAAAGGCAATTACATTTGCTCATACAAATTAAATGCATCTGTGTTCAGTGGCTGACTGGCCTTTATTTAGGGGCATAAAATAATAATAATGATAATAATAATAATAATAATAATAATAATAAAGGTTACTTAGTTGTTTCAGACCAACAACAAACTTGATTCGCAGATTTTCAACCACATTCAGTGTAACCAGTAACAAATTAACATGCGGTGTTGAATTCTCTAATTAATTGAAAATGTTTGTGTTGGTAAATTAATGTGATAAAACAGTATGAGATGTGATTTTATTTAAAAATGATTCATTTTAGGATGGAAACGAAAACATTTTCAATCACAAAATTCTGTAAACGTGATTTGTTTCCTATACAGTAACACCATGCCACAACTATTATATTCTGTACCGTTTGCTAAGGCAGCACAAAACTTTTAAAAGATTGGATTTTTAAAGTTATATCTCTAAAGCACAATATATATAAAGCTTTAACAATTAGTGCCATTTTAAAACTTAAACGACAATGTACAGTAGTGTATTTATAAGATGATAACATAATCAACTGTGGCGTTTTGTCTATTTAAGGAGCGTAATTTATTCCCCACTGACCTCATGTAAATTGTTCGTGTTAATTAATGAATCAACTCTCTAACACCGTAAACTATTAAACAGCAAGCAATGCGTTATGTCGCTACAAAAAACGCGCATTTTTTATTCTTTTGTCTATTTATACAAATCGCATAATTAAAAGCTAGGTGTAAGTGTCATGAGTAAATAAATGAGTACATGGCGCCTGCTTGTTTTAATTGTGCCTTTTTAATTTGCTGATGTATCTTCAGGTGACACGAGCTCTACGCCCTGCTGAAGAAAGNTTTTTTTTCCGAGTGCCCACGCTTTATGAGAAAAAAAAAACATGTTTACGCTTTAAACGCTTTCAGAAAGGCAATTACATTTGCTCATACAAATTAAATGCATCTGTGTTCAGTGGCTGACTGGCCTTTATTTAGGGGCATAAAATAATAATAATAATAATAATAATAATAATAATAATAATAATAATAATAATAGAATGTCTTCTTCATTCATAAATGCACCACCCACATATATTTAATAGATACCAAGCTGAAATATCAAACATGGCATAAGCATGCTGTTTACAAAAACACAGATGATGTAATATCTTTTGGAATGCTGCTAGATGAGTGTTCACACTCACAGAGAGATGTGCAGCGGCAGGGGTCATGTTTGTCCAGATAGTGCTCCAGGGTGTCCCATCCTCCACCCACTCTCACCATCACATGATTCCTTAAGATCTGTACAAACACGTTGTTTAATAGAAAGCATATGCTATAGAAGGACGAACAGTGTGTAAGAGTTTGATCTCTTATTGTTGGTCAGAGCCAAAAAAGACATACTGTAGGTATTAATAAGAGAAGACACTATAAGATGGCGGGGGGATGGAAGAGAAGACATTGAGGAGTATTTACTCGCACAAATATGATGGTGTTGGAGTCTCCGACTCTGTATTTGCCCTCTGAGATCTTCACCATGGGAAACTGACTGGGACAAGTGCAGCGACTTATCAGATATTGAACCTGCAGACATAGGAGGTGAAAAACAAACAGAGTTTCAAACAGCTTCTCTTGCAATATCCCACTACAACTTGCCTCATGCTTTATTTTCCTCGTTCAGTAAATCATAAAAGTACGAACAGGATCCTGCATGTCAATGGCAAGTGATCCTACAAATCACGGTCCTCCTTACAGGCGGTCCGTCCTACTTTGCTTGATTATTAATCTCCACTGACAGAATGTAAACCTGCCTCGAGAGAAATTTATGTTTCTGATTGAGGTTAGGACAAGGTTATGCGTCATCCCTGCCAGTGTACATATTTTACAAGCCAGCCAACCATGTATAATAGTGTCTGTGTCTGCGCAAAGGACTGAATGTAATTTCTTTGTCTGTATTTCAGTCATTAAGTTACTTTATTGCTTAAATGATATGTAAATCTGGAATGTATCTTGAAGAATGGTGAGAACGCTACCTACCCTTTCCTAGAGGAATACGGATACCGTTGATTTATAAGCGGATTGGTTGCTGCAGAATTTCCTTATATAGAAAGGTGGCCAAATTGAGGAGAAAATTGCAAACAAAATAAGTAAACCCTGACTGTCATGTTCGATTTGTCTGAGGGGCGAGCTTACAACAGGTGAAAATTCACTAAGAGACTGGTATTCTAAATGGACTGGGTTTAATTGAATTTATAAAGCAAATCACAAGCCAGTCACCATCTCATCCACGTTCTCAGTGTTTATCGAGCATCTCTGGACCGCAGGCTCCCTTGTCTCTTCACGAATCTCCTCCTCGATCTCCTCCTCCAGCTGTATGAGCACAGGCGCGGCCATGCCGAAGCGAGAGGCCCGTCGAGCCACCTCGAGTAGGCAGAGCACCACGTTTTTCTCATTCTTTCGCAGGACAAGGTCGTCTGTCTCGAACATCAGAACGTCTGCAGAAGGATGGAGGACAGGAATGTTGTGAAGACGCTGAGAGTTTTACAGTCTGAAGCAGTTTTATCAATCTATCTGATCAGTGCTTTCAGATGGACCATATGCAACTCGAAAGACAAGACGGACATTCTTGCACTGCATAATAACAGAATGGACTTGATTGTGGACGAGATAATAATATAATTTGACAACAAGAAGGGACTAATGTAAGAACATCTAACCTTCCTAATAAACCAACCAAACCCAAAGAAACACACACGGACACACACTTTTTGGGGCCCAGTGCATCAATAGGGGCAGGATGAGATTTTTGTACAAATGTCAAGGTCCAGGAAGGGCATATTTATAAAAATAACAGCTAAAGTAGCAGTTTATGACAAAATATTAAGTCGGGAGGACAACATTAATATCACCACAGCATGAAACTAATTTATGTAGTGAGGTTATCACAGGTAACCTGCTGCAGGCTTCGATCTAGTGTGTGTGTGTGTGTGTGTGTGTGTGTGTGTGTGTGTGTGTGTGTGTGTGTGCTTGTGTGTGTGTGTGTGTGTGTGTGAACCATATCAGCTCGTTGTGTTACACATACAAAATTTTGGTCTAAATTAATATCATTTTCAGCTACAAAAATGAAATCAGTTTTTTTTCTCCACAGCACACAAGTATCTCTGGCATTATTGTAGCTAATGTTGCCCTCTTGTGGTAAGACTGAGTAATAACGCTCAATAATCGCTTCGCAACATTAAACAGAAAAGTAGAAGTAGAAGTATCAATGAGCTTTCAGGGAAAACAAGGCTTCAATTAATAGCTTATAACATTTTTGTTGATGGAATACTTGGTCAAATATCCAAAGACGTGTTAGACCTGAGCAAGATGAATCTATAGTAGCTAGCTGTGGTCTCCTTCGTGGATTTCTGGAAACTGGACGTCATTGATATAATAAAATAAATGAAAAGAGAGGTAACAGACAAAGCTACCATGTTTGTTGTTTTCTGTGATATTTTGGTCTATTATTGAAATATGAATACTTTTTTACAACACATTTTTTTTACAAACATACAGCACCATGTATAAGTGAAAAAACATTAAAATCTTATTAACGTGAGATAATATTGGTGCAAATGTAATTTTGGTAACTTTAATAAAAATTTTTGATTTTTGCATCTTTAACTCAATAACTGCATTAATAAAATGTTCGTATAAACTGTAGCCTATATAACCCAGGGCACAAAGCAGGGTACACCCTGGATGCTGTCCCAATCCAACAAGCAAGGAGAACATGCAAATTCCATGCACGCAGACCTGAGGTGGGATTCGAACCTGGACCCTGGATGTGCAAGGCTACAGTGCTAACCATGATGCTGCACCATGCATACATACTGTATTTATTACAGCCACTTTCATGGAAACACATACAGGCCTACACCTGCTAATTTATGCAGTTATCAAATCAGCCAATGTGGCAGCAACACAATGCACATGATTATGCAGATACAGTACAGAGCAAAATCCTGAGTCAAATGTTGACATCAGTCATCAAAAGGGGACACAATGTAATAACAGTAACTTCGCCAGGTTGAGTGACATATTGACATTTATTCAAAAACAAAAATGCTGATTTACTGGCATTCACACACACACACACAAACACACAGTAGTCTCTAGAGTAAGACAGAATAGCAACTGAGTGGCAATTCTGCTGGAGAGAAAGGTCAGAGGAGATCGACAGACTGGTTCGAGCTCACTGGAAATCTATGGTAACTCAAATAACCACCGTTTACAAGCATGGTGAGCAGAAAGGCATCTGCACCTGCACCTTGAGGTTGATGAACTTCAAGATCATGCTTCACTTCAGTCAGTCGAGAACAGGAATCTGAGGCTACAGGGGGCAAAGATTCGCCTAAACTTTCTACCTGGAGATTGGAAATAGGAAATAGATTCTGCGAGTGTTTTCTCAAAAGTCCTTAACTGTCCGTTTTTTTTTGGGGGGGGGGGGGTTGACGTCCAATGTAGCTTTAGATTCTTGTTCTTGGCAGAGTCCAATATGGAACTCCACCAACTAAAGTCGAAAACACTTTTTTTTCTCTCTCTCTCGCTCTCTTTTTATTATTGCTACTTTTCTGATTATAAAGATAAGATAAACCAGGGAAAGGAATTGTTTTCCAGCTGTTCTGTAAATGTCTTCTTCTTGGCAAACCCAATCAGTAAAATACAGTAATTTAAATCTATCAACATGGATCATTAAAACATAAAATTATATAAATCTATATACTTTTTTCCATGTACAAAAGCAACAGGTGAAAAATTTATTCTATTATTTAAATAAACAAAAGTCATTAAAATTGCCCTGTAGTATCTTGTAACATAAAAGGCTACTGATGACTTTAACTTTTAACATATGGCATAAATGTAAACCAGTAAGTTGTTGCATTGAATGAAAAAACATTATTTATTTTGAAAAGTCTAATTTCTTTTTATCTCTGCTTCACTGTTTACTTATTTGTTTTGAAGCCAATAGACCTAATATAATAATTGATGAAAATGCCCTTCTTTCAACATTGTCCTCATCCCCACCCCTACCTTTGATGTGCATTTCATTTCGACACCAGCTGATGAAGTTCGACACGTTGTCGCGAGCCAGGAACGTCGCGGGTTGCGCCGAGCTCGCGAACGTCACCCCTGAGGCAGGCAGGTGCGCTCGCGTGCCGCGGCGCTCGCGCTGGAACTCGGCGGCCGCGCGCGTCACGTTGTTGGCGTGAGCGCACAGGAGCGCGCCCGTCTCGAGCGCCTGCACCATGTTATCCACCGTCACGTCCACGCCGTACAGGTCCTTCAGCCACTCGGCCAGGTCTTCCTTCATCGCGTAGAGGTACTCCTCGCACGACTTGTAAGGTCGGATGCTCTGCGTCGACGCGTGCGCAATTCCCGACATGGTTAACTCGTTAAACCCATTCATGGTTGGGATTGGTCTCTGTGTATCTCATTAAACATAAATCAAAAAGTTTCTAAACAAACAAACACTCCAGGTAGTCTGTGAGATTGGAAGGGTTCTGCTGGTTTTATTTTGGAGCTTGCCATGTTGCCCTTGGTGACCAGACCAAACATTCCCCTTAACCATTTCAGCACCACACAAAATCTTCTTCACACGTGCTTCATAACAGAAATGCAAAGAGAAATTAAACAGGTCTAGAGCTGGATGAAACTTTTTGATTTCCTTTTTATTATAAAGCGATTATAAAGTAGACTTCCTGCTGTAGCCTGCTTCCACTTGCTAATCTTTATTGGAATAATAATAATAAATAAAAAAAACTGAATTAGCTTTTACTCTTTGTCAGTGGCCTACTGAATGAAAATCCACACCGCAGGATTAATTATAAGAATAAATTAGAACTGTTTTGCTTTAGATAAGCTGTCAGTAATAAACTCAAATCAAAGCATTCCAGAGAACCGAGCTGTCAGAACAGTTGTACAAAAGTAATAAAGGAATCAGCCAAATGACCAGGAAGGGGAACCACTAGAGCAAACTCGTACTGAAATCATGCATAATATGCATTCTTTAAATCTGTATACCAATATTTACAGGTCAAACTTCCAAACGTACAGTAAAGTTATAATCTCTGTAGTGTACATTAAATTAAATATCTAATTTACACTTCACCTTGAATATAACATTAACACACACATAATATTATGTACTGTGTGCCCGCAGTTATTATCAGCTTTCAGGTTTATGTCAGCATCAGTACTACGGATTCTTGTTTTTTTTCTTTTTCCCAGAATACTCCCGTCTCTTGAATTTATTTTTTTCACGCCGCCCGTCACCTCCTTCACTACGTCGAGTGAACATTGGCATGGGAGGCTCGATCTCTCCAGGTCGACCTCCTCTATCTGGCACACTACCCATCAGCACCTTCACAATGGGAAAAAAAAAAAAAGCTAGGTTAGGTTTGCTGGACTACGAAGCATGAATCATTAAATGGACCATGTGTATATTTGGGTTCTGTAAAAACAGCACCTTGTGAATGGCTGTGGACGGTCCTGCAGTCACGGGCAGAATACAAGACTGATCCTCTCTTGCTGCTAGTAACAGCGCAACAGAAACTGACGACTCAAGAAGTGGTGATGCAAACTGGGGTACAGTGGACATCAGAGCACTGCGCTCCTAAAACGGAAAAATAAATGTAGTTAAATGTGACCAAAAGCCAGCCTGTCTGGTACAATCCCACAAAAAGCCAATACAGCACAAATCACAGGAAAAAAAAAAAAAAAGAGTCAACGATAGGTCATAAAAGCAAGGCACCAGAACACCGACATGGCCTTCAAAATGCCCAGATCTCAAATGCTGGAGAGAAAAAAAAAGATCCATGGAGGCCCCACCCCACCAACATACCCTCACAGGTCTTACAGAGCCACCCTGGCAGCACAAAGGTAACCTATACAACACTGGGCATAATGTTCTGTGTTGTACTTTTACATACATGTTAAGGCTGAGCGGTGTACACAAAATATGTGTTTAAAAAGGTTCAAGCAAAACCTCTTCTAAAAGTCTGGAACTTTCTTCTTAATACCTTGAACATGATCGAACTCTCGAAGATGTTTAAACTGACTTGGCGCTTGGTTTGCTTGTCCATTTGTTCCATCATTAGGTACTTAAAATGAGAAACATTGTATCTAGATTGTATATTTAACCTTTAAGGGTTGTTCCAGATTGATTATTAAAGAACCTTTAGAATGGTACAGAATATCAAATATACAATATAATGATATGGCAATGATTCATTAAAGATTATTTAGGTCAGTCAAAGCTTATTTGAATACAGCGCATTCAGCGATTATAGCAAATAGGTGGCTATTTGTTTGTCTACCTTTCCTCTCTCCCCCCATGTGAATGACTGGAGAGTGACATGGAAGCGTTTGATCATCATCTGCCGACGGCACTCGTAGTCCTTGCAGAGGGATCGGTTAATCTGATTCAGCTCGCTCTGAAAAACAATCAAGTCGTAACAACACAAGCGGAAGAGTTGTTAAGCGGTCGGGTCATGTTCCTTAAACAACACCTACCCATTGTGTAGAAGCCAGATTAGTCTTTAGCAACGGCTCTTGCACTTTACCCTCTGGGAGAGAGGCAATCCTGGACTCTACCTGCACAGAGGAAGATTTATTCATTACACTTTGACCTTGCAGCTTATTTACAGCCTGTATGCTGCTCGTGTCTTCTCTTCCTACCTGTGAGCAGACGTCACTGAGATGCGAAGCTGGATCCATATCTAGGGCCTGAAACAACTCGGTCAATTCCTTCATCAACTCTTTGTCATCTAATTCAGTCTTATCCTGTGGCTCTGGGTTCGATTCTCTCTTGAGTCTCTGCTCTTTGCCTGACTCGCTCAAAGGCTCAGAATCCCCAGGATTGCACTCTCTGTATTTTAGCATACGTGCTGCTTGTAACTCAGACACCAGGAACTCTGCAAACAACTTTACATTATGAGGTCTGAAGATACCTACAGTATGACATACAGTACAATCTACTATTACTAAGGAATTTTACAATATAAGCTACAGTCTGGGCCAGAAGCATATGTGGTGGAGTTGCGGGTGACCAATCCCAGGAGGCTTAGGGCACGAGGCATGTCTTTGGACTCTGGGAGGAAACCCACCAAGCACGGGGAGAACATGCAAACTCCATGCACGGGAATCGAACCCGGACCCTGGAGGTGCAAGGCGAAAGTGCCAACTACACCACCGTGCCACCCCTCTGATAATTTATTTACATATACAATCAATTGTTTACCCAGTTCTGATACAAGATAACCTAAGCAAAACCAACCAAAGGAAAAGAAACAGGATGTTCGTAATGATTCAAGTCAGTCACCTGACCTCAAACCAATCGAGCTGCTTTTCACTTAGTTAAGATAAAACTGATGATGTGCCGCAAACAAAGCGACTGTATTAAATACCTGACAAAGCATCATCATGGAGGATGTATTGTTTTTTTTTTAATAAAAAATTTCTGCACCCCCAAAATGTTTGTACACCATAAACGTTTAATGCAATATTTTTGTCAAAAACCTTTAATTAAAGCTGGAATCTACACTTCAATCACACATTGATTTATTTCAAAACCATTAGGTCCTTGTCCATATACTTTCAGACCTGATATATACAGTATTACTTCATGTATTATGAATAGCACCACACTTTACCTGTTATCCGTTTGAGATGAACGGGAGTCAGAGTCTCTGTGGTGAGCGTGTCATAAGGATACAACATGACTCTCAGGACTTCTTTCAGTTCCCTGGCCAGGATGGTGCCACTGTTTCCTGTAAAAAAAAAAAAATTGTGTAGGCATGCAACACTAAAGTAGATCCAGTACCAGTCAATCGTTTGGACACGAGTTTGGATTTATTTTCTACATTCTAGAACAAATCTCTTTTTTTATTAAAACTATGAAAAAAAAACGTATGGCATTAGATAACTAAGCAACAGCAGGAACAACAACAACAGTCAGCTGTTCAGGAACAGTTCTTGCAGTCAAGTGCATTTGCAAAACCCATCAAGCATCATGATGAAACTCGCTCTCATGAAGACCTTGCTAGGAAAGCAAGACCAAAACTTACCCTTGCTGGTAACGGAAAGTTCATTTAGACTCACCAGCCC
Organism: Clarias batrachus; assembly: GCA_003987875.1. NCBI lineage: Eukaryota > Metazoa > Chordata > Actinopteri > Siluriformes > Clariidae > Clarias > Clarias batrachus. Next base: position 125,079 of record QMIH01000421.1, on the reverse strand, counting down.
CAGAAATTATTGCATATTTTGGACATCTTCAGAATGGCTTTACAATGTAGAAAAAAAGAAATCTTAAGAAAAATCATGGACTTAGAAGGTGTATCCAAACTTTTGACTGGTAGTGTACATCAATACAATCGATTATTTGTTCGTTCCTCTTCTTTATCCGTTTATTTTCCTAATCAGATTCATGATTGCTATGGGATGCCAGTTTATCTCAAGGCACCATGCACACACTCATGAACACCTTCATCATACACTATGCAACCAAACGAATGTAGACAATTGACCATCAGATATATGCACATGTGCTTGTTGAACATCCCATTCTATATTGAATGCCTTGTTTGTGTTATAATATCTTCCAAATTGGAATCTGAGAAGGCTTTGCATTATATTTTGGTGCGTGACTCATTGGGGATTTGTGCTCAATCGGTCATAAGAGCATCACGATTGTATAATCATCAGCTCGGGTTACTGTGCAAACTGTGTGTTTTCTCTGTGCCTGTGTGGGTTGTCCCCAGGTCCTCAGTTTTCCTCCAAACTTCTAAGATCATAGTGGTAGATAAATATTGCCTTAATACTTTTCATATTATATATACTGTATACACACACACAGTAGGGGGTATCAAAAAGTTTAGATTACAGTTTTTTTGCTTACAGATGGCAGCACAAGGCTGCACACACAGTCACAGGGAGCACCCGTGTGAAACTGGGCAAATCTGCCACAGATGAGTTGTTCAAGGTTCAAGAGTGGAAGAACATCACTGGAAGACGATGAGGGATCAAGAAGACCTTCAACAAGCTCGCAACCCTGAAAATGTCGAAATCATTCTCCAACTTGTGCACGATGATTGGCGGAGAACAATCCACAGTATTGCTGCCAGTCATACAGAACAGTCCGATTTGAACACACTGTGTTGCTGCCAAATTCAACCCCAGTCTGCTGATCCAGTCTGCCAAGAACTCCGGATGACCCGTTCCTTCATGTCAAGGATCATTACCAGTGACTTAACTTGGGCGTATGGGTACGGTACGACCCTGAGAAGAAGCAACAGTCATCAGTGGAAGAGCTCATCAACTTCACGACCGAAAAAGGCGAGGCAGGTCCGCAGCTCGACTAAGTGCATGCTGATTGTCTTTTTCGACATCGGTGGCTTAGTGCATCGAGAATTCGTACAGTACCATCAATAGCGAATTCTGCTGTCAGGTTTTAAGGCGTCTGAGGGAGGGTGTAAGGCGGGGGAAAAAAACAGAGCTTGTCGAAACTTTTTGATATCACCTCGTATACAAGTTAATATGTGTGATATATATATATATATATATATATATATATATATGAGATATATATATATATGAGATATATATATATGAGATCATTTTATACCTTGAAGTTCAGGACAGTGTTTTCTCAGCTCCAGCACCAGCCAGGAGAGCAGTGGACACGGCAGTTCATCACATTCACAGCGAGACACACAGAGATCACGGTCATATCTGTGAAGTATTCATAGAGTTTCATGACATTGTTAGTAGTTATTCAAGTCCAACACAGCAGGAAGTAAATGTGTGTGTTCGTTTACCCGAGGGCTTTAAGAGCCGCTACTGTCGCAAACTCTCTCTCCATTCCAGACAAGCGGCTGAATTTTATATTTCATGCATTGGGGATTTCCACAAGATGTTTTGAGTTGCTTCCTGATCCAGGCGGCATAAGTCCAGGCAGATTCTAAACGATCGCGTTACTTGCCAAGCCAAGGGAAAACCTATCAACATATACAAGGGGCGGACCATGACTTTTATTCTAGTGCCAGAGGATTATTAGCGGGATTGTTTTAAAGATCATATAAACAAAATTTCCTTGCATTAAAAAAATACAAACCTCAGTTTTCACTATAATATTTTATAGCAGCATCTTTTTTTATTACGATTAAAATTTTTATTCCGACTTCTTTCAATCTTTCATGTGCTTATTTGAGCAGGAAGTTAAACAATCTGAAAGTGAAATTCTGCCCTCAAGAACAGAAAAGGACGTCCAAACGCTTTAAAAACATTAAGAAGCCAATGAGCGGGCAGATTTCTAAGATTGACAGCAAATCTAGCCAATCAGAGGCTGGGTTGAGATCTACGCGGGCTTAGCTTGGTACAATCCCGGAAGTAGCGCAGTTCTGTAGGCTTCGGTCAGCCTCCATCTTGTGTATACCGCAGCTACTAAAAAAAAACCACACTCATATATACATATACAAGGTATGTTTACGGCTTTTGTGTAACAAATAGTTGTTTTTTTTTGCATGTTTTATATTTGCTTTAGTAAATATTTAACTTGTGCATGATATTAACTTTAGTGGTTCAAACACATATTGGCTTGGTTAGCTTTGGCTAACTTGCTTGGCTAGCTAACGGCTAACGCATTTTAACCGGCTGTTTTAAGATTTATTGAGCGGAATTTATACTTGATGCATGCATACAGGAATAACTTGCATAGATATTTTGCTGATTAAATGAATAAATTCCTGGTTACAAGAATAGAAGTAAAATATGAAGTTACTTATTTAGCAGCTAACGTTACCCTTCATTTGTTTAGCTAACAGCCGACTAAACGGCACTAACGGCTGAATCACAGATCACCCATACAGCTGTGCTGTTTTATTATTTATATTTATAGATTTGTTGTTGTATGTTTTTTATTTTAATATACTTATTTATATTTATTTTAATAGATTTAGTTACATTTAATTTAGTTAGTTATATATATGTTTATAAATATATGTACTGTGTATATGTGTGTATATATTCTTACTTACTATTTAAATTTTTGAAAATGTATTATGTATTTATATAGTGTTTTTTATTATTTATTTGGGGAAAATTTATACTGTGTGTGTGTATATATATATTATATAAAATATATATGTGTTTATTTTACATTTATTTAATAGTATTTTACTTTTTATTTTTTACTTTATATTTACTTCTTATTTATATTGCATTCTGTCTGTAACCATAGCCTTTGCACCTGAAAGTCACATTTGTTATGTTTTTATTGCTTGCAGGGTGACAGGTTTCCGTTTAGCGGGACTCGTGAGTGAGCGTACAACAACATGAGCACGCTGAATGTGAAAAAGCTCAAAGTGAATGAGCTGAAAGAGGAGCTACAGCGTCGTGGCTTGGACACTCGGGGTCTGAAGGCAGACTTGGCGGACAGACTGCAGGCGGCGCTGGACGCCGAGGCTGTCGGAACAGCAGAAGAAGAAGAGGACCAGGACGTGGGGGAAGAGGAGAGCGCGGGTGGAGGTAAGCTATTTGTTGTCGTTTACTGTACGGGTGGAAGGTCTGCGAAATTAGGATTAAACAGGTTTTCAAACTTCAAATTCACAGGTCCGGATCTGTTTCTATTCAAGGTCACATATCTGCAATGATTGTTGATAAACAAATGACTTTTATTAGACTTTCTTATACCTTAAAAGCAACATGCATTCATGTTTAAGGCAAAATACATTTACACCTAGTGGAAATTTTGACTAAGTGCAATCAGATGCTTAAACCAAAGCAAATATAACTATAAAGCAAGTTACATTCAAGTTTCAGAATGATTCACAATATGGAAAATACAAAAGGAATGGCACTATTTGCCTGCAAATTATTACTTGTGAAGCTATATAGCTCCAACTTTCAACATTAAAAAGTTTGCAGGTGTTTCGAAAACAAAATAGTGACGAGAAAAATAAGTGTTTTTATTTTTATGACTGATATGGCTGCTTCCATCAAGGGGTCACTACAGTGATCTGATCCACACGACAACTTGGCACAGGTTTTACGCCAGATGCCCTTCCTGACGCAGACCTACCATTTTATCTACATCTAGTGGCTGTGGTTTGGGCATTGGGTGGCATTCTGCAGACCTTAAAAGACTTTAATGATGAAATATAAAAAATGAAATGATTTTGAAGTAAAAGTAGGCTACAAAACTAACAGTTTATTGAGGAGTATAACATTCTTATTTTAAGGTAGATGTGGGCCGGGTCCAGATTGACTTGCCTGTCCTTGTATTTGAACCAGAGTCCAGACTTTGAAAGGTCTTTTCTTATAGAGTATATTGGAATGTATGCACCACGCATGGTCACAAAGCACCTTTACGCAAATATTGAACATCTTGCACAATGTTACACAAAGATCCTGGATATAAAGTAAAAAGAAAAAAAAAGTTTATCAGTTTGTCCCTAAAGAGCAAGCCAAAGGCAAGATGGCAAAAGGGAACCCATCCGCATGTGGGTGACACCGGATAGTGCGACCATAAATAAACCCCTTCTGTATGCTGTAAGATAGAAAGGGCAATTCTATAACAAGAAAAGTTTTAGTTAGCTTAAGTCTTCTTCATGTTTACTAAAGCCTTGGGTAGAACATTTTGTGTTAATTTAATTTCTAAAATTATTTGAGTAATTGCAGTTACAAGCCATCACAGAAAATAAAAGTTTTTACAAAGTTTTTTAAGGTTGTATTAAAACAATACCAAAGATCTGGAGAATCAGCTGAAATTAAGCCATTTTTCTTGATTGCATTGCAAGTAATTACATGTTTCAAAGTGTATTTGACAGCTCCGAGCGATTCCTGTATCACCACAGTGATACAGGATCGTTTTAAAACGATTTTTAATTGATATACACCATGTTTTCGTGTAAGGTGGTGAAATTTTGCAGTTCCTCTATAGTCCTACAGGTGGTGTGCTATAAACTGTGCACACATTGGCAGCCAGCACAGCAGCCTGTAGAAATGTAGTAAAGCAAAAAAAAATCTAGTTCTAAGGTGCATTTGAGCTATAGTATGTCTTCAAGTTAAACCAACATGTAATGATGAGGGTCGCTTTTAAACAGCATTCAGCATGTTTGTGTTTTTTTTTGTTTGTGCAACTACATTATCCTTGTCCTATCCTGTCCCACCTAATGGTCTGCATCTACTGTTACATCATTGTGTTCACTGCTCCTTGGGAATCTCATGTACTACAGTATGATGTGGCAATTCCTTTTTTTTTCTTTTCTTTTTTTAAGTACATGTCCTATTTCTCCAGATTATGCTGGTGATGCGTCAGACAACGGAGGATCTGACGTGCCTCAGTACGATGATGGAAACGATGGCGAAAACCAGGAAACGGAGGAAAACGATGAGGAAGATGAAAGTAACGAGAATGGTGCTGCTGGTTTTGATTCAACTGACTTCGCCGCAGATGAGGTGGACCCGCAAAAGCAAGGCTTCAGTGAGGAGATGCAGCAAGGATCCGAAGAGGAGCAAGAAGCCGGGTGGGGCTCAGAAGAGCCTGCAGATAACCAGGGACCTGAAGAACCTGAGGTGAAGCGGGAATACGAGGAGCCGGCTGTAGAACCGGAGCAGTTTGAGGAAGCACAGGAGCAGCCTGAAGTCAAACAGCCAAAAGCAGAAGAGTCTCACCAGGAGGTGACTAGTGTAAAAGGTGGGTTTAAATCCAAAATAGTTATTACAGATAAGATCCAGATTTAACTCTAACGGAAGAATCCTCAACTTATTATTTTTCTTACTTAAAATGAATAGGATTTGTTGCGTATTTAGTTAAACACAAACTACTACAAGACAATGTACAATCCATTGGTTTGGATCGTATTGTAAATGTATATTGCTTAGATATATTGCATTTAAGTTTTAAGGATGTATACAACAAAACTACACTCTGGGTATTTATTGATTATTATGATTCGTTTTGTGTTAACATTTTCTGTTTGTATTTATGTGAACTAAAAGAGGAGTCAAAGAAGGACAACGACGTGCCACAGCAGGACGAGGCAGCAAATGATGGGACGCATGTGGCAGGTGACCATGCTGCCCAGGTTAAAGCAGAAGATGAACAACAAACTGCACAAAGCCGCAAAAGACCCTACGACGACGGCCGTGGATACGGATACTACGAGCATCGTGAAGACAGAAGGTAAATTCAATGCCTGTGTTTATATTTTACTGCATTCCCTTGTTCTTTATCCTTTCTGGACCAACACCTCTCCGTTTGGTCCACAGGGGGCGGTCGCCACAGCCCCCAGCCGAGGAAGATGAGGAAGACTTTGATGAGAATCTTGTGGCTATTGACACCTGTGAGTACAACTAGAAAAGCATAGTCATGTGTAGTGTATAATAATGTCTATTCCTTTAAATGCTGTTGGTAGAGTGTATTATATCACAGTCTGTGTTTTAATAATTAGTTTTTTTTTTTCATACAGATAACTGTGACCTGCATTTTAAGGTCTCCCGAGACCGGAACAGTGGATACCCACTTACCATCGAGGGGTTTGCGTACTTGTGGGCAGGTGCCCGGGCTACTTATGGTGTTTCCAAAGGACGTATATGCTATGAAATGAAGGTAAAATAACAGGGAAATAGGAGGAACATAATCTTAGTCACTTATGTATATTTTTGTATACACCAGACAAAAAGACATTCTTGCTATTTAGATCAACGAGGAGATCGCTGTAAAGCACCTCCCCACCAGTGAGCCTGATCCCCATGTGGTGAGAATCGGTTGGTCTTTGGACTCCTGTAGCACCCAGCTTGGTGAGTTGACAAGAAAACATTTTTCTTTTGTTAATTTGCCTGTTTTGTTATATCCAAGGTATTGATTGTATAGATATTTTTCATTCTAATATTTTATCTACCTCATCTGAAACATTTAATAATTCCATCTTATACAGATCTTGAACTGTGTCAGCAGTAGGGGAGGGAAGTCGAATGAATGAATTGCGATTCTTTTGTGTGGTGATTTATGTAATGCCACACTGACTTTATTACTTGTAAAATTTATTACTTATACGATAATTTTTTTTACATTTATCAGTCTTCCAGTGACCTGGAATGGCTGTTTTTAGCTTAATCTGCCCTCACTGGTGATGAGTGGATCAGCTTCGGATAAAACAGAATCACGTTTTATTAGGTTACATTATCAAAAATCCATATTAAAAGCTTCTAATCACCCTTTGTATCCAAACTCTTCGTGGGGTTTACACCAGACTTGAAACTAAAATTAGTCTTGAAAAATTGCATGTGTTATAAGGCCCACATGTTCGCGTTAGAAGGCCGCTCAACCTGTGCATTCACGGTCAAATTGAGTTTTGAGATTTTGGAGGCATCTGAAGTGGAAAACGTCACTAATTTTAAATATCACACAAATTACAAAAGCATGATACTTATAGAATCGCAAAAGGAAGTGACTGGTGGCGTGGTTTATATGGATTGTGTTGTCTTTTAAGGGAACCATTTTAATATGGTTGCCTGTGAATCCTGAGCTTTAGTTATATGCATGATTAATCAGTTAAAAGTGAAAAGATTACATGTCACGTACATTACACACGTGATGGGAAGGTAGTATGTAGGAATGCTGGACTAATTATTTTAACCCTGTAGATACTCTTGGTCATTTATTGGTTTTTCTATTTTTCAGGAGAGGAACCCTTCTCCTATGGCTACGGTGGAACTGGCAAGAAATCCTCTGGCTGTAAATTTGAGGACTATGGAGAGAAGTTTGGTGAAAATGATGTCATTGGCTGCTTCCTTGTGAGTAGTGTTTAATTTCCTCTGGTAGTAAGGAAATGCTTCACCCATAAAAACATTCCTGAATAATAATGAAGCAAGTCAGCTACAGATCTAGATGTACAGTCAAATCATATATTGCTCCTTAATTCAGGACTTTGAGAGCGAAGAGCAAGTGGAGATGGCATTCTCCAAAAACGGCAAGTGGCTCGGTCCGTGCTACCGCATATCCCGTCAGGAGCTGGCTGGTCGTCCTCTCTTCCCGCACATCCTGGTAAAGAACTGCGGCATAGAGTTCAACTTTGGACAGAAGGAGGAACCTTATTTCCCACCACCTGAGGGATACACGTTTATTCAGGATCTGGCCCTGGAAGACAGAAGCAGGGGAACAGTCGGGCCAGCTACTAAAGCAGAGTGCGAGGTATCCTCTTCACTTCTTTATAGTGTTTCAGTTCTCTTTAGACAGACTCAGTGTAACGAGAATATTTTTAAGGTATATGCATTTATTACAAAATCTAACTTGTGTTTAAACGTGCTTATGTTCAACTATAGACCAGTAATGATGTTGAATGCAAGCATGACAATGATGTTTTCCTGAATGTATGGGTTTAGGGTTCTGAATCTACATCCTGATTCCTTCAAAGCTATTAACTGTAATCCAATGTTCACCCCTCAGATCCTAATGATGGTAGGACTACCTGGCAGTGGAAAGACCACATGGGCCAGTAAGCACTCCTTGGAGAACCCTGAGAAGAAGTTTAATATTCTGGGTACAAATGCCATAATGGAGAAAATGAAGGTACGGACGTCTTGCACACATCTTGTCTGTCAAACCCCCGTATACATAACCCTTTGACTCATTGTTTGTTTGGCTTTCAGGTGATGGGACTTCGTCGCCAGAGGAACTACGCTGGACGCTGGGACGTTCTCATCTCGCAGGCCACGCAGTGCCTCAATCGTCTCATCCAGATCGCTGCTCGCAAGAAACGCAACTACATTCTGGACCAGGTACTGTCACTTCCGCCTTCACTTCTTGCAATGTTCCCGACCCTACGCCCTACTGCTGCTCCCGATGCACATGTTCATTAATGCTCCTCTGCTCTCTCTCTAGCACAACAGCACCCATGCAAACCAGTTTATTATGTCAAGCTTCATTGCGTTGTTGCCATATTTTTCATTTGTCTACCTTTATGGTCTTGCTTAAGATGAACGAAAGAAAAAAAAGTAGATAATAATTTGTAGTGGATCGACTATACTTTGACGCTGAATATGTTTTGGTTTCTATTTTTATACTGTTATGTGTTGTTAAAGAAATGCCATACTGTACAGATAGTCCATGTCATTAGTAAGATGTTGAAAAACAAGTAATCACAGCCTGGTGAGTAAGAAAACACCTTCTGTTGCTATGGTAACTGTAATCGTAAGAACCCAACATCTTTTCGATGTTTATGAAATAGATTTACTTGGAAGTGTTGAATGTTGTTTTTAAAATGAACCCCAAGGTAAGTGGGACTAACAGGGTTGAAGTTTCCAGGTCAGGTTCTGACAAGTCATGTTAAGGTAGGTCAGGGTCGCATGGACAAATCTTTGGTCCTAAAGGAATTTGTAAGTATGGGAAGGTAGGTGATACGTGTGTGTCTGTGCTGGGCATAGCAGGACGTTTGAATGAAATTGGGTAAGTATAGGTAAGTAAGGGGACACAGGAAAGTATAGACGCCCCCCCCCGCCCCATGCATGCTTCCTAGTCTCTAAAAATACAAGTGTTTTATAACCAGCCTATTTGCTCTGAAGTTCTGAAATGTGACTTGTTTATTTAGTTCATTTAGCACTCCTTTTTTTTTTTTTAGCACAGCATTGCATGAATGATGTTATAGACGGATTTAAATCATGCTGGCTCGGTAAAATCATAATAAAAAAAACATGTAGGCAACAACGTGGATCTTCAAAAGCCAATGAAATGACTTCATGAAATTATCCGGTTAAGTAGTACGTGTTTGGCGACATGCATTTCCTCAGTTTGATGTAAAATATTTTTTAATACAGTAAATATAGGACTAGAATCTAGAGGAGCAAGAGTTGGTCCCCTTTTCTATTCTAAAAAAAAAAAAGACAGTATTCTCTGTATGAAACCGGACTTCACTCCAGTCTCCAAGGTAAGTGAAATGCGGGGTTGTGAGAGGCAACCACTAGCCAGTAACTATAGGCATGAAAAACAAAAAAAACTCTCACTTTCATTGTTGCAGGAATCCCAAACCCCTCCTTCGGAACACAAAGCCTTAACAAAAGCAAACAACTGAACAATAACAAACAAGCTTCTACTTCTTTCTTGTCACCATTGCTAGACAAATGTATATGGATCAGCCCAGAGACGAAAAATGCGTCCTTTTGAAGGGTTTCAACGCAAGGCTATTGTAATTTGTCCCACGGATGAGGATTTAAAAGAGCGAACATTAAAGCGAACTGATGAGGAAGGGAAGGATGTACCCGATCATGCTGTGTTAGAAATGAAAGGTAGGAATGCCATGGATACCCAACAAAAAAATGCTTCAACTACACACCCAGATCTGCTTTTTGCTGTATTTTGTTTGTTTGTTTTCCTTTTCTTTTCTTTTTTTTCATTCTAGTTATTCTTCCAAATTGGACGACCCCCTTGCCGCCTCTTTTTTTTGTTTTAATTATAATTATTATTTTTGCCAGAAAAAAAGAGAACCACTTATACGTTTTCTCTCTTATTTTCATTTTATTCTTTGGCCTTTCAACCCCATTTCCTGCAGTGTCTCAATTCATGTCAATAGTACTGCAACAATAAGCAAAATATGACGTTATCCAGGGTATCAGCGGGTTATTAAAAGTTCCTAATTTTAAGGCTTTTTTTTTTTACATTATTTGCTGCATCTTATATATATATTTTAAAGACAAACTAATCATAATCTTAATTATTTGACATACAAGTACATTCGAATTTATGTATGCATGTTTAAGAAAACTGCTTATTTTGTATGTGCGTGCGTATGTGGTGTCTGGGAAAACCTGTCAGATGTGGCTGTGGCATAATTCTATAAAATGTTGAGGGGGGGGTATTTCTGTGAGATTCCAACTTTTTGTGGGGTGTGGGTGGATTTAAAATGCAGTCGAAGTGTTAGTTGTCTCTCTGCATAAATATTTTTGAGGACAGCTTAAAAAAAACATAGTGGTGAGACGTAAGTCTGCTTAAAGATATGTCTAAGATCTGTCTAGCTAACCTAGAATTTAACCTCATATGACGTATAAAGATAACTATTTAGACGTATACATTAATACACTAATCCGTGCGAAAATGTTTTATATTTTTCCCTGATTTACCTCGATTCTACTATGCTCATTCAGCCAAAATTGGCTTTTTATCTGGCACAGAGAAAATAACTATTTCTCTGCCTCTTTGTTGAGGTGTAGTATGAACATAACGTGTTGTTTTTATGTTGTGCATAAAACAGCCATGAACCTAATCAGTTCAGGTTATAATAAGATACCGTCCCAAGGTCCATGATGATCCTGGGTCACAGCTGATAAGGAATCTTTACGCTCCCATTTTACTCCTGAAAGTAACTACACATTAACCACTTGCTATTGAAATATGTGCAAATGAAGCGTCTGTGTTTCCCCTAGAAAAGTTTTTAGGCAAAGGATCAAGAGGTATAATAGAGGTATATGGAAGCAGGCACTAAAATGTTTGATATGGCAATTTGTGTGTTGTGTTGATTTTCACTGTAATGAGGGTTTGTATGCAACGTTCTGTGAGTGTACTACAGAGTGGTGCTAATTTGGAGAAGGCAAGCCCTTTCTTAAGTAGTTATATAATATGACAGTTACTGACATTATACTTTTATGTTCTACCTTATGTAGAATAAATAAAATAACAGTTTTATATTACAGTGGATTCTAATAAGGGAATTTCCCATAAGAAATAATGGAAACTTATGTGTTCCACAGCCCAAAAAAAGAAAGTAAAAATAAAACAAATTAACCTGCATTTAAATTTTTAAAAAATAAAAATAAATCCAGACAGATAAGTGTTTCCGTTTATTCGCACAGGCGCTGTGTAAAGGCAAGCATGCATGTGTGAATGGGGCACGGTGTCGAATTACGCACGTGCGCACACAACGACTAACGAGAGGCAGTACAGAGCGGGAGAGAGAAAAAGCATCTTTAACATGAGATAAAATAATTCTGTCCACACGACCTAGGGTTTAAAATATCTTTGTCTGCATCAAAATGCAAACCGCCCTGTTAAGTGGTGTTAGGAGCATCCTTAATCATCAGGGGGCCAATCAGAAATCTAGACAAAGCGTTACGTCATTACCTGTTGCACTTTGTAGAACTCCGACCGGGTCTCGTTCGAAACCGCCGTCGCTGTCTACAGGGTCTGTGTCGTCAGAGTTTTGTACAGTATGTAGCAGCAGTGAGCTTAGTAGTACATTCAGGCCCCTCCATTCATTAACGTGTGAATAACTGCAATATATAATAATGTAAAAATCCTGTACACAACGTAAACACAGTTAACACAGCACCTGTTTACTGAACATTTGTTCACTATTGCACAAAATATCCTCATGAACAAAGCTGACAAATCAAGGAGATTGAGCACACCGACAATTACATCATCGGCACAAGGTGACGTTACAATATGCCGAAATCTCCGTTTCCCCTGTCCACACAACACCACTGAAAACAGAGTTTTGGAAAATCATCACTTCACATCACTTTTTTTCTAAAAGCTCCGTTTTCAACGGCGAAAACGGCATTTGCGTGTGGACAAAAGGCCGCAAAACGAAGGGAAAAATCTCCGTTTTTAAAAATACCCGGGTACGTGTGGACATGGTCTAAGACTTTCTTTTGCTTTATACGCAAACACATTATTATAATAAACATTACATGCGCGCTGTACACACGCTTACAAACACAATATAAAATATGTTTTACACGCACACGTGTAGTCACAGTGTTACAGTAAACGGTACACGCACACACGGATGTTGATTATAGTCAGTGAGAGACGCGCACTAAGACCCAGCAGGGGAGATGATTACCCACAATTCCGCAGCGCAAGAGAGAGAAAAATCATTGGCTCAGTTGTGATCATGTGACGCTCTGCATCAAAACAAGAAGCGCATGCGTGAAATATGATACTCAGTACTCATTAACCAAGGCTTGCTTGTTTTACAAGTCAAAATTTATTAAAAATCTTTGCTCATCTTGTGGAACACTCGCAAACCACGTTACTCATAATCTGAGGTTCCACTGTACTTGCGTATGATGTATACCGAGCAAACTTGCCTAAAACAAAATGTTTGCTGCTTATAATTAATTGAGTGACTTATTTTTAAGACACCTGACCAGCTTTCGTTTTGACGTGCCAATGGGCTACACATCGCAAAGCCTACATATATTCTGATAAGACTTTCCTCTTTTAAAACAGAGTGATGCTACGTTATCACATTACGCATATAAAACGTGAATAAGAAACGTCGGGTTCAGATTGAGGCAAAAAACTTTGAATATCGGATGTCAATCCAACTTTATCGCAGTGAGCCAGTGCCTGTCGTTAGCTTAGAAAGCAGAAGAAAGCGTGGATGTGTAATTCCACACTGCATCTTTATTCAGACAGTATTAAACATCAACTATAAAATCAAGTTCTCTATAACACTATATTCATTACTTTTATGTAAACTGTGAAGTATAGCAATTGTACCCTAACTGCTTATTATTAAGGAGAATAATTTCAACAACGTAGCAAAACCTTGGCAGTTACATTCAGGTCTAGTCTCCGACAACAAAAAGGAAGTACCGTCTCATGGCATTATATGGTATTACAGTGTAGCCACATTTTTTTTTTTTTATTTCTACTGCTACAGTTGATTGGCTGGCATTAGATAAAAAAATTTTTTTAAAAAAGACCAGTCATGTTGGGGCATGGGTATAGGTGGGCAGTGTCGTCATAGTGCCGTTGTCAACAGTGTCGTTGTCACACTAAAGGTTGTAGTTTTCAATGCTATATGGAGTAGAAAATGTATTTATTTTTTTTACCATTTGAAGGTTTTCTCACACCGCCACACTCAGTCTCTTAGGCCGTTAGTGTTTTGTCGCAGTGCTATCGTAATTTTATTTTGTTAAATATAATCATCCTCCGGATGCCATTTCAACTTGTGATGAACATTTGACTTGCTGGACTACAACAATGTGTGTTCACGTCGTATCAGTTTATTTTTTGTTTCAATTATTTGGAGTTAACATGAGCGTGGTACCAATATTATCGAAAGTAAATCTTGCTGATACCTGCAGATACCCTGATTTATTAATTGGCTTTTATCAATTCCTTAGTATTTTGCAAAATGAATGTGTAATTATTCTTAAGTATATGAATTTCTTATTAGGTATTTGTTTTTAATTCTTTAGTTAGCATCTATTTTTAAACTCTTTTTCTGGCAACTGTCTTTTTTTTCCCCCCTTTATATATTTTTCATTGTTTATCCCTAATCCAGGACAAGTTTTGCCTTGGTCGGCTAAGGCAATATTTGTCCAAGGTACCCCTGATCTGTCCTAATACATCATCTTCTCTCTATCTCTTACCTTCCCCTCTTTCCCTGCCCCCTTACTTAATGTTTAGTTTTGGCTACTACTAAATGATGCTAATGCTGCTGCTCTTTATTTTCTCAACAACACGGCCATTCTCTCCCTCACTGCGTGCCCTCTGCCACCCTCAGCCAACTACGTGCTGCCTGAAGCCGGCGAGGTCTTGGATGAGGTGATCTTCATAGAGCTGCAGCGCGAGGAGGCCGACACACTCATCAAGCAGTACAACGAGGAAGGCCGGAAGGCTGGCCCGCCACCTGACAAGCGCTTCGATAATCGCCCCGGAGGTTTCCGTGGCCGTGGATTCCAGCGCTATGAGCATCAGGGTGCACCACAGGGAACGCGAGGCTCGTTCCAAAATCGTGGCAGCTCTGGAGGAGGTGGCGGCTACCGTGGAGGTAAAGGACTTTAATGACCAGGTCTAAATTTGTTACTTGTATTGTTTAGGATGGCATCATGATTTTTATTAATTGGGCCTATGGATCAGTTTTTTTTTTTTCATTCAGATTTGATAAACTGTTAAAATAATTTCTGTAAACTCACTAATATTTTATGGTGAAAAATTTATAAGTTTCTAACCATAACCCTAGCCATTGAAAATACAAACCACTGCCATACTCGAATTTTTCAAGAGTATCACTACCACTTTTTTTGAAGCCAAGCAGAATATTGGCTGTGCAAATATTTTATCGCTTTGTTTAAGACCTGACTTTTAACAATCAACACAGGAATAAAATTAACAGGAATAAAGTTTAACAGGAATAAAATTATTTTAGCTGTTTTTACTACTGTAAGAAATATAGACGTTAGAGACAAATTCAACAATAAACATTAGCTCAGTTGACTGGAATAGAACATTACAATGCCCTGAAATTTAATCAAATCAATACCTACGTTTTACAGCTGTTTCATATATTGTGTTATTTTAACCAGAATTCTGGTCATGTTCAAAAACTTATTCAAGTAAAAAAATCTGAAAGTTAATTTAATAAACAGACTGGCTAAACGATACATAGTAAACCACAGAGCTCATATATATATTTCAGAGAACATTGCTTACTCAGAAATATGCCAAAATTATCTTAATTTCATCCCCACAATAAAAAATGGTAGATATGCCAATTGACAAAACTGAAATTACTGACAGTTGTGTAGTTGTTCCTATTGTCTAAAAAACAATAGTAGTATACAATACAATAGTATGCTTTGAAGTAATTCTGGTCCTTTTCAGGATAAAAGTCACAATAAATGTGTGTTTTTTTTTTTAGACAGCTTTGAGCACTCCTTCAGACTAATGAAGTGGTGTCTTCTGTTTCTAATGTAGCCTACAACCGTGGCGGGTACAACCAGAACCGCTGGGGCAACAACTACAGAGATTCAGGGCCCCGGGGTGGCTACAACCGCAACCAACAGTCAGGAGGCAGCTACAACCACAACCGCCAGGGCTCCTACAACAAAGGAGGTAGCGGAGGCAGCAGTAGCTACAGTCAGTCCCAGGTACTACTATCTTTATTTTTACTGTACTTTACTATTATTTATTTATACATTTTTTACCTTAATTATAAATAAAATAGAACACATAATGTAAATGTAATGTGGGCCATTGCAGTTTTCCCCCTTTTTTACAGCTATGTGTTGCCTGTGCTTATTGCTTTTTCTAATTAAAAATTCAGAGGTTTCCTTCTTTAATAAATCAGAAAATGTTACCACACCCAGATTGCTGTTGAGGATTAAGGAACACTCTTGCATACACAACGACATCCGGTAGTTCATTATTTTGCCGTAAGAACACACATCATTGTGCTTTATGTCTTGCATATCAATTATTTATAATTGACATCCAGTCAGACATGACGGAGGCAACAATTAGATGATGCCCTGGTATACAGTCACTGTGCAAACGTGCAGTTTAGTTTTAGAATTGTGTTGTTCATAAAATCCAAATGTGTCTTCACATTTTTACAGCCTCAGAGCTACAATCAAGGTTACAACCAAAGTTACAACACCGGTAGCTACAACCAGGGATATAACTACGGCAACTACAGCCAGTACCCAGGTTACAACCAGGGCTATAGCCAGACGCCTGCAACCACGAGTCAGACGTACAATCAACAGCAACAGCAGCAGCCTCAGCAACAGCAGCAGAGCTACCAGCAGTACCAGCAGGTGAGCTACGACAAAGTATATGGTTATAAACAACAAGCATAACAGAAAAAAAAAGAAACTAAAGTGTCTGTCATTAACTTTATCATTAAGCACTTTTTGTGATAACTCGGCTTAATGTAATTGTACGTTTTCTCTCCATTCCTCATGATCACAGTATGCTCAGCAGTGGCAGCAGTATTACCAGAACCAGAGTCAATGGAATCAGTACTACAACCAGTACGGAAATTACGGCAACTACCAGGGCTCGCAGCAGCAGTAGCCATAACTCCCTGTGGCTTTTCTGTATCATTCCATAAGCTCTATTCTTCAGCTTATTTTTTAAATTTAGTGTCCTTCACGTTCAGCCAGTCTTCCTTTTCTCTCAGACTGCTCCCCCATCGTAAAGGTTTGCTTTTAACTTTCTAACCGCCTCAGTTTTAAAAGTAGCTAAATTTATTTTGCTTTCCGTTATTGGATCTCAGTTTCGGAGGCTCTAGTCAGCTTTGCTTTTGAACATTTTCCTAACGCAACATTGATGCGTTTATAAGTAGCGATGCATCATTTAGTTTGCTTCAAATCCTGCACGCACAGATTCATTCTTAAATGCTTCATAGTGGGGACGCGTATAATTTTGATTTGAGGGTTGTAATGTCAAACATTTGCATTGTTTGTCTTCTAATCATATTTTTTAAGAAAACAAATAATTCCAGTTTCAAAATATGTAACTACATTTATGGCTTTCAAAACACAATTGTATCTAATACAGGTAAAAATTTAAAAGCCCTAATTTTTTCATATCTTAGAATAAATCATAACCAGTAATGAACACCTGTGGAGTTTGACAGCGTAAAAGTTTTATACCATTCTTACATGTCTAGTTTCATGTTTTTTCTCCTTCAATCTACAATTTAGTGAGCACTATGTGGTTGTAAGTTTTTATACCTTGTACCATGTTTGTAAAACTGTATTGGCATGTTGATTTCTTTTTGTTGCTCATTTTTTTGTATTTGAGAATATAATATGAAACAAAAACACTTTGTGCGTTCTTTTTCTGGTTATCACAATCAATTCCTACATCCACACCTTATTAACTTGCAAGGTTTTTTTTAACCTGGTTCAGCAGGCTGCAAATTATTTAACCCTAACTGATGGAGTGAGTAGCTGCAATTATCCAGACAAATCATGTGGTTGTTGCAATGATGTCACCATTTTAGAAGGGAAAAATTATTGGCCTGCATCATGCAAAGAAAACAACTAAGGAGATTGATGAAACTTCTAAGAAGAGCTGTAAGCTATAATCATAGATTACAAAAGATTACAACAAAAAAGGCTTGAAATATTCCTAGAGTATGTGAGGTTCACTTTTTCAATTAAATTGCAAAGGACAGTTTTTTTTTTTTTTTTTTTTTGTCTGTAGGACAAGAATAATTTAAGAACAGAATTTAAACAATAGGGCATATGACTTGGAGATTGAAATACATTTTTTTTAAATGAAGATGCAAAGTCAATACCCTACACCATTTAATGACATTAAAAGAAATAGTTGTAATAACTTGTACATTAACATACTTGAATGCATAATTTTCCAATATTTCGTTTTTTTTCTTTATATACAATCAAATACAAATACAAAAAAAGAAAGATTATACAGTACACATCAGGAAACCGAATCATGTTTCACTTGCGCTATACTGCTTCATCCTGTATACAGGGTCACAAGGGCCCTAGGAAACTTGTGGCACAAGGCAGGGTACACCCTGGACTGCGTCCCGATCCATTTCAGGGCACATACACAGTGGGCAATTTGTGAACGCCAATTAGTCTAAACTGCATGTCTTTGACTTTGGGAGGAAACCGGAGTACCTGGAGAAAACTCGCCAGGCATACATGTCATGTATGATTTTTTTTGTTTATTTAGCCAGTTATTCCACACAAACCCTACACACACACACACACACACACACACACACACACACATAGACCCATGGCGACAGTGTGAACCACTAAACCACTATGCCGCCAATCATATTTCAGTCAGACAACAATATAGAAATGGGCACTAACTCAGTGTGATCATTGCATGTTTGTTGGATATCCAAATTCCATCTTCCAAAACAGAAAGGTTTATGGGGGAGGGGGCACATTTTGTGTTTTATTTCGATTGTTCAAATTAGTAATAACTGATACGTTGGTTAGAATGGCATGTTATCATATTTTTTACTTTGGTATAAAAGTAAAGTAAAAAAATAAAAATAAATAACAAGACCCGGAAGTGCTCGCGCGAGCTCGTAGCGTTTTTCCCTCGCGCTTGTGAAATTGTTCCGTGTCATTTCAAGATGGCGACTTTTATTTGGTAGTCGGATTTAAAGCTGTTTTCTTTTTCATAATTTATCTGATTGGTAATCAAGGATTGGTACGAACTTGGTAGGTTAATGAATTGAACTTATTGTATACTCCTGAACTTGAATGTAACTATATTTAGTGTTTAGAGTTTACACTTGATAAAAAAATCTAGGAAGCCAGCAGTACTCGAGCTAATAAAGCTAACGTTCGCTGTGACAACCGGCTTAGTGTTCCCACTGGGAATTAAAGCCGCATTCGATTATTGCATTCCTTTTTTTGTACCAGTAATCATGTGAAGCATATAAATAAACAATGTATTACGCTGTTCTGCCAAATTATGCAGCCTTGTCAAGAAATGCTACTATATCTAGCATGGATCGATTCGCGCTACACTATTGACAAATTTACTATAACAGTAAGTGGACTATGCTTTGGTAATTTATTATCGCATAAATTTATTTGAGAGTTCAGAATTTAGCTCAAACTCCCTGTACATAATCAACAACATGAATGAATCCATGTCGGTCTGCGCATGCGCATAGCGTAGAACAGTTAAATATCACAGACAGAACAACCTGCCTGCCTACAGTACTGTGCAAAAGTCTTAGGCACCGTCTTATCTGTAGTTCAAATGTTTACTTCAATTTGATTTAATTTTATTTGTAGAGCACTTTTAACAATGTTCATTGTCGCTACTTTATACAATAAAAAAAAAAATGGAAATGTGTATGAAATGACCAGATCAGCTCTGATGAGTAAGCTGATGGTGACGGTGAGATGGCAAGAGGAAGAAACCTTGGGAGGAACCAGACTCCTCATTTGAGTAATATTAGATGGCTGGATTTGAACTAGAACCGGAAGTTCACTATAACAGATGATGATATCATGGAGTCCAAAAGAAGAGTTCAAAGAAGCTGTCTGCATCAGCCGAGGCCAGGACCGTCCGCAGTCACCACACGCATCCTGAGAAGATCACACAGGGCCAACCAGAAGAGGGGCACCGGGATGAGTCAAACAGGTCCAGATGGCAGAGGGGGTGTGGATCACTGGCAGCTCAGGAGCAACATGTGTAGCTTGAGAGAGATCGAGAGAAGAAAAGTTGTAAATGTTTATCATATCTGCCTTATTATATACAAAACCATCCAATATTTACAAACATACTGTAACTTAAAAACTATTAAATACCATAACAGAAAAAATATTTGAATGCCTGATAAAAAGGCAACATACAACATGACCGATCAGTTTTCATATGGATAAAAAAAAAAAAACTCAGGGGTTTTGCATGAGAATAGAAAGGAGCAAGTTACTAGAAGAACTTGTATTCTCCAGCATGTTCAGTAAAATGTAATGGCTGTTTTACTTGACTGCACACATCTGTATCTAACAATACAGATTGTTTTCACACCAGATACTCTCTGTGTTTATTTTATTCCTCTTTAGTGCTCTTTATAGTAGTTTCTTTTGTGTAGAAATGTTTTCAAAGGCATCTTTGCTTATGGCATTTTTGTATGTTCCTAAGACGTTTGCACAACACTGTGAGTAAACAGTAAACAGCTATTAGCTTTTGTTAGGTATTTAGCGTGCTGGAGACTATGAATCTTTCTGGTAACTTTCTCCTACTTGGCTCTTTCTATTTTCATGCAAAACCCAGGTTGCTGAATTATTATTTTTATTTTCTCCATCTGAAAATTGGTCTGTCATGTAATACCTTGGTGTCTTTGTTTGTAAATAGTGACTGATTTGCTACATAATAAATCAGACATGATAATATGGTGCCTACGACTTTTGCACAATACTGTATAAAGTCAGTGCCAAGCTATGTCAACCTGGAAATTGGTGATGCGTGTTTTTGGGGGTTTTTTTTCCCCCTCGCTGGAAATGGTTATGGCAGCTAAATAATACACACACACCACCAACATGGGCAGAAGGCATCACAGCAGTCCTATATCAAGGAATACAGCACAAACTTGAGTGTGATCTTGCTTTTATACAACAGTTACACAAACACCATGCATCATCAACAAATTATGATTTGTTTGCTTATTTAGCCAGTTATTTCGCCCCACCGTTGGACCTGGTGACTGACGGTGTAATTAACAGGGGTGAAATAGTATTAGGTAGGTATTATGTTACCAAAAGGTGAGGAGAATAAACCAGGTAGACTGCAAGGAGTGGAAATTCCTGTAAATATCTTCACTTTCACTTTTATATTTACACTTATTCCACGTTAGAGTATCAGCCATTTTATCTTCTGGGTTCCCAGGTTGAATCCCAAATAGCATTAAGAGCTAGTTAGCTTTTTAGCCATAAATAAAAGTTCGGAACGACTCGACAGCAGTTATTAAGCAGTCAAAGTGATGTTCTCCCTCATCAGTACTGACCTCCTTTCAGCCATGCTGGTGACTGATAACACATGGGAGACAGAGTAATACATATAGTTTAACATCCCAATGGTGCTACTGTCCATTATGACTACTCATGATATGTCTCTTGTGATATCAAAATAAACAAAATGTCTTTCTTTTTTTTTTTTTTTTCAGATAGACTTGGGATCATCTGGGAGTTCAAGATGGAGTCGAGCTCTGGAGATAAGAGCTTCACCGAGACGGAAGATGCGGCCATCGATATGACCACTAATGAAAAGGTGTCACTATTACATTCCAGGACAGACTTTGACAGTCCAGTTCTGGACAGTGTATATTTATTACAGGGCAAATTCCACGCTGAAACACACAAACATGATTAAAATGTTATTATTATTGTAATTAGTGATTTGTTTTACAAGTATATTTTGTGTTTGCACGCTAGGTCGTGGACCTTCTAAATCAGGCTGCTCTAATGTCCACCGATGATAAAATCACTGCCCTTAAGCAGGTAAACTGACTTTTAAAAGATGTTCGTAGATTTGATGTTGCATACATGTATGTGAGTTCTCAGGTTCACATATTGTTTTTTTAGGTGCAAGAGTTGATTATTAATAAGGATCCTTCATTGCTTGACAATTACCTGGATGTAAGTACAATCTCCTCTTAAGGAAAACTGATAGAATTAGCAACTCTGTGCACCAAAGTGTAAAACTCTTATCTTTTATCAACAGGAGATGCTAGCTTTTCAGAATGACAAATCAATCGAAGTGAGGAAATTTGTTATTGGTTTCATCGAGGACGCATGGTAAGTTTCAAAACCTTATTTCGTTCAGTAATCAGAGAAATATGATGGAAAAGTCAAGCTAATTTCCTCCCCCCCCCATGTTATGTTTCAGTAAAAGGGACAACGAACTATTGCAGAAGCTGTTAGGAAATTTAAACATTAAACTAAAGGACGAGAGCGTGAATGTTGTAAAGAAGGCCATCCTGACGTTCACTCAGCTTTACAAAGTGACCCTGCAGGTACAGGATTTGTCATTTCTCTCGATTTTGTCTTTTAATGAGTTCTTTGTCGTAATCAACTTTATTGTTCTCTCCTGTGCCAGTGGCTGTTGCGCACAAAGAGCATCTCCTACGTACAGGAAGCATGCTGGGACATGGTCACCCAGATGAAGGGCGAGGTTCTGGATCTGCTCGACTCGGATAACGATGGTGTTCGCACTCACGCCATCAAATTCACCGAGTCGCTCATAATCACGCTGTCGCCCCGCACGTCTGACTCCGACATTCCCAAGAAGCAGGAAGGGGACATCAGCCTGGACAAAATTCCAAAGGATCACTCGTATATTCGCTACGGTGAGTGGAACTGGTCTGGGAAATGATACAACAATGTACTTAATCATCACTTAAGTTTAGGTTTATATATTTGTGTTCATTTTCGATTATCGAGTTGCAGATTGTTGCTCATCCTGAGGGTGCGAAATATCAAACACTGTTAGTCGATAAACCACTAGAGGATTATTTTTGTGTTTTTCACCTTTTCGGAAAGGGGAGGGAGCAGAAACAATGCCCCGTGTCATTTTATTTTCTCTCTACCCACTTGTTTTTTTTTTTCTTCTTCCTTAATCCCTGTTTATTTCTCAGATCCCCTGTGCGAAGAGGGAAAGTCAGCTCTTGAGCAGCTCCTGAAGTTCATGGTTCACCCAGCCATCTCCAGCATTAATCTGACCACAGCTTTGGGCTCACTGGCAACGCTCGCCCGACAGAGACCAATGTTCATGTCTGAAGTCATACAAGCTTATGAGACTTTACATGGTAAGTATCGGGGTGTAGGTCCGAAGTGTTTTCTGCATCACAGAGCATTAATTAATATCAAATAAATATACTGGAATGTAACGTATGAACGCTTGTACAACCTTCAATCGCATTTGAAAACCTCATCGCCGTGTGATTTTGTAGCTTTGGCTTCTGACCTTTTCGCTCTTTGACGTTCCTAGCTAACCTGCCCCCGACGCTTGCCAAGTCTCAGGTAAGCAGCGTGCGCAAGAGCCTTAAGCTGCATCTGGTGTCTGTGCTGCGGCACCCAAGCAGCGTGGACTTCCACAGCCAGATCTCCACACTCCTTCTGGACCTGGGGATGGCGCAGAGCGAGATCGCCCGCTGCGTGCCCGCCGGTGCACAAGTTCGCAAGAGACCACGGCACGAGCCTTACAGCGAGGGCAAGAGGATTAAAATGGGTAAGAGAAGAGAACGGTCGATACTCTTCAATACGTTCTGTCAATGGTTGTGTCGCTTTTTGGAATACTGATACTTTTAAGACACGGTGCTCTGAAAATAACTACCACCTACTAACTGGCACTTTAGAGCCCAGTCTGATCGAGGATGATGACGATAAGGAGGAGCCGGCACCCATCATCGCGCCCAAGCCACTGGCCACCACAGGCACTCAGTCTGCTATAGATATCACAGCCGAGTTCCTGCTGCCTCTGCTCTCACCAGAGAACGTGGCCAACCTGGTACACTCTTCATTCAGAATGATTTTGGTATGCTGGTTTGAAAGTAATGATGTATTAATACTCATCATCATTACATTTCCTGTTTCAGGTTCTCATTAGCATGGTTTACCTGCCGGACAACATGCCGGCCTCCTTCCAAGCTACTTACACACCTGTGGAGTCGGCAGGCACAGATTCCCAAATCAAACATCTGGCCAGACTCATGGCCACACAGATGACCGCAAGTGGACTTGGACCAGGTCTCTTGGAGTGTTTTGTTTTTTGTTTCTGCAGGTTTTATTTAATAACTGCATTAAAACAAATTAAATTGTTAAAATAAAAATAACAATGTAAGAGACACAATCTCCTTCTCATCCTCAGGTCTGGAGCAGAACAAAGCCCGAGATGAAGAAGGGAAGGAAGGAGAGGCCGATGCTGCTGTAGCGGAGACCAGCTCTAAAGATCCCATCATCATCCGGAAAGTGTCAGCTGTGTCCCTGGGCCAGGCCATCTCTGTAGTCGGGGCCTACAAGAGCGAAGCCACCGAGGAGACGCCTCAGGCCAAGAAACTTCCAGAACCCATCCTGCCTTCTACACAGCCCAAGTACAAATCTTTATATTGATTGATGCACAGAGGTTGTAGTTTGTAATTTTCCTTCCTTTTTTTTCATTACTCTTTTTTTATTTGACTTTTTTTTTTTTTTTTTGCAATCAGAGCACCTGGCAGCAGTGGACGGAAGAAAGTCTTCCGATTGGCCGACGTGGTCCAACCCTTGTCCGAATCCCAACTCGAAAAGCTAACCAGCACGGCCGTCAAACGCATCCTACATTCAGAGAAGGCCATAGCAAGAAGCGGGATGTCCCATGTAAGTGGGATTAGGATTAGATGCAAAAAACGGTGTCTTTTTCTTCTTTTAAGCCTATAGAGTCAGATGCATAAGTTTTGGAACTGTCTCCTGTGTACCACAACATTAACTTTGAAATGAAACAAAGTCAATGTTTTCAGATTTAATTTAAGGGCTTTAACAAATGTGTGTGGCATTAACCATTCAGCAATTTTCATACACACAGATAGCCTTTTGAGTGGTTCATAAATAATGGAACAAACTAGCCAAGTCAGGATCGCCTTTTAAACTGGGGGGAGGGGGATGATGTGCATTCAACGAACCCATGGATATGACAAAATGCTGGGTTTTCTTGCTTGAAACCCTTTGCCAGACCTTTACTGCAACTGCCTTCAGCTGTTGCTTGTTTGTTGGTCTTCTTTGCTTTCAATATTTTCTATAAGAAGTGAAACGCATGATCTATTGGGTTAAGATCAGGTGACTGACGTGGCCAGTCCACTGTATGGTTCATTATAAATCCGATATATACATATTAAATGGCATCCTATTAGTTTTGCAGATC
Source organism: Clarias batrachus (assembly GCA_003987875.1). NCBI lineage: Eukaryota > Metazoa > Chordata > Actinopteri > Siluriformes > Clariidae > Clarias > Clarias batrachus. Next base: position 100,184 of record QMIH01000421.1, on the reverse strand, counting down.
TTGGCTGAATGTGAGCAGAAAGTTTAGCCCTATACACCAGTGACACCCATATACAGTTATGCCATAACACTGCCTTCACCATGTTTGACAGATGGGTATTCGGGTATGCTTTGAATCATTAAATGCTTTCTTTCTTTCTTTCTTTCTTTCTTTGCTACTGCAAGTTAATTTTCAGTCCAAAGAATCTGGAGTCCAAATTTTTCTGGCAAACTGTAATATGGCCTTTCTGTTCTGTTTTTGAGCTGACCAGCTTACTTCATCAAGCTGTCTTTAGACTGCAGAAACTAACACCTACCTTCTGACTTGGCTAAATGCTGTGAAGTGGCTCGCCGTCACCAAGGACAAGATTCTGGAGGCATCCTGTTGCTCAGCTTGCCAGTTAATTCCGTCTTTTTAAAGGATGTTCCAAACTGTTGTAATGGTCGCTCCATAAGGCACTTTTTATCCTAATAAGGGCCTCTTGACTTGCATAGACACCTCCTCAACTGAACAATTACGAAACACAAATGTAAGCCTCCAGGCCTTCTGCTATCTGCTTGATTAGTCATGGAGTAGCCAGGCAACAGGCCACCCCTGGCCATGCAACTGCTTATCAGCCATTAGTTCCAGTATTTATGACCCCCCCCCAAACTGGCATGAAAATGGTTGTAATTTCTAATTTTAATGCACACTTGGATTTAAAGTGTTTAAAGTTAATGGAGCTTCTCCGACTAATCTGATGTCGCCCAGGTTCGTGTGAAGCTGCTAGCACGGTTGGTTACCCAGTTCGAGGGCGCGATGAAGGACGACATGCTGCGTTTCATCCTGGAGGATATCCGGAGCCGCATCGACCTCGCTTTCGCTCTTCTCTATCAAGAGTACAACCAGTACCTGAGCCAACTGCCATCGGGCTCGCTGGAAAGCTATGATCACTGCTTGTTCATGCTGCTCTCGGGCCTGCAGGAGCGGCCTGAACAGAGAGACGGGTGAGTGGGGCGAACCAATAGCTGTGCGTCACAGGAACTTTCCTTTCCCTCTTGGTATTTTCTATTAAACCTGGTCCTTCCCATAACTCCCCTGCAAGTTACCTGTAGAAAACAACAGGTTGCACTGTGGGTGCAACCTTCTTTCTACTAACATGTAGTTGCCTCGGATTTTTTTTTATACTAAATCTGCGATGCAATGATGTTTATAGGCTATATTGGTTCCAGTTGTCGTAATGGATGCACTTATTCTGAATCATAAATCGTTACGTCTTGAGTGTTTAGTGTGTTTATCCCCGAGCCAGGGGAGCACCATTGACCATGCTGTGTTTATTCGTCTCAGACACCAGGATATGAATTTCAAATCCCTTCTCTTTGCAGGCTGTTTAATAAGTTGGTGCTCGAGGCTCCTCTGGTCACGGAGTCGGCCCTGGAAGTGATCCGGCGCTACTGTGAGGACGAGGTGAGGCACATCGCCGCAAGCCCTCGTAACTGTTCCAGTACATCAATGAACTGAGGAATTATCTAGTCCGTGTCTGATTTATTTCGTGAAATGTTATTTTCCTGCGAGCATTTAGGTTATTGATTCTCAAACCAAATCAACAATGACAGGTTTATAAATACAACCCCTGGCAAACAGTATGGAATCACCCCTCTCAGAAGATGTTCATTCAAATGTTTAATTGTGTAGAGAGAAAAAACAAGCACATACAAGCCGCAAAACTGTTTTCATTCAACAATCCAACCTTGTGGCTGTGTAAAACACTTTTTAAAAAAACAAAGAAAGAGAACTATAGTCAATGACAACTGTTCAAACAGAGGAAAAAAATATGGAATCACACAAATCTGAGGAAAATTATATGGAAAACACTACTAGTACTTTGTTGCACCACCTCTGGCTTTTATAACAGCTTAAATTCTCTGAGGCATGGATTTAACTTATGACACACAGTATACTTCATCAATCTGTCTCCAGCTTTGTCTTATTGCAGTTGCCGGATCAGCTTTGCAGGTTGGAGCCTTGTCGTGGACCATTTCCTTTAATTTCCACCACAGATTTTCAATTGGATTGAGGTCCGGACTATTTGCAGACCATGCCATTGACATTATATGTCTTTCCTGTAGGAATGTTTTCACAGATTTTGCCCTATGGCACGATGCATTGTCATCCTGAAAAATGATGCTACCATCACCAAACATCCTTTCAGTTGATGGAATAAGAAAAGTCTCCAAAATCTCAACATAAACTTGTGCATTTATAGAAGATGTAATGACTGTCATGTCTCCCATACCGTTACCTGACATACAACCCCATATCATTAATGATTGTGGGAATTTGCATGTTTTCAAAACAAAAGTTCCAGCATCATCACCCTGTCCAATGCAGATTCGTCATTCATCACTGAATATAACGCTCATCCAGTCATCCGCAGTCCAAGATTGTTTTTCTTTAGCCCACTGAAACCTTGTTTTTTTCTGTTTAGATGTTAATGATGGTTTTCGTTTGGCTTTTCTGTATGTAAATCCCATTTCTTTTAGGCGATTTCTTACAGTCCGGTCACAGACATCGACTCCACTTTCTGCCCATTTGTTCCTCATTCGTTTTGTTGTGCATTTTCTGTTTTCAAGGCGTATTGCTTTAAGTTTTCTATCTTGGCGCTTTCTTGGTCTACCCGTACGCTTCCCTTTTACAACCTTTCCATTTGATTTGTACTTGGTCCCGATTTTAGACACAGCTGACTGGGAACAACCAACATCTTTTGCAACATTCCGTGAAGATTGACCTTCTTCAAGAAGTTTGATAATCCTCTCCTTTGTTTCAACTGACATCTCTCGTGTTGGAGCCATGAGTTATGTCAATCACCTTGGTTCAACACATCACTGATGTGTGCAAGCACTCTTTTTTAACTGCAGACTAATTAGCAGTTGAAATCAGATACAGGTGTTTGTTTTAGAAATGCAAAGTGCATAATTTTCCTCAGCTTTGTGTGATTCCATATTTTTTTCCTCTGTTTGAACAGTTGTCATTGACTATAGTTCTCTTTCTTTGTTTTTAAAAAAAAGTGTTTCATACAGCCACAAGGTTGGATTGTTGAATGAAAACAGTTTTGTGGTTTGTACAGTACGTGCTTGTTTTTTTTTTTCTACACAATTAAACATTTGAATGAACATCTTCTGAGAGGGGTGAGTCCATACTTTTTGCCAGGGGTTGTATGTTCACATGAAAATAAAATAAGCACATTAATATATTTTATGTGATTTCATTCTCAGCACCTTCTGATCAGTCAAACTCAAACGTTCAACGACAGTTGTTAGGTTTCTTAAGCAAGGAAATGTGAGGTATATTAGTAAGAAATATCGTGAAATTGAAAATGTAAAGCTTGGCATTATGTTTGTGTGTGTGTGTGTGGTTACAGTCTCGGGTTTACCTCGGCATGCCCACTCTGAAAGATCTCATCCTGAAACGCCCTTCCAGACAGTTCCAGTACCTGCACGTTCTCATGGATCTCAGCTCTCATGAGAAGGAAAAGGTGTGTTTTTTGTTTTGTTTTTTCTTCCACCTGCATCAGTACATTTTTCCTTTTCTGCTCCATTGTTCCTTTCTACAAGCTGCAGACTCTCAGTATAATAAAACCGATGTTGTTTAAGGTGCGCTCGGCTGCTCTGAATATCATCAAGTGGATGTACGAGAAGGACCACCTGCGCGACTACATTGAAAAGTTCGCGCTGAACTACATGCAGCTGCTCGTTCACCCGAACCCACCATCGCTCCTGTTTGGAGTCGGAGAGGACACAGGTTAGGAAATGCTTCAGCGATCAGCTAATTTTTTTTTTTCTCTCTTTAAAATGTCCCATAGTTTATATTAAACTTGAGTCATTGAGTTGAAATATGTTAACACGTCAGCATTATAGAAACAATGCATTCTAATTCTGGCTTTAATGTTCAGAGGTGGCAGCTCCTTGGACAGAAGAGACGGTGAGACAGTGTCTGTACCTCTACCTCTCTCTCCTTCCTCTCAACCACCGCTTGGTCCACGAGTTAGCCGCCGTCTACACAGAAGCCATCGCTGACATCAAGCGCAGCGTGCTCCGTGTCATCGAGCAGCCTGTAAGCCTGAAATTAACAAAAAATAAAATGCTTTTCCATGTAGTCCTGTATGTTAGATGGTGTTTTAACTCCATATGTTTGCTTTGCTTTACTTTACAGATCAGGGGAATGGGCATGAACTCTCCAGAACTGCTGCTGCTGGTTGAAAACTGTCCCAAGGGGGCAGAGACTCTGGTCACTCGCTGTCTCCACATACTGACCGATAAAGGTACAACCGCGTTCTGTTCGGCACGTCGTTGACGTAAACGTCTGTCAGCAGCTGTTCACATAATCAGTCTTTTATCCTCTGTCCATCTTCAGTCCCTCCATCTCCAGACCTGGTGGAGCGAGTCCGGGATCTCTATCACAAACGAGTGCCAGATGTGCGTTTCCTCATCCCGGTCATCAACGGGCTGGAAAAGGTCTCTCCATCCAGTTTCGTACTGAAATCAACCATGCTGTTACTTGATCCAATCTCTCTAGCTGTACTGTATTTAAACAGCATTTTGTTGTTGTTGTTTAACAGAAAGAGGTGATCCAGGCATTGCCGAAACTCATCAAGCTCAATCCCATCGTCGTCAAGGAGGTCTTTAATCGTCTGCTGGGCACGCAACACAGTAAGTGACTAGAAGTTCAAAAGGCCAGCCTGATCATGTAAACTGAGAAGCAATAACCAACTGAGAGTAATGCCTGATAATACAGACAGTTTGAGATTTTGATTAAGCATCTGGAAACTTGCTGATCCTCTGCAGGTGAGGGTAGTTCCTCAGTGTCTCCTCTGACCCCCGGTGAACTCCTCATCTCTCTCCATAACATCGATTCTACCAAGTGCGACATGAAGTCTATAATAAAAGGTAACTGCTTTAGTTTCACAATCATGTCTTGGTCTCTGGTACATTGCTCAGAGGACTAAGTTTGTTCATCTTGTCTGCCTTCTCACGCACTTTTGTTCAGCTACAAACCTGTGCTTCGGCGAGAAGAACGTGTACACGTCAGAGGTTCTGGCTGTAGTGATGCAGCAGCTGATGGAACAGGTTCCTCTCCCTATGCTGCTCATGCGGACCGTCATCCAGTCGCTAACGATGTACCCTCGCCTCGGCGGATTCGTCATGAACATCCTGTCTCGCCTGATCCCCAAACAGGTGCGTCGCTTCACCTCGAGCCCCACGTCCTAAACCCCCCGGGAGTTGTTTCTTGTTGAGCAAGAATTACGGAATGAGTCTATGGCATCGAGTAACATTTTGCGTGTGTGTAGGTGTGGAAGTACCCCAAAGTGTGGGAAGGTTTTGTGAAGTGCTGCCAGCGCACCAAGCCACAGTCTTACACCGTTCTGCTGCAGCTGCCGCCCGCGCAGCTAGCCAGCGTGTTCGAACGCTGCCCGGAGATGAGGGAGCCTCTCCTTCTGCACGTCCGCTCCTTTACCCCACACCAGGTAAACATTACAGAACATCCAGAGTTTATCTCTGATTAAGGTTTTTTAAGCTTGTATGTAGTTTGATCAAACATTTTCCACGTTGCGCGTGTGTGTGTGTGTGTGTGTGTGTGTGTCTATATATAGCAAGCCCACATTCCATCATCCATCATGGCCATTCTGGAAGCTAACAGTAGGATGCCAGAGCCGGAACCACCACAGCATGAACCTGAGCACATGAAAGTGCAGGAGGAAAGAGAGGTCGGGCTCGGAAATTCAGCAACAATTGAGATTTAAATATGAAACATAAATATAAAATGTCTCAGAAACGTCTAAGTAATGTATCTATTGTCTCCTTTAGTTGCACACCCAGCAGTTTGTGAGGCCCATAACACACATTGAACCCATAACTCCAGCTCCAGCCGTAGTGGCTCCTCCTGAGTTAGCACCCGAGTCGGTAGCCAGAAGGGAGAAAGAGGAGGAGCCCATGGAGGAAGGAGATGCGGATACAGAACGTCTGGAGATCGCCACCGAAACCACAACGCAGGTAAAACTCCATTCACGGTTGCTTTGATCAGTGTGATCTGATATTTTATCTCTCTGAATATATAAACCTATATGCATTAACTTTTAACCATAGCAGATTGAAGCAGTTGAAAATGAATCCGGGGCCTCCCCTGTTCCCCAGGTGAAGACAGAGGAACCAATGGACACGACCACTACTGAGCCGGCAGAAGACCAGCCGCAAGAAGCGGTGGAGGATAGCGGCACAGAACCTGAGACACAAGCAGATGATCCCGAGTAAAACAAACATGCAATGACGAAAACATTCAAGTTCAGCATACAGTATATGTATTTAGTCTGAGGTCTAGAACCAATAATATAGTTTGTTGCTTATTATAATTTTTTCGCTTTACTTGTTAGTTCTGTACTGTTTTGTTTAACAAAAAATGTTGCTTTTGTACATCATTTACAAATCAAGAGGTGATGTGTAGATAATAAATATCACATTGAATACAGTTTTCAATTTTGTGTGGACTTGTTTACTTAAATAAACTTGACTTTGGTCCAAAGAATATAACACAGCATTTATGCTCCAACAGCTCTGATGGAAGGGAAGATATTTTCCATTTGATTTGTCTTTGTGTACATGGCGAAAATGGGAAATTCTTAGTAAATGTATCTTCTTGAGTGGCGTTTGAGCTTCTCCATGTCATATCTTAATTCCATAAACATTTCAGGTAAATTCATTATTAAGTGTAATGATGAGATGATTTACTTAAATATGTGTCATATTCCTAATAAGCTTTAAGAACGAGGCGATAATGGCAGGACAAGTGGTGCTATAGCGCACAGATTTTTATAAGTGTAGGAACATCAACTATGGCAAAAGGGATTTTCAAAAAGAATTCAAGAGTTCGGTTCAAATGGCGGAAAAATGCATCGCTTGTGATGGAGCCTATTTTGAGTAGTACATTTGTATAGAGGAAGAGTTATAGAATATTCTGTTTACAATTTCATTGTAAAAAATATCCTTATTTAACTTACAAGTTGCACAACGCCAATATATATATATGGTATATACACTACCATTTGCATTTCTGGTAGATGCTAAACATTTCGTTGTTGAGTACCTGTATAATGTACAATACAATGACAATTTATTAATCTGGTAACATGTGGAATTTAAATCATGTATTTTTTTTAAAAGCCCATTTTTGCATTACTTTCAGTACAACTGTTGTATCTACACTTCCTGGCCTAAAAATAAAAAGTCACCATGTCAGAAGGGTCAAATTATAAGCAAAGAAAACAACTAAGGAATTCAATTATCAAAAAATTTGGAATTATGGTGGTCAGAAGAAAAAATTATAATAACACTTGGTGAAGTTGCATGTGTACAGTTGTGGCCAAAAGTTTTGAGAATTACATAAATATTGGAAATTGGAAAAGTTGCTGCTTAAGTTTTTATAATATCAATTTGCATATACTCCAGAATGTTATGAAGAGTGATCAGATGAATTGCATAGTCCTTCTTTGCCATGAAAATTAACTTAATCCCGAAAAAATAAACTTTGCACTGCATTTCATTGCAGTCATTAAAGGACCTGCTGAGATCATTTTAGTAATCGTCTTGTTAACTCAGGTGAGATTGTTGACGAGCACAAGGCACAAAGCAAAGAAGCCACTTCTCTCCAAAAAAAACATCAGGGACAGATTGATCTGCAAAAAGTATGGCGAATGAACTGCTGAGGACTGGGGCAAAGTCATATTCTCGGATGAAGCCTCTGATTGTTTGGGGCATCTGGAAAAAGGCTTGTCCGGAGAAGAAAAGGTGAGCGCTACCATCAGTCCTGTGTCATGCCAACAGTAAAGCATCCTGAGACCATTCATGTGTGGGGTTGCTTCTCATCCAAGTGAGTGGGCTCACTCACAATTCTGCCCAAAAACACAGCCATGAATAAAGAATGGTACCAAAACACCCTCCAACAGCAACTTCTTCCAACAATCCACCAACAGTTTCGTGAAGAACAATGCATTTTCCAGCACGATGGAGCACCGTGCCATAAGGCAAAAGTGATAACTAAGTGGCTCGGGGACCA